>CM022302.1:14379979-14464817 GCA_011799875.1 Thinopyrum elongatum | reverse complement strand
GAAGTAGGAGAATACTAAAAGTTAAAACTGGTAGAAGATAATGAAATAAGAAAGAAGAGTGGAAATATCCAGCTCATGTATGACTGCCATACAGGTTTTTGATGATAGAAGGCTGGTCAAGATTATAGTTCTGGGAATTATGATAAATTGTATCACTGAGTTCTTGGGTATTGTGAGTTAATCACAAAGATACCCGCTCGATTGCTTTCTATTGCAACTCGATGTAAAAACTACTATGGCCTGAAAGGACTAGGCCAGGATGAGGTTTAGGTATACCAGGGAACATAGTAAATATTACTATACCTTCCATCGGGTTGTATTAACCGTCTGTATTTATTTTTCATAATTCATTTAGAGTTCACACTCTAGCCCTTGCATAAGGTATCTTGCAAGAAGGTTGTTCATAAGAGAACTTTTTATGGCGGTGTTATGAAAACAACTAAGGGCCATACTTCATTATGAGAATAAGAATGTATGTTATGATAATGATAATAATATATTAAACCTCTGGATTTACATTCGATAATTATTTTAGAGTTTCTACACCTCTATAAAATGTATTCCTAGTCAAGCCTCTATGACTGGCTCAAGTGTTGCATGATGGTTCTGTTTTCCTGATCATGGGCATGTCTATGCCAGCAACTTTGAGGGCACAATGTTAGAAGAACATTTGTGTTGAATCGACCCGATTGATGTTATGCTATGAGATACATTCGTCACAAGTTAATGGTTAATAACACAGAGATGGTTAATGTTTGCATGATTCCTTAGACCATGAGAGTATCGAGTTTCTTCATGCTTGCTTCATGAACTTTGGGGTTTGTTAAACGTCATCCGTAAATGGGTGGCTATTACGGCGGCTTACGGGTTCATGGAAAAGTATGTCAAGTAACTTGATAGCTCAAGATTGGGATTTGCTCCTCCGACGTTGGAGAGATATCTCTGGGCCCTCTCGGTGTTACGGTGTCCATCATCGTCTGGCCAGACACTTTGTGATTTGATCACGGGGATGCCGGAACACGGTAACGAGAGAAGAGAACAAATACCGGTAACGAGGTAACTGGCATAGTGGACAAGTTGTTGACCCACGGGGATGCCATCATGTCTCACCTCGGGTATTTGTAACATATCGCGAAGCAACAGGAATAGCACACGGCAACTGGAGGTTCACTCGAATATTCATTCGTGTGGGTATAGGGGTCAATATGGGTGTCCACGGCTCCGATGTTGATCATTGATCGGAAAGGGTTCCGTGTCATGTCTATACTTCACCGAACCTATAGGGTCACACGCTTAAGGGTCATCTATTTGCTGAATACTAGACAGGGAGTCTGAGAGAAAATCACCGAAAAGTTTCGGACACCGAAAAAGTTTCGGACAGCGGAAAAGTTCCGCAGAGAGAGGTCACCGGATGAGTTCTGGTGAAACTGAAAAGTTGTTTCAGAGGATACCATAAAGTCAAATTAGTTTCGGCACATGCCCGATAATTCTTGGAGGGTGCCAGAATCATTCTGGAAACTTTTGGGAATTTTCTGGAAGAAAAACCGGAAATGTTCCGGAGCTGCCGGAACCACTTCATATGCTTTTCGCAGATGAAAATCACTAATCTGGAATTGTTCCAGAACGCGTTGAAAATTATTTTAGTGGGTACTGGAAATATTCTAAGCCCACATAAATATTTTCAGTTCGAACGGACGCTGAAAAATGTCGTCGTGAATAGTGAAGTGCTTTTTGGGTTACTTTTTGGAAAGCCACCTTTTTGGGCTTTTGCTCCAAAATATCTTGGAGATGACATGGATGGATGTGGCTGAAATTTCAGCCCCTCCACCCCTCCTCCTATAAATAGAGGTGGAGGGGGCTGCCCAAACTCACTCCTTCTCACATACAAGTGCCATTGCAATGATCTGGCTTCTCTCTCCCTCCCAGCGAAATAGTTTCGTAGAGCCGAAAGGCTGTCTGGGTTCCGGTGGGAACTAGTTCTGGACGGCGAAGCCCTGCCGGATAGATGACACCGTATGTGTGCAACTCTGTAGAGAGGTCGTAGTTTCGATCTTAGTGCCCGAGGGGCTGTCCGTGAGTGCCTCCCGAAGGGCTGTCCAAGTGACGGTCCAAGTTCTGTGAGTCCTCCCGAAGGGCTGTCCGAGTGACCGTTCGAGTTTCGAAGGTCCTCCCGAAGGGCTGTCCGAGACACCGTCCGGGGGACTGTTCGACCGCCTCCCGGAGGGCTGTCCGAAGGGAAGACGAGGGTATACATCCTCGCGGTTGGGAGGTTGTAAATCCTAGCTGCGGGGATCTGCACCGCTGATCGTCATCGACTCTACTTCCGCTACGCTACGAGTCGGTAACGAAAATGATCAAACCTTGTATGCAGTCTCCATAGTGGTCCTGGGCTGGTGCGTAGGTCGGAAAAATTTTGTTTTCTGCTGCGTTACCCTACACAGATCCCCGCAGCTAGGATTTACAACCTCCCAACCGCGAGGATGTATACCCTCGTCTTCCCTTCGGACAGCCCTCCGGGAGGACCTTCGAAACCCGAACGGTCACTCGGACAGCCCTTCGGGAGGACTCACAGAACTCGGACCGTCACTTGGACAGCCCTTCGGGAGGCACTCTCGAACAGCCCCTCGGGCACTAAGATCGAAACTACGACCTCTCTACAGAGTTGCACACATACGGTGTCACCTATCCGGCAGGGCTTCGCCGTCCAGAACTAGTTCCTGCCGGAACCCAGACAGCCTTTCGGCTCTACGAAACTCTTTTCGTGGGAGGGAGAGAGAAGCCAGATAACATCTTGGCATGTGTATGAGAGCAAGGGATGGGGAGAATGGCAGCCCCTTCTCCTCCTTTTATAGGCCAAGGCAAGGGGTGGGGTGGGATGTTGAAATACCAAAATACCCAAGCTTCATGTCACACATGAAAGGGCATAATGGTAACACAAGGGGGGCACCAAGGGGACACCACCATGGCAGCCCTTGGGCCGGCCCACACCTTGTCTCCCCATGGGGGCGGGCCCCCCCAACAAGCCACCAACATGTCTCCATGAAACATGCATGCTCCCTAGACAAAAAGCCACCAAACATGCAACCCCCGATTCGTGGGATCTTGTCCCCTCGCGCTGAGACAAGATGTTTTCCGCGAAACTTTTTCTGAAAAATTCCAGAAGGTCCCAGAACATTTCCGGCACCCTCTAAAATTATTCTGGGCATGATCCGAAACATTTTCGGTGCGGTGGTTTTCATCAGCGGAAAGCATTAACAGCGGTTACGGCAGTTTCGGAACATTTCCGGTTTTTCTCTCCGAAAATTCCCAGAAGTTCCCAGACCAATTCTGGCATCCTCTGAAAATTTCCAAGCGGTGCCGAAACCCTTTTTGACCAAATAATATATTCCGAAACAACTTTTCGGTTTTACCGAAACTCTTTCGGTGTTCTCTCTCTCGGAACTCTTCCGTTGTCTCCGAAACATTTTCGGTGACTTTCTCTCAGACTCCCTGTCTAGCGTTCAACAGATAGATGACCCTTAAGCGTGTGACCCTATAGGTTCGGTGAAGTATAGACATGACCGGAACACTTTCCAATCAATGATCAGCATCGGAGCCGTGGACACCCATATTGACCCCTATACCCACACGAATGAATATTCGAGTGAACCTCCAGTTGCCGTGTGCTATTCCTGTTGCTTCGCGATATGTTACAAATACCCGAGGTGAGACATGTTGGCATTCCCGTGGATCAACAACTTGTCCACTATGCTAGTTACCTCGTTACCGGTATTGTTCTCTTTTCTCGTTACCGTGTTCCGGCATCCCCGTGATCAAATCACAAAGTGTTTGGCCAGACGATGATGGATACCGTAACACCGAGAGGGCCCAGAGATATCTCTCCATCGTTGGAGGAGCAAATCCCAATCTTGAGCTATCAAGTTACTTGACATACTTTCCCATGAACCCGTAAGCCGCCGTAATAGCCATCCAGTTACGGATGACGTTTAACAAACCCCAAAGTTCATGAATCAAGCATGAAGAAACTCGATACTCTCATGGTCTGAGGAATTATGCAAACGTTAACCATCTCTGTGTTATTAACCATTAACTTGTGACGAATGAATCTCATAGCATAACATCAATCGGGTCGATTCAACACAAATGTTCTTCTAGCATTGTGCCCTCAAAGTTGCTGGCATAGACATGCCCATGATTGGGAAAACATAATCATCATGCAACACTTGAGCTAGTCTTAGAGGCATGACTAGGAATACATTTTACCGTTTATTATTCCACACGTGCACATGGGTTTTCCCCAGAGCCTTTATGGATATACGGGCTCGGGAACCACAGCAGTTATAGCATGGAACATAAACATAATAATGAGCATGGAGATAAATAATAACATTTATTATTGCCTCTAGGGCATATCTCCTACATATTCCTAGTAGGAGAAGGAGGGAAGGAAGAAGAGGGGAGAAGGAAAGAGGGGGGCGCCACCCCCTCCTAGTCCAATTCGGACCAGCCCATGGGGGGGCGCGCGGCCACCCCTTGAGGCCCTTCTCTCCTTTCTCGTATGACCCATTAAGGCCCATTAACTTCCCCCGGCGAATTCTCGCAACTCTCCGGTACTTCGAAAAATACCCGAATCACTCGGAACCTTTCCGATGTCCGAATATAGCCTTCCAATATATCGATCTTTACCTCTCAACCATTTCGAGACTCCTCGTCATGTCCGTGATCTCATCCGGGACTCCGAACTATTTTCGGTACATCAAAACACATAAACTCATAATACCGATCGTCATCGAATTTTAAGCGTGCGGACCTTACAGGTTCGAGAACTATGTAGACATGACCGAGACTCATCTCCGGTCAATAACCAATAGCGGAACCTGGATGTTCATATTGGCTCGCACATATTCTACGAAGATCTTTATCGGTCAAACCACATAACAACATACGTTGTTCCTTTTGTCATCGGTATGTTACTTGCCCGAGATTCGATCGTCGGTATCATCATACCTAATTCAATCTCGTTACCGGCAAGTCTCTTTACTCGTTCCGTAATGCATCATCCCGTAACTAACTCATTAGTCACATTGCTTGCAAGGCTTCATATGATGTGCATTACCGAGAGGGCCCAAAGATACCTCTTCGACAATCGGAGTGACAAATCCTAATCTC
The DNA here is from genome assembly GCA_011799875.1 of Thinopyrum elongatum. Lineage (NCBI taxonomy): Eukaryota > Viridiplantae > Streptophyta > Magnoliopsida > Poales > Poaceae > Thinopyrum > Thinopyrum elongatum. The sequence continues at coordinate 14,459,648 of CM022302.1, read as the reverse complement.
GATCTATGCCAACTCAACAAACACCATCGGAGACACCTGTAGAGCATCTTTATAATCACCCAGTTACGTTGTGACGTTTGATAGCACACTAAGTGTAACTCCGGTATTTGGGAGTTGCACAATCTCATAGTCATAGGAACTTGTATAAGTCATGAAGAAAGCAATAGCAGCAAACTAAACGATCATAGTGCTAAGCTAACGGATGGGTCATGTCAATCATATCATTCTCTAATGATGTGATGCCGTTCATCAAATGACAACTCATGTCTATGGCTAGGAAACTTAACCATCTTTGATTAACGAGCTAGTCAAGTAGAGGCATACTAGTGACACTCTGTTTGTCTATGTATTCACACATGTACTAAGTTTCCGGTTAATACAATTCTAGCATGAATAATAAACATTTATCATGATATAAGGAAATATAAATAACAACTTTATTATTGCCTCTAGGGCATATTTCCTTCACAAGTGAACAAGGCGACTGTGGGGACAAGCGAACAGCGCAGCCTTGATACTGGGCCGGCCCAATTTGTGGGGCGCGTGAGTGCCAGTTCTCCTAGCCGTTGCTTAAGGCGCCGACTAGGACCACCCAAAAATCTACTGTGAGAAAATTGTAGGTCATTTGGCAAACTAGCTGTATGGGTTGTGACTATGGAGGTAAATGTCTGTAATGCCCCTAGGAGCTGTAAGATTGGTTGCACATTGTTTAATGATAATAACATCATTACAGCTAGACTTAGAGCAAGAATAAAACCTAATTAAATAATTATCCGAGTCTTATGATCAACATCATGTTTTGACATGGCATGAGAGTAGCATCTTTTTATAAGGATAAGTACGTATTACGCAGATATAAATAGCAAACAACTTATCACAGGGTTAACTAACAATCGAACCAAAATATTTCTTTTTTGATCAATACATCAGCACATTAGAATGCTTACATCTTTTATGAGTGAAATCCCAGCAATTAGATTACTACGACCGACGCAAAATATTATATACACTTCTACACATATAAAAAAATGGAATAGTAGTTCGTCCATGAGCAGATGAAAGAACTGTATGATTAATTCGAGTTTATCAAGGAGTTAGCAATTCTATCACGGACTCTGTTCATGTCGATGACATCAAGTCTCGCTGGAACAGTATCTTCTTGGAGTGGCGGTACTTCCAAGTCCTTATCAGGAACTCCTCGTCTTGATCACATTTGTCAAACTCCTCGTCGCGCAACTTGGTCTCGCGAATGTAGTTGTGCAATGACATACAAGAAGTAATAACCTTTTTCTTTTGTCTACGAGGGTTGAAACTAGGTACACCCTTCAAGATGCGCCATTTAGCTCTGAGCACTCCAAATGATCATTCAACAACATTTCTAAGTGAGGAGTGAGCATGATTATAAACCTTGTATTCGCCCACCGGTTTTCGTCCATTGCGAAATTCTGACATATATCCTTCTTGGTTTGGATATCCGGATTCATCCAGGAGATCAAGCATCCGGACTAGTTGGCAAACCTAGTAATGGTTCTAAATAAGGATAAATCTTGATGCCTGTGTGTCAATTTAAAAGATGCAAACAAGACCTGCCAAAGGAACCCTTCCCGCTACCACGAATTGACCAAATTGTTGGTGACATAGCTGGACATGATTTGTTAAACTTCCTCGACGCCTACTCAGCGTCGAAGGTAATTCTGACAGATCTCGAGTAGGAGGTGCCGGGCTAGTGATCTAGCTAGATGGTAACAGGATAAACATGGAGACGATGTGTTTACTCAGGTTCAGACCCTCTTGAAGAGGTAATACCTTGCATCCTGCTTCTGTTGTAGTGATTATGATGGGTACAAAGTACAGGTGATCTACCTCAAGATCGTATGTGAATAAATCTATCCTCTACGGTCTAAACCTCTCGGCTTATATAGGCACTCGAGGTATCTAGGGCTACAAATAAGTCAACTACATCTAGTGATAAACATGCCGATCAGTGAAAAATGTTAATGAAGCATTTGAAAATGTTAAATGTGCATAGAAAAAATATTGTTATTCAACCATTCGAAAGAATGATAAAAAAATATTTAAAAAATGTTAATCTAGCATTTGAACAACGTTAAAATGTGTATAGAAAAAAATGTTGACCATGTATTACAAAAATATTAATCTTGTGTTTAAAAAATGTTAATCGGTCATTTGAAAACGTTAAATGTGTATAGAAAAAATGTTGTTATTCAGCCATTCGAAAGAATGTTAAACATGTATTTGGAAAATGTTAATCTAGCATTTGAAAAATGTTAAAATGTGTATAGAAGAAAATGTTGGCCATGTGTTACAAAAATTCTAATCTGGTATCCAAAAAATGTTAATCAAGCATTTGAAAATGTGTATTGAAAAAATATTATTCAACCATTCAAAAGAATGTTAAAAAAGTATTTGAAAAGTGTTAATCTAGGATTTGAAAAATGTAAATGTGTATAGAAAAATGTTGACCGCGTATTAAAAAAATATTAATCTTGTATTTGAAAAATCTAATCAAGCATTTGAAAGAATAAAAAATGTGTATGGAAAAAATGTTGTCCGTGTATTAAAAATGTTATCTTGTTTTCGAAATAAATTTAAACATGTAGAAAATTTTATTGGATATGTATACAAAAAATGTACAGTGTGTATGGAAAAGTAGACATAAGTTTAGTTTTCAAAAATGTTAATCATGTATTTTTAAAATGTTTGTATATAAAAATGTTTCTGATATATACAAAAAATCTGGAAAGTGTACCGAAATAATTTAACATGTGTCACAAAAAATAAAACCGCTGAAAATCGATAAAAGAAGGAGAAGCCCAATAAAAACCAAAAAGGAAAACAAAAGAAAAAGAAAAAAAAGGAAACAATGCAAAAGAATGAAAAATATGAAACCGGAAAAAAACAAAGAAAGGGTATGAAAAACTAGAAAAAACTAAGAAAAGAAAAGAAGAAACTCAATGAAACGGAGAAAGGAAACAAATAAAACCAATGGAAAACTAAGAAAAAGGTAGAAAAGAAAAAACCAGTGAGACTGAGAATGAAAAGAAAGAAAATAGGTGAAAAAGAAATAAAAAATAGAAAAAACAGTAGAAATCGGATCATTTCCCTCAAATAGGTTGCACCTTCTGTTTCCCTGGAGGAGCGGGTCGAAAGCCTCTGCCCTTGTCTGAAGAGGTTTTCTGCGCACGTACAGCCCAGCCCAGCCCAACAAGATTAGACACGCTAATTATTAGCCTGGGAACGAATGGTCTGGTATCTCTTCACTTGAGTTCACCCAGAGGCCAGAGCGTCCGTTGACCTGGTGGACTCAATCCCCTCCTCCTCCATTAGGCTGGTAAATCTGAAGCTCCATCCCTTGAACTAGGCACCAAGGCTCCGCCGCTGTCCAGGCTGTCCAGGTCTGGTATCTCTTCGCTGGGAGTACATATGTAGATTTGCTTGCTCTTTGCAGACGGGGATCCTCCCGCTGTCTGCCGTCCGCGGATCCAGCACCTATTTGTAGGTGCTCCCTCAACGGGGTGCTGTCTCTAAGAAATACTTTGCTTTTCTGGTTAAAAATCCAGTGCGTCGGATTTTGTCACTAGCTATTTTTTTAATTTTTAATTTTTTAGCAGCACAGTGAACCAGATATCATATAAAATCCGGTGAAGGGAATGGATACTTAATACTACTGGTTACGGGGGCTAGTACTATTCTGATTATCCCCTAGGCTAAAATTCAAAGTCAGTGCTCTCTATTTTGCATAATAGGTGAGCTATCTTAATTTGTTCGGTAGTCAAATGTAGATTTAGGTCTAGTATCAAGGCTCATGCATACATAATGGATTTGCTCTTGTTTCCAGCCTAAATACATATTCACTGCAAATGGAACGCAAAGCTCGTACTGCACGAAGTGACCTTGAGCAGATGCTAGCCGACGAAGCATTTGAGCCCAAGGCCCTGCCACTATCACTTTTGAAGGACATCACAGATAATTTCTCTGATGACCATGAGTTTGGAAGAGATGGATTCGCAGTGGTTTATAAGGTATAAATTCCAATTTAAACCTCACTTGCTTTGAAAACTCAACCTGATGCTATGCTAACAAGGCATGCATGCATGCTGCGGAAGCAGGGAATCATTGGAGATAGGGCGGTTGCCGTGAAGAGGCTGTGCAACACTAATGACGATGATACTCAATTGCACCGAGTGGTTCAATGGCTATTGCAGCTAAAGCACAAAAATCTTGTACGATTTCTAGGATATTGTGTTGACAGACAAGGACGCATGACAACGTACAACGGTAAACTTGTCATGGAAGAGGTCCACCGAAGATTGCTTTGCTTCGAACATGTACCTAACGGGAGCCTTGATAAGTATATCACCGGTACGAGCATGTGACCTCTAACGTTTCTCTGTTTTTTTATACTTCATATACTGCATTTTTTTTTTGCGGGAACATATACTGCATTTCTAGAATTCAAAAGTTAAGTTTCTAAATATAAACCCGGTTTCTCCTATCCCTTGTATAGATACATATCGTGAGTGGGGGACATGCTATAAAATTATCAAAGGGATATGTGAGGGTGTACAACACCTTCATGAGAATCATATTACTCACTTGGATCTGAAACCCGCCAGTATATTGCTCGACGGTGACATGACACCAAAAATTACTGATTTTGGCCTGTCAAGATTGTTTGATGAATCTTCTAACTCTTTTTGAATGCTCAATCTTCTTGCTTTCTGATTTAAATTGCACTCTCATTGTTCATTAATGGGTCAGATCTTTCTATTTTGATACAGACCATATATGGCGCCAGAATTTCAGAAAGGGGATGTGATCTCACGCAGCGCTGACTTGTATAGTCTCGGTATTGTTATGATAGAAATACTGACCGGGCAGAAGGGGTATCAACCTATTGGAAATGTAAGAACAATATATGTCATTGTTACAAAGATAGAAGCTCAATTTCCTTTTGGCTAACATGGGTCGACTTTTAAATAATTGTCATGCTTTCACTTCGCATATTGTCGCAACATTTTAGTTTAATATGTTGCATAATATCACATCTGGAAGCACAGCTAGTAATGGAAAGCACAATTTGGCTGCAAAAGAATCAACACAACTGATTGCTTTTCAGAGAATTTTCGTTGTTAGTTTGATGCTTCATTTCTGAAAGTGCAGTTTACATGGTGATACATCTGACTTGAATCTTTTGGGACACTCTACGGTTTAGAATTTTTGTTGTTAGTTTGATGCATGAATTATGTGGCTGGTATATATAATTATAAATATTATTTCCTATATAGAAAGATGTTGCTGCTCCATTCATAGACCATAACTCAGCACTTCAATTTTCTAGGTACTTGAAACTTGGAGTGATAGGTTGGAGACATCACAGCGAGATATGCTATGCAAACAAATACGAGTATGCTATGAGATAGCTTTACAGTGCAGAGACTTCAATCCAGAAAAGAGACCAGCTAGTGCAGTAGATATACTTGACAGACTTCATGAAATGGAAAATAACCAGGTATACTCAAAACTTGAGAGTTGATGTATTTTTTCCTTTAATTCCGAGTTGACTACATATTCCATTTGAATCCTTGCACTAGAACCATTGGAGCCGCTAGAGTGTGGGCTTTAGTGCTCAAGGAGCTGGGCCATGAGTCCCATGACACTAGTTGCTTTAGTCACACATCCTTGTTTTGACACTAGAACATTTTCCTACATGCTACCTCTGGTTCATAATACCAGCAGTTTTTTTGTCAATCAAACATTATTTTTGTTTGACCATCAATATAGAAATAATTAGACAAAATAAGACTAAATTAATATTACCAGATCCATTACGAGATATTTTTCTATAACATTTAGTCAAACTTTATATGAAACAACATACCCCCTTTATTCTTAAATACATGAGGTTTTAGAGTTTGCATAGTCTCCATGTACAGCATTTGACTATCACTTTACTTTTTATATGAATATACAAGTGCAAAATCATGAAAATTTATCTTGTGAAATTACTTTTCATGGAAAATCTAGTGGTTCAAAGTTAGAAATATTTGACGGCACCCTTCCTTTTCAACGATGGGAGTAGTATTAACATAACTCACTTTGAACAAGGAACAGTACATTTTTTAGTTTTCTTCGTGTAATTTTCCACATGAAGTCTCCAAGGTGATCGATTGTGAACCATCTTAATGTGTTTGTATGCGTCTTCTGTCGCTTTCTCCTGGACTGTTTCTTGATGAATTAATTTCTATGCTCCCAGCTGGTGAAAAAAGGAGGAGAGAGTTTTGAGTTTGCTGCCGGAACGGGCAAATGTGATGGTAGCGAAAAAACAGGTGGATGATCTTTCTTTTTCCTATGTACATTGGTCTAGATCTCAAATATTTTCCATCCTCTTCTAGTCACATCGTTGGACACCTGCACCATGTTCCCCACCCTACTCACACACATTGCTTATGACATCTTTATGGAGACTACATGTACAAAGAAGACGCAGCCATACAGCTTTGCATCCTAGGAGGAAGTTGTTGGTTTTGAATCCTTAAAATCCTTTAAGAGATCCACGTACGTGCAACCAGCTAGCAAGCAAGCTAGCAGGCAGCTTAATCGATTCTTGCCGTACGTACGTGTGTAGCCGGCGACACTTGCGATCAAACTGGATAGAGGAAACTACTTTTGCGGTGCGTCGACTTGCACAATTTTCGTTTATTTGCTCAGTATATAAAGGGATACAGCCGCCCCGTCCAACACATCGCCGAGTCGGCGACCAACACGACGGAGACCCGGACTCGTACAAGCACTTGTCCGGTTTACTGATGTGAACACTAAAACGACTAGTACTAGGATTCTTTGGACTAATACGTGACCATACCTAATACTACAACTAGATTAACCCTTACAGAAGTTAGTTGCAATGGATCCTTACTTTTCAAAAAAGAAACTTCATGTGAAATTTCTTAATTGCTTGTTGTTTCACGATTACCCAGCACAAGAGAAACTGCAATCACACTCAAAACACCCTTTTGTAGTACCTTGGAGAATGTTAGTTGCAGTGGTCCACATCTGATCGGTGAAATGACAATGCAGTTTCCTTTTCTTAACTCTTTTTTTAGATTTTTTTTTTTGAACTCTTCCAAAATTTGAAGCAAGTAAATCACTTTGTGGTCTTCCAAATGAGGTTTTGCCAGGGAGGAGTAATCCATTGGTCAGATTAACTTACACCATAGTCAATACTCGAGAAAATTATGTTGGTGCAAGGACAAAAGAAAATTATGTTAGTGCAAGGACAAACAACTTTATTCTGGAAAATACTGCCTAAAAGTCATTCATTATGAGTGAAAAAGTGTTTGCTCGAATTTTTTCCTCATGTGGTTTTGAATAATCAGGTATGGAGACACCTTATGATGAATTAGAGAAGAAGTTACTGGACTCAAATGCAACCCCAATATTTTTTCCAATAGAATTTTTGAAGGCCATCACATGTGATTTTTCCACTGAGTCAATAGTAGGGGAAGGTGGGTTTGGTACGGTTTACAAGGTACAACCGATTTTTTAACTCCAAAGTTTCTAATGTTGACAATAGTAACAATTAAAGATACATGTACATACTATGAAAGGAGGTTTAACTCACAACACAGGGAATTCTTCGGAATGGGAAAACTATTGCCGTGAAGAAGCTTTTTGAAGTGCGGGTAAAAGATGACACATTCCACAATGAAGTCCGTTGCCTTATGAGGATTAAACACCCAAATTTAGTGCAGTTTCTAGGTTATTGTGCAGAATCAAGTTGGGAAGCGATAGAGCTTCCAAGTGGTAGCGGGCATCATATTTTTGTTGAAACACCGAAAAGGTTGCTCTGCTTCGAGTATGTATCGAACAAAGGCCTCGACAAACATATTTCTGGTATGGTTACTTGCATACTTTGTTTCTTCCTATATATCTTTCCTTAAGTTTCACTTTATCAACTGTGCTTAGCACTATATTGTTTCAGCTACTAAGCCTAAGGACATAATCGGTCTCTATTTTTGTAGCACTGACATAATAGAATTATATAATTTGCTATAACCCACACTTAGTCACGAACTATATAATTTTCTGTAACCCACACTTAGTCACTCACACATAAAGTGGAGCTGTTACAGGAAAATAAGCAATCCTTTTTATGGGAAACTAGAAACTACTTTTCGAGGAAGCAACCCAAATTATATATTTAGTATTCAAACCTAAACCTTGATGGTGTGGTTACATAGGCTTAGATCTCATCTCTTTTATTTATCAATTTCAACAGATGAATCTTCAGGCCTTGAGTGGAATACGAGATACGAGATAATCAAGGGGATTTGCATCGGGTTGCATTTTCTTCATGAAGAATGTCATATGGTTCATCTGGACCTTAAGCCTGAAAATATATTGATGGACTCTACTATGATGCCCAAAATAGCGGATTTTGGTTTGTCGAGGATCTTTGGCGAGCAGCAATCACGAATTATCACTAATAATAAAGAGGGAACAATGTAAGCTACACCTCTTGCGCCTCTCTCTTTTTATATTTTCCTTGGTTACTTTGCATCTCTTTGATTATGACTGTAGTGATTCTTACTTTCACATTATGTTGCAGTGGATATATGGCACCAGAGTACTTAATCCGAGGTATAGTATCGAACAAGGCAGATATCTTCAGTCTGGGTGTCGTAGTCATACAGATAATTACAGGCCATAGGGACTACCCATGGAACTATTCATATCTCCAGCAAGATAGTTCCAACCATACCGATCCATCTTTCCAGCAGTTCACGGAGAAAGTAAGTTGAATTAATCTAGCTTTTGTGCATATAAAATTATTGAAGCTTACTGTTGCAACTTTACAGGTGCTTCGGAGTTGGAACAACAAATTTGTAACCACACCAAACTATAAACCAGTGGAAAAATATAGCAACCAAGTAAAACAATGTGTCACCATAGCCCTAAAATGTGTGGACCCTGGTATGGAGAGAAGACCTACTGCAAAGGATATAATTGAGGAGCTTAATGCAGTAGATCAGGTATGATGAGCCTTGTATATGATGTCCTAGCATTGTAGTTTCATTGTACTTATGTGAGATCCTTGTTTACAATAGTTCATGGTAAGACAATATAATTTATAGCAGCCCTATTATATGTACATATAATAGGAGATCCTGGAGGTAAATGTCAGAGTTACATGCTTAGCAAGGCTAAACAATCTGTTCTGGGTTCTTTGGAATATTGTAATCTGATATTCTGACTTACAGACATATGCATGCTATGCTGACATGGATGGTATTTCGGTGCAGATTAGTGACTCGCAATTTGAGATGCATGGGAGTACTAGTTATTTGGGCTCTCAGTTTGCTTCGAAAGCTCAGATCGGACCCTGATCTCATGCATTTATCAAGGCTGAGGTACCTTGGTTAGCCTAGAGAGGCAATCTTAGAGAAAGTTAGTACCGAGAGCAGTGAAACAAGCTGACGCCCGATAAATTTGCTTCACGCGTGGACCAACCATATACTGGATTCTGGAATTACTATCGTTGATATATTCAAGGATGCCGTCTCTCTCATACTCTGTTTCTAGTCCCACCTTCTGTCTGACTGTCCTGAACTCCATGAATAACCAGGTGCCAAAGACGTTACATTCAGTAAAGAGTTTGCTGTCCAACAAATGTCAGCAAGAAGCTTTTGAAGGTGCCGACGGCCAAAGGGTTTAGATTGCAATTGGCCCTGACCAGGAGATGGAGAGAAGGGACAAACAATGGATTTTCAAGCAAGAGATGGTACATGAGAAGATAGTTCATCACATTTTTAAGGAATTATTACTGGGTTCTGACAACAAAAAGAAGGCTTCCCCTGAAACGCCAAAGGATGTGCAGCAGAAGTTTGGAAGGTCGTACTTGTTGTAGCCATCGCTCAGCTATTTGTGTTTGACTTTATAAAAAAAATCTATTTGTGTTTGAGGAGGATACGCGGTCGGTCTGAAGACGAAAAGGAAGAGCCGGCGGCAGAGATCTGACCGTGTGAGCTCTGTTTTCTTTTGGACGATTCCAACAGTTCATTAACACATAAGTAATTCCATGAATATACATGTTTTTTTGGCAAACATATGGATAGGAATGAGTCAGTACCTTGTCCACAATTATGAGACAACTGAATGAGAAAAGGTCACGGGATAGCATGATGGCAACGGACCGTCTGACAACATAATACAAGTACTTCACACTTGCAGAAACAACACTAAAAAATAAAAGGTATCCATTCTTCCTTTGCACGAGCATCCATAGCTTGGTGAACTGGAAACATGCACAACACAAGCTTGTTCTATTTTTACAACGTTATCACATGCACCTTGAGAAAACAAGCACCGGGGAATTGGACGACACAATACACTGAAACTAGGGAGTTTTCAGCATTCAGACAGTGTTAGTTTACCCTTACAAAATAACATAATGGAAGCAAAAGGAAGATATAGAAGGCCTTCTTAACATCAATCCCTAGACTAGGCCAGCTTTCTTCCATCGAGCATTATTACTCGCCAGACTGAAGACATACAGATCATCTCAAGTTTGATTTCCCAACAATTGCTAGCAGCTTCGACTGCCACGTCCGCCGATCAGGCATCTTTGCTTCCAACAAACGTGGCTGAGGTATAGGCACATAGGCTGGACGCTTTGAGTAGCACGCCACATAGTGGTAGAACTTTTCATAGACATTCTCATGATCTTGTGCAACGTCATTGAGTTCATGAAGTTCACTTGTGCTGATGGCATACGAACAAAGCTTGTTCGCTCGGCTGTCAAAGAGGAACACGGTGTTCCTTTCTAAGTCCATAGCAGCAATGTCACACGCACAATTCCAGCACTGTTGAGCAGAGTCATAGTGAGCAAGGTTGCCCCTTCCAAACGCATGGCTCATACTAAGATGATACTTCACACTCCACTTGTAAGGCCCGGAAACATCAAGACTCCAAATCTGAATTGCAAACCCATCCACCTCTGGCAATGCATAGTGCATGGCCCCCCGAGATTGGCCAAAGTAACCTCGGGTGTACATATCCACAGGAAGGCCATTTGAAGGCTCAACAGAAGGACCATGTGGCAACTTAATAGTTTGATGACTAGGTGGTATGCGAGAACTCATTGCCTCAAAGCCGTTCAATACCAAGATCCTCCACACTGAGTTCTGCTGCAGACTAAACAGATACATTGAACCATTTATGAACAAGTGTGGGTAGCCAATAACAATGGGTATCCCAGAATTCCACCATTCATCATATACGAGCCATGTGGAAAGTTCAGACGAAAACACCTCAAGTCCACTCAAGAATGATGATAAAGGATTCCGTTTAAAGTTGAAGACGTAGAACTGTGGGGAACATGATGGGTTGAAAGCCAACATAGCTTCACAAACATTATGTTCTTGGTAAGGACGAGTATTGGGAAGCCTCGTCCACTCTCGTGTTGCCGGGTTGCACACAATGAAGTGGCAAGTAACTGTGCGTCTGCTCCAATCCATGCTCCTATGCTTGCAGAGCACTAGGCCATTGCAGCAATCCATAAGCTCCAGTTACGGATGGTGTGGCACGAAACTAAGTGCTCCATCAATTTGCTCAACGTTTCGGGGCTGGCCAAGAAGCTCGGTCGCCTTCTTATTGAAGTCTTGGTACTGGCATAAAAGACCAGTGGGGATTTTCGGCAGCTTATCGCGGTAGTTTGGATCAGAGGAGAAGGCAAGCCATGGTTTGCAGACACATTTGAAGCGGCAAAAAGACTTGAGCGGCAGCCGGGAGAGGATTTCCACAATCAGGTCATTAGGTAGCACACTGACATCCGTATGGTCCATTTCTATTATGGCAGTAGTAGTTCACTGGAAGTGTCTGAAGTTGTAATATCAGAAACAACTTTCTTTGAAATTGGAAAGAAAGAGACCTATAATGGAATCCGTTAATTTGATCAAACAAATCAAATTTACAGGGGAAGACAAAGATAAATAGACATTTGGCCAGCACACATGCAACTTAGGAAGAAAGACAATGCATTTGATGTCGCTGGTTGAGGTTAATTTTAGTAAGTGAAACTATGCTGTAGTAAGTAAGATCCTCCATCCGCTTGACTAAGCAAAGGGTGTAAGGAACGAAATTACGTACCTTAACAGTAGACCAGAATCGATGCAGCACAAGCAGGTGGCCACTCAGTTCACTAGGGTAGTTGGACCATGGCGTACTCAAGTGCAGGTAAGCGGTATGGATGTGTAGAGGAGGAGTGACTGGTGTGCTCGTCGATGGGGGAGCACCTGAAGCAGAAGGTGAAGGGAGAGAGCAGCGGCTTTCCTGATAGGGTGAGGTGTATATAGTAGGAAGAGCAGATTTAAAGGTGGTGGTACGCGTAGTAGGAAGAACAGATTTAAGAACTTCTTGGGAGGTGGTGGTACGCGTAGTAGGAAAAACATATCTAAGAACTTCTTGGAAGGTGGTTGTACGCGTAGTTGGTAGAACAGATTTAAGAATTTCTATGAAGGTGGCGGTACGCGTATTAGGAGAATATTTTGTAACATGGTGCTAGGCTGGTAGGGCTTAAGCAAAGTTAAATGAAAAGGGAAAGCAGGGCAAAGGAAAAGGGAGATGAAAAGGGAAAGCAGGGCAAAGGCAAGCAAACTGCAGAGAATGACCATTAGTGGCCATACCCAACTAGGGTTCCCTTTTGTCAGTTAACTAATGACAATACCCAACTACTCATGTGTGCAGATTAACCAATTGATGCATACCCACCCGTGTATGAGATGGTTCCCTTTTTGACATGATAACTTATGCCAAATGGAGCACATGATGGATCCTTCAGGTAAAGGTGTCAAGTCCGGTTCCTACTCAGCCACTCGGGCGTTATTGTAGTTTGTTCAATTGGTTCCTACTATATCCTGTTAATGTCTTTTTTCCGCTTAATAACATTCATGAGGGTCTGCGGCTTTTCAGTGCCCATGTCTAGTATTTTACTAACCAGTAGTTTTTTGTATTTTCTCAAAAAAAAGTAGCTTTTTGTATATATTTTTGAGGAATTTTAACTTGCTCCCTTTTACCTCCTCTTTTCACGTGGGAGGTAAGAAGGTAAGAGTTAATGAAACACACTATTTAATGCAATCAACTGCTGAGATTTATTTTATACTCTTACCACTCGTGTGGAAAAAGGGAGGTAAGAGGGGCATGTTAAAAGACCTCATATTTTTTTTTGTCGCAACACTGACATTGGCATTTGGATGGAGTCCAGAACAATGTCTTTCTGGCAAATAGACTCCAGAAAAATATTATTTTTTACTAACCAGCGCTACCAACAATTCAAAGACTTGTCTACATGCATGCAAGCAAGACGTAAGTGCAAATCAAATCAGAGGAGCTCGTTAATTCTCTGAGGAGAAATTCATGTTGGATGGATGACGGACCTGGTCGTCTCCTGGGCAGGAGGCGCCATGACACGCTTGCTGGAGCTAGAGCTGCAACAGTTCCTCGCTCAGGTGTTTCCTGGGTGCGTGTGTGCGTGCTGCTTGTATTGCAACATGCCAACATCCAGTCAGACAAATCCAATATTCGCTAGAAAATTGGCATCAGCCAAAAACACCAATCAAAGCGCGAGAAATAAATAGAGCAATTGTCTTATCTCACAAACACACCAACATTGAGTAACTCTTAAATTTGAGGTTCAGACATTACAAACCATTCTCTTTCTCACGCAGATCATAAACACAAACAAACATTACAGAACAATTTCTCACGACCAGGATTCTGACCACAAGTTTGCAACGGCCAGCTGCTTATACACATGGATCACACACCACATATACAGTATATATAGAGTGTACAACCAACCCGTGTACATATAAAGGAGTCTAAACTTACTAATCACAAATCAGACACTCACAGAGGTAGATGGCATCTTGGCATGCAATTCTTTTGCTTCTTTCACGAGAGACTTGAGAGTACACCTATCAAGCCTTGACAATCTGGTTCCAAAGGCGTTGGTGGAGCTGAAAACCATGGAGAAATCGAGATCTAGCATGTTATTTGAAGCAATGTAGAGTGTCTCTATCAAGCTCTGATGGTCTCCCCGTTTGACAAACCTGCCGCCACTATGATTCATCATTGATATGATCATCTTACATATAGTCTTGTACAGTGACAAGTTTGTTAGATAAAAACGAGAATAAACGAGACACGAGAGCACACGGATTTTTACGTGGAAACCCTTGCGGGAGAAAACCACGGACGCACGAAGGCGCAATCACTATGATGGAGGAGTATTACAAGCATGAGACGACAGACCGTCTTTAGGTGCGACTACATGGGGTATATATGAGGGCAATACATGAGAGTCCTTGGAGGACAAGTAAACGAGTTGTACTCGTACACATCGGTACCAACGTAAAGGCCCACACCGTATGTACTACGTCTAGTCTAATACGGTATAATTTGGATCACAATTTAACAATCTCCACCTTGATCCAAATTCACTCCAGTAGTTGAAGAAAGCGAATAACTCCATCCAAAGCAGCATAAACACCTTCTGAGCAAAGCTCAAACTTATTGGTCGGAACTGGCTTTGTCATCATATCTGCAGGATTATCATGAGTACTTATCTTGCATACCTTCAAATCACCTTCAGCAACAACATCTCGAATATAATGAAATCTGACATCAATGTGCTTTGTCCTCTCATGATACATTGGATTCTTTGTAAGATATATGGCACTTTGACTGTCAGAAAATATGGTAGGGCAAGATGAATCTCCACAAAGCTCAGCGTACAAACCTCTCAACCAGATAGCTTCTTTGCATGCCTCAGAAATAGCCATATACTCGGCATCGGTAGTAGAACAAGCCACAATAGACTGCAAAGTTGCTCTCCAACTCACAGCACAACCACCAATGATGAAAACATAACATGTGAGTGATCTTCTCTTATCCAAATCACCAGCAAAATCAGAATCAACAAAACCAACAAGTCCATCTCCAGATTTCCCAAACCGTAAATAAGCATTAGAAGTACCTCGCAGGTATCTGAAAATCCACTGAACTGCTTTCCAATGCTCTTTTCCAGGATTAGCCATGTATCCACTAACAACACTCAATGCATATGATAGATCCGGACGAGAACAAACCATGGCATACATAAGTGAACCAACTGCACTCGAATAAGGAACTCTAGACATGTACTCAATATCTGCATCTGACTTAGGACATAAAGCTGATGATAATTTGAAGTGTGCAGCTAACGGTATACTCACCGGCTTGGCATTATGCATATTAAAACGACGAAGAACTTTATCAATATATCCCTTCTGACTTAGATATACTTTTCTAGACGTTCTATCTCTGGATATTTCCATGCCAAGTATTTTCTTTGCTGCACCCAAATCCTTCATCTCAAATTCATTACTCAATTGCTTCTTTAGTTCATTAATATCTGACATACTCTTTGCAGCAATAAGCATATCATCAACATAAAGGAGCAAATAAATAGTTGAACCATTGACAGTTTTCAAATAAACACAACTATCATAATTAGACCTTTTGAAAGCTTGAGAGAGCATAAAAGTGTCAAATCTCTTGTACCACTGTCTAGGGGATTGCTTCAATCCATAAAGAGTTTTCTTTAACTTGCAGACAAGCTTTTCTTTTTCAGGAATAACGAAACCTTCAGACTGTTCCATATAAATATCCTCTTCTAATTCTCCATGTAAGAATGCAGTTTTAACATCCAATTGTTCAAGCTCAAGATCATGCATGGCAACAATACTGAGTAAAGTGCGAATAGAGCTATGCTTTACAATAGGAGAAAAGGCTTCGTTATAGTCAATACCTGGAATCTGGCTATAACCTTTAGTAACTAACCTTGCTTTATATCTTGTCTCATCATTAGGAGAAACACCTTCTTTTCTCTTGAAAACCCACTTGCAACGAATAGGTTTCTTCTCTCTAGGTAATTTTACTAAATCCCAAGTGCCATTCTTTTCAAGTGATTCCATCTCATCATGCATAGCGGTCATCCACTTATTACTATCACCAGAAATAATAGCATCAGAATATGAAGAAGGCTCAGAATTACCTTTAATTTCTTCTGCAACAGATAAAGCAAAAGAAACAATATTGCACTCTTCAATTAACCTGTCAGGTTTATTAATACCCCGCCTAACTCTGTCACGTGCGAGATTCCAACTGGGTGGAACAATAAGCTGATTTGAAGTGGGAGTGACATGTTCATCATCAACGACGGGTTCATCATGTGCATCAACATTTTTATTACCAGATGTATCACCTGAATCAATAACATGCTCCACCTGAACAGTAGGCTCCTAAACAATAGGCTGCTATTCACTCTCAACAGGAACATTAGTAGATGGAACATCATGTAACATAGCAGATTCATTGAAGATAACATTTCTGCTAATAACAATCTTCTGGGTTTCAGGATTCCACAATTTAAAACCTTTAACACCAGATTTATAACCAAGAAAGATGCACTTAACAGCCCTAGGCTCCAACTTTTCATTATCAACATGAGCATAAGCAGTGCAACCAAAAACTCTCAACTGTGAATAATCAGCAGGTGAACCAGACCATACCTCAATTGAAGTTTTCTTATTAAGAGCAATAGATGGTGAACGGTTAATGAGATAACAAGCAGTGGAAGCGGCCTCAGCCCAAAAACGCCTATGCAAACCTGCATTGGACAACATGCAACGGGCTCTGGAAATAATGGTCCTGTTCATATGCTCAGCAACACCGTTTTGTTGAGGAGTATAAGGAACGGTGTAATGTCTGACAATGCCTTCAGACTTGCAATAATTCTTAAATTGCTTAGAACAGAATTCCATACCATTATTAGTGCGAAGTATCTTTACCTTCTTTTCAGTTTGTCTTTCAATCATAATCTTCCACTCCTTAAATGCTGAGAATGCTTCATATTTATGCTTCAAGAAATAAGGCCAAACTTTTCTCGAATAATCATCAATAATAGTCAGCATGTAACTAGCACCATCTAGTGACTTTCTGCGAGATGGTCCTCATAAATCAGAATGAACATAATCAAGAATACCTTTGGTTGTATGAACCGAAGTGTTGAACTTCACCCTCTTGTGCTTGCCGAAGATACAATGCTCACAAAATTTCAGTTTGCCAGTTTCATATCCATCAAGGAGACCTCTCTTATTTAACTCTGCTAAACCAAGTTCACTCATATGTCCAAGACGCATGTGCCAAAGGTTAGCAGCATCACAATTAGAATTCTTTGAAATAACTGGAGTAGTGTTACCTGAAACGGTAGAACCTCGAAGGTAATAAAGACCATTGGTCGAACTTAAGTCACCTTTCATCACAACAAGGGAACCTTTGATGACCTTTAAAACACTATCTCCACCTGAATACTTGTACCCCTTTGCATCAAGGGCACTAACAGAGATAAGATTTCTCTTCATCTTTGGAATATACCGAACATCTGTCAAAGTTCTGATTGTGCCATCAAACATCTTGATTCGAACGGAACCTATGTCTTCAATCTTGCATGGTGAATTATCAAAACCCAAAACGGAACCAGTAGCAGTAGTAGAATCAAAAGTAGTAAACCAATCTCTATGTGGACACATATGAAAAGTACATGCAGTATCAAGTACCCACTCATCATTGGTCTCAGCACATCCAGCAATAACGACAAGAGCATCATCGGAACTATCATCACGAGCAACGTTAGCAGAATTTTCACCTTGTTTGTTATCTTTCCTCTTTTCTTTGTTCTGCAACTTGAAACATTCTGAGATGTCATGCCCGTCTCTCTTGCAATATCTGCAATATTTCTTGTCTCTGGATTGCGACCGGCCCCTGTGGTCGTTCTTACTTTTGCCTCTGTTTCCATTGTGCAAGTTCTTCTCCTTTGTCCTGCCACGAACAGATAATCCCTCTGCTTGGGATGAACTTGAACCATCATGAGGCACCATTAGTTTCATCTTCTCCTTAGAGTTCAAAGCTTCATAAACTTCATTAAGCGTGAGAGTATCACGACTGTATAATATGGTGTCTCTAAAATTGGTATAAGAACTTGACAGTGAACAAAGTAACATTAAAGCAGTATCTTCCTCTTCATACTAAACCTCCATTGCAGCTAGATCAGATATGATCTTTTTAAATTCTGAAATATGATTCAAAACATTACCTCCCTCGGGTAACCTGTGCAGAAATAATGTTTGCTTCAGATGCATCTTGCTGGTGAGATCTTTAGTCATGCAAATCCCTTCCAGCTTTAACCATAGAGCGGCGGCAGTTTTCTCGCTCAAAACTTCTTGCAAAATATTATTATGCAAATGGAGTTGAATTTGTGACAAAGCCTTACGATCTATTTTTTTTCTCTGCATCAGTCCAGTCCTGAATCTGATTCTTCCCAAAATTATCCAGTGCTTCATCATAGTCGGCATGTGTCAACAACGCCCGTATCTTAACTTGCCATAGGGTAAACCTTGTGTCACGATCCAGCAGCGGAACATCGTACTTCATGGATGTCATGAGTAGATTAAATCTGTGTTCACAAAGTAGTACAAGCCGATAGAAAAATTCTTGATAGAATTAATTTGCAGACCAAGAACCAGAAGAAATAGCACATGGTAGTTCGCTGGTGGCCGTAGCAATTGGAAAACTGTAGAAAAAAGAAAATCTGGACTTCTGGATCAGCTTGGCCTCGTGAGTAGTAGTAGTACTCAACTAGTACTAGCAGGTCACGTGGAGTAGTACTAGTACTTTGACTGCTCTGTGTTGATCCGGTCTTCACGTCACGATCGGAAGCAGCCTCAGGTTGCGCGCGGAAGCAACGGAACTCGGATCGATGTGCGTGCTTGGGGACTTGAGTTTGTACGCAGCAGCAACAGCTAGCGGATCAGACAAGACGGTTGCAACTTAGAGCGATTTATACGCGTGCGTACGAACAGAGATTCTGTCGGTCTCGGCTTCCTGAGGCGGCACGCTGAAAATCGATCTGCCTTCGAATTGATGGATCGCGTGAGACGCATGCGGCCGCGCACACGTCAGAACCCTAATCTCCCGTCTCAAATCTCGTATCTACAACTTGGCTCTGTATACCACTTGTTAGATAAAAACGAGAATAAACGAGACATAAGAGCACACCGATTTTTACGTGGAAACCCTTGCGGGAGAAAACCACGGACGCACGAAGGCGCAATCACTATGATGGAGGAGTATTACAAGCACGAGACGACAGACCGTCTTTAGGTGCGACTACATGGGGTATATATGAGGGCAATACATGAGAGTCCTTTGAGGACAAGTAAACGAGTTGTACTCGTACGCGTCGGTACCAACGCAAAGGCCCACACCGTATGTACTATGTCTAGTCCAATACGGTATAATTTGGATCACAATTTAACAAAGTTCTCGATGGTGGGCTCATTTCTCTTCTCTATCACCGCCTTGAGCATGTTTAGAAACTTGGATGCGTCCAACTGAGGAGCCAAATCACCGATGAACATCGTGTCGAAGACCGTCCCAAAAAGGTATAACAAGGATGATAGCAAGTTTGTTGACATGTCTGATAAATTCCTGCTCCTTGTCATTTTCATTGTTTTCTTCTGTGCCGTCATTGGCTTTCTATGTCATTGGCAAATCTGTCCTTTCCATTATGTGTTTCACCTCCACAATGAAGTATTTTTCCAATCACCTGCAACAATAATGAATAATCAGCCATAATTAGTAAAACAAACGGTATTTACTATATGAAAAGGATTAATTACCTCGAGAATTGCTTTATTAAGTTTGCCAAGGTATTCATCATTCTTAGTGTAATGAGTACATAGTTGTTCAAGGATTTCCGATGCTGCTTGTCTGCATGTCTCATTTTCATCATATAGAAGTAGTCGAGTGAGATTATCAACAACATCAACACTTGTTTGCATGAAAATTGTGGCATCACTAATTCTGCCTTGGAGAATTACTGCCGACAAAGCTTCTCCTGCGCATCCTCTAATGAAGCTGCTATTCTTATTTCTCATGAAGATGAAGGTATCCACCAGCATCCTAACAAAATCTTCTCTGCCGCTTTCTTTTTTTGGAACAACAAAATCTGCTGATGTGCTGCTTTCAGTAATATTCATGTATAGTCTTGTGAGAATCCGAATGGATTTTAGCCAAACATCTCTATCACATTTATTACAGCTAAAAATCCTCCGCAGAGTTCTGATTGCTTCTTCGCAGTTTGAGATTTCATAGCGTAGCTTGGACCCAGTTTCTCCTTGAGCATCGGCTAACTTGCTCATCACTTCCATTGATTCCTCTACTACGTCAGACCAGGCACCATGATCATTAGTTGTGTGGTCGAGTAGGTCGGAGCTGATAGGAGCCATGATCTTGGAGACTAGACCTTGTGTGTCGCTCATGACTTTGCAGTTGTTTTCATCAGATGCAAGCTTCTGCAGGATAGACATGCCTCGTAGCAACAGTCCCTTGTAGGCCTTCCTGAGTTGACCTCTAGCATCATCATCAATGGCTGGTGAAGGGGCCCGAGACCAGTATTGGTCATTTTCTTGTTGATACGGCTCAGCTATACAGTATTCTTCGAACGTCCCGATCATGGAAGATATGTGCTCAACCCCCCTGGGGAACTGCTCTAAATTGATGTTGTATGCTATCTTCGCGGCCTGGCTCCTTGTTTCTCTGTCATGTATGCCTCTTGAATCCAGCGTCTCTAACAGTTTCTGCAGAGCGTGTCTGGAGGACGACGCAGACATGACCAGATGTTTCATCAACATGTGCTGCCCCGTGACAATGCCCTGATTTTGTTTCTTCTCCATGATCATATCTGTAAAGTCCAAGGTGAATGTGAACTGATCTCTTTTCCTCTCCACAATGTGTATAGCTGTGTACAAGATCTTCACCACGGAAATGCACTCCACAGGTGAATTGGAACCAATCTTGTCTATGGCATCTGTTATGAGGTTCCTTCCTTTTGCAAATGACGGGTTCTTCTCACATCCCCTCCTTGTTTCTTGCAAGTAGTCAGAAACTACTGGCAGTTCAGAGTCATCACAATCATTAGTGGCTGCTCGTTTAGCCAACTTATTCCCTGCGTGACGCAACATGAACCGATAGCAGAAGAGCACTCCTTGGAGCAGAGCAAGGTAGTACAGCGTGTCCATTGCCGGTGCCAGGTTAGATGCTTCTACATCTGAGTTACCCCCATAATCATGCTCTATCAGACGCCACAATGAAATCCCTCCTGAGATTAATATCCCAAGCACATAGGTAATTGCCAGAGGACACAATATGGCGGTCAACACCACTATTTGAAGCAACAACAAAACACATGCCAACAAAAATCGTGCACCAGCAACCAGAATAGGCATGATTGAGAAGGAAAACATAGAAGCCAATATGGTAGAGTTCGGGTCGGTGGTCATCACACCCCAAAAAATACTTCCGACCATCCCAAGGATTGCATTCTCCACATAGCCTAGTTTTTCATTCAGATTAACATCGATGATCCTGTTGTAGAATTTTTTAATCAGATTTTTTAATCAGATTTGAAAACACCATACGTTGACAATGTCAAAACTACAACATGAGTAGCTTCTGACAGTTTCTGACTGGATCAGTACATTAGCTGCATCCTAACTATGCAGAGGCCAGGTATTGCTCATCATGATTTGTATCTTCTTGATGCTACGTATTGAGTTAATAAAAACGCCCTTTATAAAAAAATCTCAGAGGGGCGGATCAATTTTAGTGGACAATTTCAAACCCATCTCGAAAGGTTCAAAAGGACGCACAAACACTATGTCAATACAAGTAGAGACAAACCTGTTGAACATTATAAACACCCTACCTGGAAGATCTAACATAGTAAATTTACAAGGAGGCTACGCATGTATGTGGAGACCAAATATGGTATGAATCTAGTTAATAGAAGAACAAACAAAAAAACATACATAGAAAGATCTAAACAATAAAGATATCAGCTAAATGGTTGCAAAAATATACTAACCCAGCTGTCTGTACAAGGGTGATGAATGTCAAACACCAAAAGTCCTTCTTCTGTAGCATAGAGACGAAACCATCGAGAAGTACGACAGTTGTCCAAGTAAGCACCAGGAAACCCAAGCCCTTGATGGACATGGATAGGTAACCCATGAACACAGCATAGTTGTTGATATATTCGACCTCACCCCAATTTCCGTCATCAAGAAGATATTTCCGGCGACTTGCCATTAATTCGCTGTCACCCTGAAGAGTGGATCCACTGCGTAAGTCCTGTGAGCTTAGCTTGCCTACAAAAGAAATAATGCATAGGTATGGACTTCTCTTGAGTAATGGTGAACCGGGGTGAGGCCCTTTTGAATATAAGAAAATACATATATAACGAAGATGATATACTATCTAGCAAGAACAATCCATGTGCAAGATAAAACCGGAAAGAAGGAAGAGGAAATTAATCGCGGGATCGACCAGCTGACCTGCAAGAAGTGACCTCAAACTGCCCCGGCCGGCTTGAGACTGCCGCAGGACGAGAGGATAAAAGGAATATATCGATCACGGTTCAGCTCTCGTCGGACTATGAGCCACAAAGACTTAAAAGGGGCAATTACGATCAATGGCTTAATAAGTAACATGCCCGGCTTTCGAAGCAAGCGATATATGGTCGTTTTATGTAGATCGAGAACACAATTAGATCTTGACCAATACCGAGCTCTCTTGGTCTTGATGGTTGGAAATGTTAATTAGCCGGCCAGCCAGTTGAGCTTAGCTAGCTCACATGCATTGAGCATATATGCATATATGATGCAGGAAATATATAGACTTTTGCATCCCCATTATATTAATTTGGAGATTTGGGACGGAGGGAATACTCATTGCAACATCAATGAGTATAGATAGACTTCGTTTAGCAAGTAATTTAGCCAAGTAAACCATATCCGCTACTTATATTAGTTTGTTCATCAATTAATTTTGTGAGGCAGTAGCCATCGATGGCTCAACTAGCTAGCTATTTAAAGAGGGATTTCGAAGTAAGCAATATGCTTATTATATGTAGAGAACGAGATTAGATCTTGACCCAACACCAGCTCGCTCGCTTGGTCTTTCTAGTCGCAATGTTAATTAGCCGGCCAGCCTGTTCATGTTCAGCTTAGCTAGCCCGCATGCACGTTCCTGTAGCTATACTCATTGATGCATGCATATAGATAGTGGTTTACGATGTTGAACCATAAACTAAGCATGGGTTGGTTGGAAAGTTGCTGCAAGTTTTTTTTTTTAACATGGTTGCTGCAGGTTGAGATGAGTACAAGCCCACTGCCCACCAGCCCTTCTACTCTATTCTACTGGCGACGAATAAGAAACTAGTGGCACATCTACCCAACCTCTGACCTTGACCTTAATTAGGTTCTCAACTATTAACCCCAATCAAACACTAGCAACTAAGTATTACTTCATCCTAGTTTACTAGTCTCCTCGTATTTTAGGTCATATTTTTACCATGAATTTAACTAATAAAATATATGTTGTACATCGCAAAAATAATATCATTGAAAACTACAGTCCAATACGAATACAACAATATAATTTTTTATGACATGCATTAATATTTTATTAGTCATATATGTGGTCAAACATTGACCAAAAATAAGATGGGGACTAATAAATCTGGACGGAGGTAGTATTCCTCTATATATAGAAGATCGAGATGGGGTGTTTAGTGCTCAGCTTTCAGGTAACTGGAAAATGGCACTCTGTAAATTATATAAACTGAAACATGTCAAAAGTATTAGAACAAATTCACCGCAAGGCATCTAGGTGGTTACGGATATGGATGTAATTTTTATTATTTCTAGTGTTCCTTGAGTGCCATGACAGATGATAAATAGATCTGAAATTTTTCCCAAAAAAAATATGTATACATATCGGTATGTTGTTGTTGATCTCTCGCGTATAGTGAGCTGATCAGTCCTTGTCCCAAGGCATCTAGCTAGCTGATCAACCCTGCAAATTAGTTTAGCAAGGTTACTTAGTTACTAGCTCACTCGACCCATCTCAGTGTGCTCACGGCTTACCGGACATGAAAGGACAAACGCATGCATGGGTTTTTGTATGACATAAACGCATGTCTCATTGGACAGCAAATGTTCTGGACCTTACTGCTACCTAGCTACCTAGAGAGCTAGCCACATGCATACATACTAGCGGACGGGTGTTATGCCGACCGGGAGGCTACCGCCAGAGCTTCCGGTGGTAGCGTACAGAGGCTACGGCCACTCCATTCGGTGGTAGATTTCTGCCATGTCGGGACAATTAGCAGCCGTTGATTGATGGCTGCCCCTCATGACTATGGCGGTAGCTTGGCTAACCTACCGTCACGGTGTGTGTGGTGGTAGCAAAAAGGGTCAGATCGTGAAATACTTTTGAACTATGGTCATTTCATGCTAATTTTATCACTTAAGGTCAAAACAGTGATTTTGGCCACAGTGGTTTCATCCATCCACATCACCACAAGCACGTGAGGCCACCGTTCAGTTTTTCCTTTGCCAAACGCAGCAGTGGCCTCATGACGTGAGACGTTCTCTCTTTCTTTCTCTCTCTCTCCCATCATTGGAGCAGCTTCCCTTGCTACTATCTCACACTCTCATCTCCTTGACTCTTTTCCCGGAAATTTGAGAGGGGCGGGCTGATTATAGGGTCCTCCCAAAAAAAGGAGTTAAAGGACTTTAACAGAATGTTCTAACTATAAAAAATGATAGTTTTGGGAAGTTATGAAATTAAAGGGGAAGGTCTAGAGATGTTCTCATCTCGTTCTTGGCTCCTTGTTCTTGTTCGGGTACCGACTTGAAACTTCCTCTGTATTCAGGAAAGCAACGAGCCCCCTTGGGAAGGTGGCTAGGACAGCGGCAATCTGTGGCAAAATCGACGTGCGGACGATGACTCGGCGAGTCGCTCTGCGTGCTGCACCGGCCACTGCCGATTCGGTGCCAAGGCGGAGGCGTGCAGGTCTCAGAGGTAGTGGCCAGGTTCACTAGTAGAAAAATGCCTATTTGTCCCGGTTCATAAGGCCTATTTGTCCCGGTTCCTAAACCGGGACTAAAGGCCCCCCCCCTAGTCCCGCTTGTGTTACGAACCGGGACTAAAGGCCCTCCACGTGGCCGCTCTCTGGAGCTCCACCTTTAGTCCCGGTTGGTAACACCAACCGGGACTAAAGAAATTTTTTTGAAATTTTTTGAAAAGTAAAATTTTGAATTTTTTTTGAATTTTTTCTTATTTTCAAATTTTTGAATTATTTGACAATTCAATCTCTAATCACCCACTCTAATCACCCCTCAATTATGAACTACTCATTCCAAATTGTCTAACTTCCCGGCCGGTCACCCATCCTCTCACTACTCCACCCTGAGCACGCTTAACTTCCCGGCCGGTCACCCATCCTCTTACTACTCCAACTTGAGCACGCTTAACTTTCGAGTTCTATTCCCCCTAGTTTCCTAGTCTGCACTTGTTGTTTTCCTGAATATACTAAGCTGTCAATCCTATTAACCCTTAGGAGTTGAACTTCAGCATTAAGCACCGTTTGAGTTTAAAATTATTATTCTAAAAAACAATAATTATTTATTAACACTAATATTTCTTGAATAAGTAGTTTGACCATAGTTTGACCAGATTTGACCATAGTTTGACCACAGTTTGACCACAGTTTGACCAAAAGTCAAAAAACTAAAAATAATTATTTATTAACACTAATATTTCTTGAATAAGTAGTTTTACCATAGTTTGACCAGATTTAACAAAAAATCAAAAAAACTGAAATTTGAGCATAACTTTTTTTCTTTCAGAATTTGAGGATTCTAAAAATTTGCAAACAGGCCTACGGCTGTGCCTCCCCTTTCGAACTCCTCTCTATAGCAGGCCTACTGGCCTAACTGTGTCTCTCTGCCTGTGGGCCTACTGGGCCTTCTGCGGGCCTGAATCCTGGCCCACCTGTCGGGTTGGGTTGCTAGTCGTATTCAGGCCGTGGTGGCCCAATAGGAGGCATTTTTTTATTTTTTTTTCAGTTTTTTTGTTTTGTTTTTTGCATTATTTATTTTCTTTTGTTTTTTGCTTTATTTTTCTTTAATTCTTTTTGCTGTTAGGTCACAAAAATTATAAACTTTCTGTTAGTGCCATTAGTTTTCAAATTTGAATAGTTTAAATTTGAATTCTTTGAAATTTGTGTGAATCACTAGTTTGTGAATAACTTTACTATAAAAATAGATTTTTGAGTGATTCTTTTTCCTGCTATTTAATATTACTGTGTTTTAACATTATATTCAAAAACAGATTTTGTTATTTTAGTTTCTAACAAAAAATTCTTTATGATAATTCTTTTTGCTATTAAAGTTTCTAACAAAAAAATTCTTTATGAAAATTCATTTTGCCATTAATGTTTTGAACAGAAAATACTTTGATAATTTTAGTTGCATAAATTTTATATAATTTTAGTTTCAAAAATACTAGAGGTATATAAAAGCTTTTTAGTTGATTCCTTTTGCTATTAGAGTTTTATAAAAGCTTTTTAGTTGATTCTTTTTGCTATTGAAGAATATTATAGTTTTGTTTTAGTTGATCGTTACAGAATATTTTAATTGATTATTTTAAGTTCATTCTTTTTGCTATTAGTTCATTCTTTTTGCGCTAAATGATCCTGAAATTAAAAAGCACTACAAATGAACTCTGAAAAGGTTGAAACTTGGCATGGTATCATCATTTCACCCACATAGCATGTGCTAAAAAGTTGAGAGGGTTACGGCAAAAACTGGATGCACTTTGTGTACAAAACAGGCAATCTCTTTCGAAGTATCAGGGTTTCATACGGAAACTCGTCTGTTACAAAGGGATTTCATTTTTTTGAACTTATTTGAACTCCAAACTTTTTATGTGTTCAAAATGCACCATTCAAAGCCACATCATCAATTTTTAACCCTTTCTGACTATATTTGTTATTTTTCATGCATTTACTGATTTTTTTTGAGTTATATGACCCTGAAATTGAAAAGCACTTCAAATGAACTCTGAAAAGGTTGAAAGTTGGCATGGTATCATCATTTCACCCACATAGTTTGTGCTAAAAAGTTGAGAGGGTTACGGCAAAAACCGGATGGACTTCATGTACAAAACGGGCAATCTCTTTCGAAGTATCAGGGTTTCATACGGAAACTCGTCTATTACAAAGGGATTTCATTTTTTTTAACTTATTTGAACTCCAGACTTTTTGCGTGTTCAAAATGCACCATTCAAAGCCAATAATCATCATAGTCATTACCACCAACACTATTTAATCATCATAGTCATAGTGTAGCTATCTAATCACCACCAACACTAGCTAATAATAATCATCATAGTCATTACCACCAACACTAGCTATTTAATCATCATAGTCATAGTGTAGCACATCATCATCTTCAAACTCATTCTAGCTAGCTAATCACTCCTGCTGCTCTCTCTTAGGTAAAATAGCATAGAACATGTGTAGCACTCCTGCTTCATCATATTGGAGCATGCAGATGAACCTGTCTCCTAATTGTGGGCTGCGCTTCTGATTGCTGCCCCCTAGTACTTCTCTGCGATCCTTCACAATTTTGCTCTAGTCTTTGACTATTAAGGCTTGCTCGCTTTTAGAAATCCTGAATGCACTCATGTGCAATGTAGGATGTCTTGGCCGTAAGCTAACCATTGCCATGCGACCTTTAGGCTCGACCCAATGAGGCACAATTATCATTGGGAGTCCCTGTTGAAGAACATCGTAGTAACATACTTAGCAATGAAGTTTAGCTTAAAAAATAATGTATGCAAAAGATGCACTGAGGACAAATAGTAAAAATCTTACCATCTTTCCTAAATAGATATGACCGTAGTTCAATACGCACGCTAGTGGTCGCACGTTTTGAGTACTAAGATTTTCAAGTCCAGGAAAATAATTTGTCTTGACAGTATCAAGATCCTCAAGCCATGAAACATAATGACTTATCTCCTCGCAGTTTAGTTCAGCCCCGGGACAGTAGTAGGTCATGTCTACCAAGCGCTGGACATGTTTGCTTGAATGGAAATAAGCTGTCAATAGAAATTAGTTGTCAATTATTTTTCAATAAACAATATCCAAGACATAAATATGGTTGAGAAACTCACATAATGGTAGAATTGGAGGCGTCTGCACATCGACCCAGATGTCGATATTACCTTCAATATCATCTTCCGGACGAATATCAAAGGTGATAAGCATATCAGGCTCAAATGCATAAGCCTTGCATAGTGATCTCCAATTTTTGCATTCAAAATAGGTGTAGGTGTCTGCATTGTATAATTTTGCGGCAAAAGTATAACCATGCTCGGTCCTCAAGTGAACTATCTTTACCTCCATAGTTTCCATAGGACTGAAACCAATCTTATCCAAGACATAAATTCTTGCATGGCAGGGGATACGCTAGTAGAATAGTAAAAAATTAAAATTATAAGTTGAAGCAAAAGAAGCAGAAGTCATGCTTAATTACGAAAAAAGACTTGTCGTTGTGACTTACTGTATCCACTTCGAAGGTCTCATCCAGCTTGATGCTGAAGCGCCTACCACCAACTAAGAAATTTCTGTCGCACAGGCCGCGCTCGTCTTCGCAGTATTCGCACATACCGAAATTATTTTTGTCATCAGACATTTCCTATGTTCATAGTTGATCAAAAATTGATTGAAGGCAACTACCAGGAAACTCAACAAAAAGATCACTATTACTCAATATGCAACGGGTTGACTTTAGGTCTGTTGAGTCTTCCTTCCTGAACTCTCATCTCATGTATATATAATAACAACAGTCGGCATTCTTCCTCTCTCAAATATATATAATAACAAACAATAATAAAAGTAAGAAAATTACACAAGTATCTATCTTAATCATACAAGTAAGAACTTTTTTTTTTACAAAGAAGATAAGACCAAGAGGTTCACCACTGTGGTGCCGGCGACGAGATCGGCGCGGGCGATCGACGGCGGTGAGGACGGGGACGGGACAGGACGGACCGCCAAACCTAGATAAATCTCGAGGAAAATGGAGCTTGGACAAGGAGCTTCGAGAGGAGAAAACTTAAGTGTGGCTCGGGCATTTCATCAAACACCTCATGTGCGTACGAGGTGAGCTAGAGCACCACAAAGCTCTCCCACGGCCGACCCAAAACCAGAGAACTCCACTGCTCTGCTCGCGGGCGAGGGGGTATATATAGGCATCTCATTGGTCCCGGTTCGTGGCTGGAACCAGGACCAATGGTTGTGGGCCAGGAGCGAGGCCCATTGGTCCCGGTTCGTGACTGGAACCGGGACCAAAGGGGCCAGACGAACCGGGACCAATGCCCCAAGAGGCCCGGCCGCCCCCCTGGCCTCACGAACCGGGACCGATGCCCCCTTTGGTCCCGGTTCGTGAGTGAACCGGGATTAATGGGCTGGCCCTGCCTGAACCAAAGCCCTGTTTTCTACTAGTGGTTCAGGCCTTGGTGTTCATCGCTGTCGAGGAGCCAAATGAGTATCTATCTATGTATGCGGGGAAGGGCAAGGCAGCGGTCCGGTCCGGCCGTGATCTTCTCTGGCAGGCATGATGATTCACGGGCAGCCAAACTGTCCTTTACAATTCCATTCCACCTCCATGATCTTTATGGTCCCAGATTGTGCCCAGGTACTAATTAATACTCATTTGGTTGTTTCCATTCTAACCTTAATTATTTGAGTTGAATGTCCATCGAAGGTGATTTTCTTTCAACCACTCCTAAATGTTAACTACATCATGCTTGCTTGTATGGATCGTACCCATGACATCCAATCGGACAAATTTTAATATTCGCAAGAATTGAATTATTAGATTTAGAGAAACACATATAAACATCAAAGCTGCAGATACAAATAAATTGAGTAGTTATTGTTTCACAAACACACCAACATTGAGTAACTCTTAAACTTGAGGTTTCAGAGGAGACACATAAGAGTATACAGCATTTTCGCACTGGATCATAAACAAAAATACCAATAATACTGGGCATTTTCTCACGACAAGGACACTGATCACAAATTTGCAATGACTTGGTAGTTATACTGATGGAACACACAGTGCATATATAGAGTCTGAATATATAGCCAGCCACTGAATGAATATATAGAAAAGTCTTAACTTGATCGCAAATTAGCCACTCATAGAGGTAGATGGCACCATGGCATGCAATTCTTTTGCTTCTTTCACAAGGGACACGAGAGTACGCTTGTTAAGCTTCGACAATCTGGTTGCATAGAGGGTGATGTCGCTGCTTAAAACCATGGAGTTATCAAGATTCATCATGGTCTTGGAAGCTTCGGAGAGTGACTCTATCAAGCTCTTAAGGTCCTCTAGTTTGGCAAACCTACTGCCACTGTGTTTCATAATTGATAGGATCATCTTTGCAATACTCTTATACAGTAGCAAGTTTTCGACCGTGGGGTCACTTTTCGCCTTGAGCTTATTTAGAAAGAATGCTTGGAACTGAGGAGCCACATCTGGACCTAATTCACCGATGAACGTGTCGTAGACCGTCCCACAAAGGGATAACAAGGATGATAGCAAGTTCACTGACCTATCTGCCTGGAATACCTTTTCCTCCTCGTCCTGCTCATTATTTTGCAGATGAGAGGACGAAGACGAGCTAGTTCCTTTGCCATGGCCATTGTCACGTTGGTTTTCCATATCAGTTTCTAGTTTGGTCAACCTGTCTCGGTCTAGTTCTTTTCCATTATGTGTTTTGTCTCCACAACGAAGTATGTCTCCAGCCACCTGTGATGGCAATGAATTTAACATTCTTGATTAGTATGAAAAACAACATAATTCAAGTGTAATGAAAATAACTACTAATAAAACAAAGGTTAATTGCTATTTGACAAGGATTAATTACCTTTTTCTCATTGTTTTGCGGATGAGAGGAGGGAGAAGAGCTAGTTCCTTTGCCCCGGCAATTATCTTCACATTGGTTTTCTATGTCAGTTTCTTGTTGGATGATGTCTTGGTGCGCTTTTTCTCTATGTGTTTCAGAAAGTATTTCTCTAATCACCTGCAATGGCAATGAATTTAACATCCTTAATTAGTCTAAAAGAGGTAGTAATTCAAGTGTATTGACAATAATAAATAAAACAAGGGTTAATTACTATTGGACAAGGACTAATTACCTCTGGCATCACATTGGTCATTGCTTTCTTAAGTTTGCAATGGTATTCATCATCCTTGGTGTAATAAGTACATAGATACTCTAGAATTTCTGCTGCTGCGTGTCTGCATGACACGTTTTCGTCATGTACAAGTACTTTAGTGAGACTATCAACTACATCACCACCACCTATTTGTATGACAACTGTGGCACAACTAATTCCATCACAAAAACATAATTCCGATAGTGCTCCTCCTGTGTATCCTCTGATGGAGCTGATGTGCTTTTTATCTTGAGTGAAGATGTCCACCAGCATCCTAACAAAATCTTCTTTACTGCTGCTGTTGTTGTTTTCTTTCTCGAGAACAGAATCTACTAACCTGTTGCTTTCAGTATCCATGTATAGTTGTTTGAGAATCCGAATGGCACTTAGTTGCAGCCGATCATTATTACACTTATTACAATTAAGAATCCTCCACAATGTGTTGATTGCTCCTTTATGGCTTGAGATTTCATGACATAGCTTGGCCCCAACTTCCCCTGGAGCACCGGTTAATTGGATCATCACATTCATTGATGCCTCTACTATGTAGGACCATGCACCATGATCATCGGTGGTGTGGTCTAGTAGGTCGGAGGAGACAAGTACCATGATCTTGGAGACCAGATCCCGGGTGTTGCCCATGACTCTGCAATTGTTTTCGTTGGCTGCAAGCTTCCGGAGGATACATAGGCCTTGTAGTAACAGCCTTTTGTAGGCCTTTCCAAGCTTGCCAACTCGTGAAGGGAGTTGACTAGTAACATGTAATTTCCAATCTTGCTCATATTTGTCATACAAACAGTCTCGCTCAAATGGCTCAGCTATACTGTATTGTTCATATGTCTCGATGAGGGAAGATATGTGCTCAATCCCCCTGGGGAATTGCTCCAAATTGATGTTGAATGCAAGGTGCTCTACTATCGTCGCGGCCTGGTTCCTTGTCTTTCTGTCATGTAGGCCTCTTGAATCCAGCGTCTCTAGCAGTTTCTGGAGTATGTGTTTGGAGGATGCAGTGGACAAAACCAGGTGTTTCATCAGCATGCGCCGGCCATTGAGAATGTCCTGTTGTTCCCTCTCCGCAATGAATATGGCTGTGTACAACATCTTCACACCTGAAATGCAGTCAAGAGGTGAATTCGAACCGATCATGTCAACGGCATGTGTGATAAGGTTCCTTCCTTTCGCAAATGATGGGTCACATCCCGTCCTTGTTTCGCACAAGTACTTGTAAAGTACTTCTGAGTGAAAAAAATTATTAGAGGCCGCTCGTTTGGCCAACCTATTCCCCGCAAGATCCATGGCGAACCTATAACAGAAGAGCACACCTTGGAGTAGAGCAAGAAAGTATAAGGTGTACATCGCCGGCGCCAGGTTTGATGATTCTCCATCCGTGCCCGAGTAATCAGGCCCTATATGATGCATCAATGAAAGCAGCCGCAGCAACGAAAGAATTCCAGACATAATTACCCCATACATGTAGATTATTGCTAGAGGGCACAATACTGTGAGCAACACAACAACTTGAACCGACATCAAAACACATGCCGACAAGAAGCGTGCATAAAAACTCAGTAAATTGCTTGGTTCATCGGTCACGCCCCAAAGAACACCCCTCAACAATCCATAGACTGCATCCTTCATATAGCTTAGTTTTTCATTCATATCGACATCGAAGATCCTGTCGTACATTTTTTCAAGTCAGATATATATAACGGGCAGCCAAAACTACAGTACAGTACGTTAAGTGATAGGGCAAATTAAGGATAAGCCTTCAGAAAAGGAAACTATTTTGTAATCGGATTTAACAGTACAGTACCTTAGCAATGTCAAAACTACAGTACGAGATAGTTTTTGAAAGTTTCCCCAGGTGATTCAATTAATACATAGGTTTCCTACATTCTTTCTAAGATGGCAAAAATCAATATTGGGTCACAAATTTATCTTGTTTACGGATTAATTTGGGAGTTTCCATGAAGTCTGTAATTAGTACAATAATAGAAATAGATAAATATATGGTAGATCAGATGAATCAGGAGGAGAGATCTAGAAGAAGAGAAAGCACCAGCTAGTTGACCTATGCATCTAGACTATTGCTCTGGTTCGCACATGCGGCTGGACAGGTTGAGAATGACGAACGAAATATATCTTCATAAAAGTAGAGATAAACCTCAAAACTATAGTTAAACAACCACCTGGGAGATGTAACATAATCAACTCATCATTTTAGAGTAAAATGCATCGTAAGTCCTATAACTATTCAATGTGTGTTAAGTTAGTCCTAAAACTTTAAAAGTGCAGATTCAGGTCTCAAAAGTTTGTAAGTTGTTCATCATGGGTCCTAAGCAGGCCAGACCGGGTATGACTTGCTTATGTGGGAAGTTGACCATCGCCACGTCAACACCGGGTAATCTGGCAGGAGAAGACCATCTCAAGTTGACTGCCACCTCATCTCATCTCTCTCTTCTTCCGTGGGATGCAGCAGCAACATTTTATCGAACACCTCGTGTGCGTTTGGCTTCCACACCGACGGCGACGCACCAAGCTCGAGTCCAGCCACCTTGCGCTAGTGGCCGAGCACGAGCCACACCAGCTCGCACCAGGCGCCGCTCCTTGGTCTCCAGCGCGCCCTCTAACTCCGAAGGTGCCGGACGGGCGCGCGCAGGAGCCGATGTCGACGGTGTCAAGCTGGTGGCCTACACGACCGTGCACTGCGTGCGGCTGGAGGAGAACAACAAGCCGTGCGAGCGTGGCCGCGAGGACGCCCAGAGCAGGGCCACGAGCCACGGGAACCACCTGGTCGCAGAACGACTCCGGCGTCTGGTACGAGTGGTTGTGCAGCTGCCGACGGCTCCATTCCCATTCCGCCATGCCCTCGATGCCGCTCGGGAGCTTCGGCTGCAAGTAGCGGCTGGTAGCCACCAGCACTGCGTCGCACACCTACTCCTCGTCATGTGCATCACCACCCATGCCGGTGCCGCCGAGGAGCCGCACGGACCTCACCGCCCACTGCCGCGTGGTCAACGACGTCAGTGCCGCAGCGACGCGCAGGACCCGGGTGTTGAGCCATGGCCTCCCGCGGGCTGATGAGCCGGCGGCATGCGTACATGCTGTTGGGCACGCGCACCGGCACCGCAGCGCCGACTGGTTCGGGTCGTATAGCATCTGCCCGCTGATGTGGCCGCTCTGCTTCATGACCGTAACGAGCTTGCTGGTGCACTACTGGGAGAGGTCGAGGGAGAGTAGCTTTTGCGCATGCGGCTGCGCTACTGGCCGCTGTTGCACCTTGCTGTTGCCCACCGCCGCTGCTTGCTGCTGCGTACTGCTGCCGCTGCGTCCACAAACAGGGAGAGAGAGAGAGAGAGCGGGTTTTCCGCATATTTACCCTTCATCCGTTAACCTGGTGGGTCCCCCGAGTCGACGTGGCAACGGTCCAAGCGACACGTGGGCGGGTCAACACTGGTCGGACGAATTTAGGACCTAAGATGAACAACTTAAATAGTTCTAGGACCCAGATATGCACTTTTGAAGTTTTAGGACTAACTTGATACACCTCGAATAGTTATAGAACTTATGATGCATTTTACTCATCATTTTACTAGGTAGCTATGTATGTGGACAAAGGTATGGATCGAGGTAAAAGAAGAAGAAACATATAAGATCTAAGCAGTAAATATTCTTATATGAATTAGGTGTTAGAAAAGTACTAACCCAGCTGTCTGTACAAGGGTGATGAAGGTCAAAACCCAAAAGTCGTTATGATGCAGCATAGAGACGAAGCCACCGAGAAGTACCACGGTGGTCCAAGTAAGCACCAGGAAACCCAAGCCCTTGATCGCCATGGATAGGTAACCCATGAAGACAGCATAGGTGTTGATAAAATGGACCTCATTCCAATCACTATCATCAAGAAGTTGTTCCCTCCGGCTACGCCGACCCGGTATCAATGAAAGCAAGTCACTTGAATCAGGAGGACATTCCCGGGGAACCGCCATTAATTCCCCAGCCGGCCCTGAAGAGTCGATCGATTATTTCAATTCAATGTGATTAATTAATCAGCTTGCAAATTAAGGAAAAAAAAATACATAGATGGATATTCGATCGAATATAGTTTTTTTTTTTTTGAAACTAAGACCCTACTTGCATTAAAACTTGAGATTACGAACCTTCTGTGAGTAAAGAAAGGGCACAACAAAAACAGAAAAACACAAATTGGCCGCCCTTAAGAGCACAACACGCAGTGACGTACTACGATGGACACCATGCATGTATGCATACATCCTCTGGCGGCGAGATAGTACAAAAATTGACGCCGCAGACTCGAACTGCACTACAGATTAGCAAGGACTAGGATAGGAATGCCATACAACGACGATGGCAAACATGGCTGCCACGGAAACTTATACTATGATAAACGAACCAGATGGATGATGCTACTGATTACTAGCTAGACCATCAATCCTCCTTGAAAGAAAAAGAAAAAAGAAGAAGAAGAGAAAATCATACGATCCGGTGCATTAAAGGGCGGACGGACTGATCTTACTCACCTGCCTAAAACTGCTGTGCTGCCAAAGAGGAGAGAAATCCTTTTTTTCTTTTTTGCCGGGTGAAAGAGGAGATGAATCCTTTGTCACAACATAGGCAGGGATCGATCGTATATTAAACAATCACGACGTACTACATACGCCAACTAAGAACTTTTGCCAAAGGCACCTCCCCACGTGCCTTTCTTTTCTTTATTCCTTTATGTCGTGGGAACCGTGCATGGAGTACGTACGTCCTTTCTTTTCTTGTACTACTATATGTGCCACGACATATAGTAGTACAAGATTAATTAGGACCCGTGCATGGCTAGCCGTACGTCGCCGATCTGTGTTCATATTTATTTATGCTTTCTTTGCTTTTGTCCGGGAGTACGTACTCATACCTCCATCGCTTTGCTCGTTTCCCGAGGAAAGCATCCGATCCAATGCCCAACTGGCTTTAACTAGGAGGTAGTACTTTGTATGTGCAAGTCGCGCTCATAGGAGCCAATAATTGGACTACATACAGAGTAAAAGACTTATATTTAGAAACGGAGGTAGTACTTTGTATGTGCAAGTCCCGCTCATAGGAGCCAATAATTGAAAACCGATGCAAGGATGGAGGGTTCGCGTGCGGGGATGATGATAAAACAAAGAAAATATGAAGCTCCATCTATATGGTTTGCAATTGCGGTAGATTAGGGTGATCCTATTTTGTTCAACTATAAATCGGTGCTAGTTTGGCATTTGGCTATTGGCTTTTGGTATACCCCGTGGAAAATGAATTCTAAACTCAGAAACACGAGATACATATCTATATATACCAGTGTGCTCAGTTATATCCGACATTTTATAAGATGTTAATTCAACGAGTTTAGTGTAATCTACCGCAGTGCCAGACTGGAATGAAATCTAACACATCCTTGCGGCAGCCGCTCCAATTCAGTCATTGTTACGCCATGAGTAACTTTGCCCGTCTAGCAAGTAAAGGGAGAGACTGTGTTCCAGAAAGAAATAAAAAAAGAAGAAAGAGAAAAAGAGAGAACAGAAAAGAAAGTTTTAGATGCTTCCGGTGCAACGAGGATGAGACAAACTACTGCTCCAGCGGGCCCCGCCGCACACACACTCCCGTTCTCTCTCTCTCTCTTGTCATTGGTTTCCTCCATTGTTTATTTAGTGGAGGAATTAAACAAAGAAACCCAACGGGTGATGTGCATACAGATGATTTTTTATTGGGAGGGCGACTCTGGCGGCGACGCAGGGGGGGGGGGGGGGGGGGGGGGGGTGTTGGGGGTCGCTTCTGTCATTGTGGAGTAGGACTCTGATGGAGAAGCCGACGAGGAGAATGGCGGCGCGCCGCCGGGAGTGGCATCTCCAACGCCGTCCGACATGCTCTGCGAGTCTCTGGCGGTGGGCTACTCCAACGAGGTGGCGGCTTGCGTCGATACTGTCATCGCGGACTCAGATCCGGCTAGGGATGGTCTGCGTGATGGTGATCAGGTGGAGGTGCTGCGCCGGATCATTCACCGGCGCACTGCGCCATCGGCGATTCGACCGTGGAGAGGTCCGCTACCCAAGGTGAGTCTCCCATCCCGTACTCTTCAAGATTTCTTAGGGCCGGGGGCTTGGAAGGTGGTCTCCAGGCGTCCGAAAAAGCAAAGGCAGGCGGCGGCGACAATCGCGATCGGGGTGGCTAGATCCGCACGTTTGAATTTTTTGCTCGGCCGAGATGAGCCATGTTCGGAGCAAACCGGTTTCGGCCTTGGGCCTGTCGGGCAAGCGGCCCACATCTTGGTGGCCTCGGAGCAGGCGGCTCAGGAGGCGGGCCAAGCTCGTCTGGATGGGCCTGCGGCGGCCGGTGCGACCAGCGCCCGGTTCGCGGACCACGATGGCGGGCATGCGGCCCGATCCATCATGGGATCGACTATGGCTTGCCCTGGTTTTCGATCTCTTGGTCGAGGGAAAGCTTCACGTGTCTGGGTGTCGACGGCGGCAGGAGATCGACGGCCGTACGTCGAAGCGCTCATGGCTGCTGGGCGAGGGAACGGGCCTCCACCGCCGCCGCAAACTCCAGCGCCTGGCGCTACGGCCGCGCGTCCGGATGCGCGAGAGCAGCGCATGAACGCCCAAGCTACTGGCGATGATGCTGGCTGGCGGGGCGAACACCACGGCCGTGGCGGGTACAGCAACAGAGGTGGTCGGCCGCTCTATGAGGCTGGCTATGGTGGACAGTGGGATTATGACGGCTACGACGCATATGGCGATGATCGATACAGGGGCTCGTCGTCGTCGGGCGGCGGCCGAGGCTACTGCGGTGAGCAGCGCTACTCCGCTAGCGGCCGGGGCTTTGAGGGGCCGGCTGGAGGATTCGTCGAGGGGGCCTCGGGGCTGCAGCAATATGGGCCTCGTCGACGCTGGACGAGGGCACATCATGCTGGCCATGGTGGCAGGTTCGCCGGACACAACCCTCCATCGCGCCAAGATCCTCCACCGCGTTGAGACTCTCCACCGGCAGCCAACGTGGTGGCAGTGACGACCACTCCGCCGCCGCCTACGGTCGCGGCACCACCTCCAGCTATGGTAGCTGGGACACCTATACCGGCCCTCCCCGGTGCTGCTCTGGCAGCTGTGCGGGCTTTGGCTGCGGTGTCGGTGTCGGCCGTGGTGGAAACTACGGCGATTGCTGATCCGGCGACTGACAAGGCGAGCGACAAGTTGGATGCTGAACATGCTAATAAAGGGCCGCAAAAGAAAGAAAAGTTGTATTGCTACCGGTGCGGTGAAGCGGGACACTTTGCGGTGGGATGCACGGCGGAGCTGTGTGACATATGCTTGAAGCCGAAGCATGCTTCGGGTGACTGCCCGCTTCTCTTGGCACCCAAACCGGTGGTAACGGTGTACGGACTCTGTGACAGTAAGCTGATGTTCTTTGAGACTCCATGTATGAACTCTTGCCGGCCCCGTCTAGTGAAACCAGGCGCATTGCGTCGTTGATTGGTAAGACTGAGAAGGTGGATATGCATTTCACCCGCAGCCAAGGGATTGCGAGGTTACTCGTCGGGGTGACCGATATTGATGCTGTACAGGAGTATGTACCCTGGTTTTATAGTGGTATGACGTATGATCTCAGGATAGAGATTGAGGGACATCCGTTTGTGGATGACGGTGCTAAGGATAAGGATGATGGGATGACTGAGGGAGGAGATGGGCAGGAGGACGATACCATGGACCACGACAAGCGTGGGGACGTGCATAAGTCCACCGGGCAGTCGAGTCAGACTTCGGATGCCCCTGTGGATAGGAGGACTGCACCTACTTCGATGCCCATGGCGGGGCTTTGATTCGGTTCCTTTGGGGCGGCCTCGGCACCTAGTCGCCTCTGGGGGAACCAGGTCGAGACTGGGGATCCAGCGAAGTAGGAGCCGCCTCCGCTATCGTCGTCGATGTCGCCGGTACGTCTGTTTGCAACTACGGACGTGATGGCGCCGGTTATTCCCTTGACGGTGGTCTTGGGTGGGAGCCCGAGGCAGGTGGTCTCTGCGTCGACCCCTACTTCACCGCCGGTGGAGCCGGTTACTTCTTCGCCAGTGGTCTTGGGAGGGAGCCCGAGGCAGGTGGCCTCTACTCCATCCCCGGCTCCGCCGCCGGCCGTGCGGTCCCCGGTGCGGACCATGGTGTCTGGCCATGGTGGACTCCCCACTGGTAGGGGGTCCCCCGTGGTGCCGGTTGGGACTCCGGCAGGAGGCCGTTCCATGACTGGGCATTCTGTGGAGGACGTGCTGGCGTTTGGAGGGATCCCCGACCCGATGTCTGGCGGCAGGCGGGTGAGTCAACGGATTCAGGCCCAACCAAACGCGGACGATTTGCAGATGGGCCGTGCTATGCGGGCAGCCAAACTTCGAGATATCGAAGCCACTATAGGTATGTCCGTGAATACTAGTTTTTTGGTACTACATTTTTCTAAGGACGATATTGTTTGCAATGCTGATAAGATTGGGGTTTCTCTAGGGGCGAATAGTCGGGAGGTAGCTAGGTCTGTTAATGATTTGCTTGATCTTGAGGTAGACAAAGCGATGGAAATGCTTAAAAATATTGCGGCTGTTAAACAAATGAAAGAGAGTGAAGTTAACGAGCTGGGGGTTCGGGCATTAGAGTGTCTATGTGAGGACCTAGTGCCCTCGAGTGTTCTGGACGGGGAAGCTTTGGAAGCAAAGGAGCATGCGGCACCTCTACAACCAGATGAAAGCTTAGGCAATGACCTCAGTCATGCGGACTCCGAGGAAGTGCCGGACAAGCCCAAACGCACATGGAAGAGGAAGGTCTACCTACTCTCCGCGGTGCGTCGAAGTGCGAGAATCAAATTCAAAAGAAAATTTCATGATGAAAAATGAGAGGCATATTCTGGAATAGCAGAGGTCTTGCGGACTTGGCTAAACGTAGGTTTCTGGCGGAAACTTCTAACGAACATAAGCTAGATTTTATTGCGTGGCTCGAGACAGGGCGAGATAACTTTACTTCGCAGTTCCTTGGAACGATTTCCGGTGGTTTAGACTTTGACTGGCATTGTCTCCCACCACGGGGAAGATCTGGCGGGATCTTACCTGGGGTTAATTGCGGAACCCTGGAAGTTGTGAATGTTATCCTGGGTGACTATGCTGTCAAATTTCATGTGTGATTGAAAGTTGACAGTTTTAGGTGGGCTCTGTTCGCTGTGTATGGCGCGGCACAGCCGGAGTTCGCGCCTGACTTCCTGACAGATCTGGTGAGGATTTGCGGGGATGAGAGGTTACCCATATTGGTCGGTGGGGACTTTAACATTATTAGGCAAAGAGAAAAAAAAATGACAATTTCGATGGGAGGTGGTCGTTTATGTTTAACGCCATCATTGAGAGTCTGGACATGAGAGAGATTGATCTCATAGGCCGACAATACACTTGGTTGAACAATTTGGAGAATCCAACTTATGAGAAATTGGATCGAGTTCTAACCAGTGTTGAATGGGAACAGAAGTTTTCCTTAGTAATGGTGCGAGCGTTACAAAGGGGACTTTCCGATCACACTCCCCTCCTTGTTGATTCGGGTGATGCGACCCACATCGGCAACAAGAATATTTTCTCTTTTGAACTGTCGTGGTTCAAAAGGAAGGGATTCCTATATTTGATAGCCATGGAGTGGGCTAAAGAGAATAAAGGAGAACCGAACATTTAAAGATGGCAATATAAAATTAGACACTTGCGACAGTTCTTGCAGGGCTGGGCAAAAAATAAGAGTGGCATTTATAAATTGAAAAAAGAAAGGCTTCTTAATATCATTAACAATCTAGATTTATAAGCCGAGGTCAGTATGCTCGATATGACTGATAGTGTAGACAAACGAGAGGCCAAGGAGAAGCTAGCGAAGCTTCTTAGAGAAGAAGAGATAAAATGGGCACTCAGAGCTAAAGTTCGACAGGTGATTCAAGGGGATAATAATACACAGTTTTTCCATATGATTGAAAACACAGAAAAAAGTAAATTATCCAACTAGAACAGAATGAGGGTACAATTGTAGGGCACGAGAATCTATAATTGTATATCTCAAATTTTTATAAGAAGCTCTTTGGGGCATCGGTGGAGAATTTTGTTTCACTACACAAGGATATGGTTGGTGATATATCTCAACTGGGTGCCGATGAGAATGATGTGCTGTCTGCCCCTTTCTCAGAAAAGGAGGTGTATGAGACAATAGCAAAAAAAAAAAAAGAATAATAAGGCACCTGGCCCAGATGGCTTTCCAGCAGAATTTTATAAGAGGAGTTGGGACATCATTAAAGGCGACCTTATGCCTATGTTCCACGATCTGTTTAATGGCCATCTTCAATTGTTTAAACTTAATTTTGGGACTATTATGTTGTTGCCAAAGAAGGAGGAGGCGGTTCACATTGAGCAGTTCAGACCGATATGTTTGCTTAATGTGAGTTTTAAGATTTTTACCAAAGTTGGTACTAATCGACTAACACAGATTGCGCATACTGTGGTACAGCCGACTCAGACGGCTTTCATGCCTGGACGACGTATTCTAGAGGGAGTGGTCATTCTACATGAAACCTTACATGAAATTCACTCAAAGAAACTGGATGGAGTTGTCTTCAAAGTGGATTTCGAGAAGGCTTACGATAAAGTTA
Source organism: Thinopyrum elongatum (assembly GCA_011799875.1). Taxonomy (NCBI): domain Eukaryota; kingdom Viridiplantae; phylum Streptophyta; class Magnoliopsida; order Poales; family Poaceae; genus Thinopyrum; species Thinopyrum elongatum. Next base: position 14,417,704 of record CM022302.1, on the reverse strand, counting down.
AGTGGCCTTTTTTGCAACAGGCTTTGCGTATGAAGGGTTTTGATGTGGCCTGGAGGAAGCAGGTCGAATCCTTTGTACAAGCAGGCAGCGTAGGAATCAAGGTTAATGATGACATAGGTCATTATTACCAGACGCAGAAGGGACTGAGACAGGGGGATCCGATGTCTCCTATCATGTTTGACGTCATTGCTGATATGTTGGCTGTCCTCATTGGTCGAGCCAAGGAGGACGGATAGGTAGGTGGGCTCATTCCTCATCTCGTGAAGGGTAGGGTGTCCATACTACAGTATGTGGATGATACAATTATCTTCATGGAACATGATATGGCAAAAGCTAGAAATATGAAACTAGTTCTATGTCTTTTTGAACAACTGTCTGGTTTGAAAATAAATTTCAACAAGAGTGAAATGTTCTGCTTTGGACACGTCAAGGAAGAACAGGAAAAATATAGACAGTTGTTTGGTTGTGAGTTGGGATCCCTACCATTTAGTTACCTAGGAATCCCAATTCATCACCGTAAATTAACCAACAAAGAATGGAAGTGCATCGAAGATCGATTTGAGAAGAAACTAAGTTGCTGGAAGGGTAAGCTTATGTCTTATGGGGGTCGGCTAATTCTAATAAATTCCGTGCTTACAAGTATGCCGATGTTCCTATTGTCCTTCTTTGAAGTACCCATGGGGGTACAGAAAAGGTTGGACTTCTATCGATCATGATTGTTTTGGCAAAGTGATGAGAATGAATCTAAGTACAGACTAGCCAAGTGGGATATAATTTGTCGGCCGAAGGACCAAGGGGGTTTAGGCATTGAGAACCTTGAAGTAAAGAACAGGTGTTTGCTCAGTAAATGGTTATATAGGTTATTTGTTTAGGGGGAGGGTGTGTGGATATAGTTATTGCGTAACAAGTATCTACAGTCCAAAACCCTGGCACAAGTCACGGCACAGCCGACTGATTCTCCTTTTTGGAAGGGGTTGATGAGGACAAAGGTCGCCTTCTTCAATAGGAGCAAGTTCATAGTAAGGAATGAAAATACTACTAGATTCTGGGAAGATATATGGCTAGGGGAGACGCCGTTAGCCATACAATATCCAACCCAACCCTATATAATATTATACAATGTAAAGACGCTTTCATTAGTAAAACACTAGGGTCGGTTCCCTTAAATATTCTGTTAAGGAGATCACAGGTGGGGGAGCGATGGGATAGATGGCTATATCTTGTGCGTAGGTTGATGGAGGTTAACCTTTCTGATGAGCCAGGTACTCTGCAATGTAAACTTTCAGTGTCAGGAGGATTCTCAGTTAAATCTATGTATGTGGATTTGATAAACACTGGTCCAGTCCCAAAGTCGCTCCATATATGGAAAATCAAGGTGCCCTTAAAAATAAAGGTTTTTATGTGGTTCGTGCACAAGGAAGTGATCTTGGCTATGAACAACTTGGCAAAGCGTAGATGGGAGGGTAGTAAGCGGTGTTGTTTCTATGATCAGGATGAATCAATCCAACATCTTTTCCTCAAATGCCCACTAGCCAGGTTATTGTGGCGCACAATACATGTGTCCTTTAATGTCTGACCTCCAAATAGTATCTCCAGTTTATTTGGGACATGATTGAACAGGGTAGAGCCTAAGACAGCGGCGCATATTCGAGTCGGAGTGTGTGCATTACTTTGGGCTATTTGGAACTGTCGGAATGACGTTATTTTTAACAGACAAAGCATCACAAATTTTTTGCAGGTCATCTTCAGGGCGACTGACTGGATCCGTACGTGGTCGTTACTCAGCCATGCGGAAGTTAGGGAGCATATGGCCTATGGGTGCAACTGCTGGGAGATGGTAGCACGGGATACTTACAATCGGTTTGAATTGCGGTCCAACAATAGGATAGGTGGCTAGTCATCGTGTCCTAATTTCGCCGGATGTGGTCTTTTTTTCATTTTTTTTTTGCTTTGCTTGCGTACTGGATTTGAACTACGAACTTTGTGGCTATTTTGTTCAATAAAATGGCTGTGTGCATCACTTGATGCAGAGGCCGGGGTATTCCTCCTTTTCTAAAAGAAAAAAATAACTAAACAAATGAAAAACACATCATATCACCCGGTGTTAGTTACACCCTGTTTCATATATTACCTTCTGGTAGTATATATACTACTATTTTACCATTTTAAGTATGTTCGTATACGATATCTAAGATTTTTCAAAGCAAGCTATACGAAAAAAATACATTTGAGTCCATAGATTTTAGTGTGCTTTGAAAATACTTTCATATTTGTATGTATAGAATAATATGCTAAAAAATAGTACATACTACCTAAAAAGTGGAACATATACTATCAAAATTTTCTTATGTACTAAATACTAGGCGTACATACTCTCCGGCTTGACAGATACTACATACAACTTACAAAACTGACTTGGGTGTAACTACCACCCGTGGTAGAAAAAATTATATATATTCCATATGTTCTGATTCTCCGCTAACGGTAATAGTTAGATATGTTAAATCAAACCGAGTTTTTCTCGTCTCTGTTTTGCTAGTCAGTTTGCCATCCATCTCTTCTGCCACATATTCTTCCGAGCACCAATTTTTCTCCGCCATGCTGATGCAGAATTCATGCGAGATGGACTGTTTAAATTGTTGTGACAGTGATAGAAAAAATGGCTTCACCCTTCGGAGCACCTCCACACCGTGGCAGAACCCAAATTTGAGCAAGCCCCGGGCCAAAAAATTAACGCTCATTGTTGTTTCGAGAAAAAGAAACTCTCCCCAGGTAAGGGGTTTCCCTAGTGACATAACAGTTAATGAAATGCGGGCGTGCCAATATACAATCATATACAACCAAATAAAGGAAACAATAACACATAGGGACACATTTATTTATTTATTTATTTATTTATTATGTGACAAGGGAATTCCAACCGGATAGGCCCAAGACAATAGTTGGCCTAGCAACATGCCCAGGCCCAGCAATGGTAAGGCCCAACATAGTGATATCCAGAGTCATGAGACATACGGTGGGGAATCAGGGGAGGTCCTATTGGACGCATTCTGCGTCAACTAGCGACCCTGACGCACAGGCGCGCGCCCCTACTGGGCCGGCCCATTGTAGCCAGCAGCGCACGCAGTGAATTGCACACGGCAGCGAACTGCGCACTGTAGCAACTATGTACTGTAGTGATCCAGTTTGCTGTAGCGAATCGGTTTTTTGGACCTCGTTTTTATTTCGAACAATTTTCAAAAAAGCAAATATTTTTTTGAAAAAGCGAACATTTTTTGAAATTCTGAACTTTTTAAAATTGGGAACATTTTTTGGAAACGCGAACAATTTTTGAATTTGTGAACAAATTTGGAAAAAGGGACATTTTCTGAAATTCCAAACAATTTTTGAAACATGAATATTTTTTGAATTCTAAAATGCAAACATTATTTGAATTTGTGATTTTTTTGAAAAAGGGAACATTTTTGAAATTCCGAACAAATTTTTAAAACCATGAACATTTTTTTAATTTGTGAACAAAATTTGAAAAACAGGAACATTTTTTGAAAATTCGGAACAAAAATTTTGAAACCGGGAACATTTTTTGAATTTGTGAACAAATTTTGAAAAACAGGAACATTTTTTGAATTTGTGAACAAAATCTGAAAAACAGGAACATTTTTTGAAATTCAGAAACAAAAATTGAAAATAAACTTGAAAAGAAAAAAATTTAAAAAAGGAAAAAGAAAAATGAAAAAGAAGAGAAATAGAAAAAGGAAAACGAAAAAGAAACTGAAAAAGAAAAAGCCGGTTTAGGAACCTTCTAGAAGGTTCCCAAAACCAGAAAAAAAACCGGCTGGAAACATTATAGAAGGTTCCCAAAAACCGGTGTCTGCTAAACGCTAAAACGGGCCGGCCCACTTGGTCGCTCGCTCGCACCTCCTCCTTTGCGAAGCGTCGACAGCTTGCCGCAACGAGCGGCGAGTAGGATTTTCCGGTAATCAGTCCGATCCAAAGACATGCCAAGCCTCAGTGAGGACCCATAGAAGGTCAAAAGGTAGACAATAAAGGCAGGCATTATCGGACGCTCCACTACACATTAACTTCAAAATGTTATCGTATGTAATAAGTAGCATTAGACACGTTCCGGCATCGTATAATTTTTCGTGGATTTAAACTGTAGCATCCCACATGCCGGCAGCCAAGCCTCCCCCCCCCCCCCCCCCCCCCCCCCCCCCCCCCCCCCCCCTCCCCGACCACCCCCCCCCCCCCCCCCCCCCCGGGGCGATGATGGGCCCTCCGTCTTTGGCTACACAGGGCCTAGGTACGGGCCAAAGACCACATATGGGAACTTTCAACCCGTCTTCGACCAAGATTTCAAGTGGCTGCAGTTCAGATCTTGAATTTCTGGTATTAAAACCTTAGAAATGCAATTAATGTTTGAAGTATAGCAGACAGGCCCAGAAAGGATCAGGGTCTAGTGCAATCAATGTGACGCTGCCATAGTCATTACACAGCTGGTTTACATACCCCTGGTCATGTTCGACCTATATAAGACATGGAAAGTGCATTGTACCGAGGGTTGGTATCTCTTGTAATCTCATACATAGGTAAGAAAACCTAGTAGAAGAAGTAGGGTGTTATCCCTCCTACAGGGAACCTGAACCTCGGCAAAACTCTTTGTGTGTGTGACACCCCGAGACCCTAATTATCTATTAAGCCAATTAACTTACCATGTCATCATGATTAATAAAGCCTAATTGTAATTAAGGTATTAATCCAACTCTTAAATTCAAATTTGAAATAAAGTCAAAAATAATATTTCTTTAAAAAGCTAAACAAAAATGTTTACAATATGTCATAAAATCCCCAAGTATTGGTAAAAGTAATATCAACTCTAATTGGATGCCCAAATTGTCCCTAGCAATTATTTTAATGGACCAGCAACATTAAATAAACACATTTATATTCAAAACTAAATTTGAAGAGCTCCATTTGGCCTCAAACTTTTTGTGCAACCTTGTAGTGTTGACTGGAATTTATGAGCAGAGTTTCATATTAAACAAAAATCATTTGATGCACTAACTAAATGCAATACCGTAAGTAAAATAATTAATAGAAAGAATAAAAACAAAAAGTACTATGCACTTATGGCCTACCTGCTACAGAGCCGGCCCAGCCCGCCTAAGCCTCTCCTTCAACCTCCCACCGCAGGCGTCGGCCGCACACGCGCCCATGGCATGGATGGCCACACGTCGGCCATCCGCCGGCAAGCCAAGAGGATAAGGAGGACCCCCGAGCAGCCCCTGGACAACCCTAATCCCCTTTTCCCCCTTCTCTTGCCCCCACACTCGATTTGGAGCTTGCCAGCCGAACTGCGTCACCATGCTGCCTCCACTATCATGCTCCGAAGCCACCCCGCGACGCCTGCAGAGGTGGACCTGGGTTCCCGACAGTCCCTTAATAAAGTAGGGTCGGCCCCAAGGGTACCCGCGAGTGATCCTCTTAGTCGGATCAACAGGGCAGGCGGAGACCATCCAGTGAGCGGTGGGCCAGGACCCTGGTCGTTGTCCGCGACTAATGAAATAACACGCTTAACAGATTTGGGTATTTGATATGAGTTGGCCACTGGCTTATACGCACTAACCACCATGCGGGATAACGGTATATGGGGCCCTCGGCGTCGTTCGTTCCTGCCGAAAGTTCTATCAGATTTCACAACTCTGCGGGCTGATTGTTGGGGTGAGTCGCTTTTGCCTGCTGTGTATACAGAGGATGGCTTGTTCCCCGGCCAGCCATGTAATGTGCATGAGTGCTTAGGGTGATGGGCCCATGACCCCTTCATGCTTAGGATGTAGACCGGGGTGTTGATCTCTCTGGAGAGCCTAGTTAGGACTTCGACATGTCTATCTTCCTGATGCCGGGCATTACCCAGATAAGTGTGTCCGGATAGGGGTAATCGAGCATGTCGGGCTATGTGGTGCACCCCTGCAGGGAAGACAAATCTATTCGAATAGCCGTGTCCATGGTAACATGATGCTTGGAGTTGTATCCTGATGTGCTACAACTATAACCGGATACTTGTTAAAATACTTAACTGTTATAACTACTCCGAGGTCGCTTTCTCGCTGGGTAGTCGAGCAAGGATCTCAGGGTATGCTGATGAATTACTATGATACTACATATTCGTTTCTAAGTGCAAGTTGGTATCTAATACGCTACTCTCTTCTGATGCTGCAAGATGCTAGTCTTCGTTAAGATAGGCTTTTCCCCTCTTCTCTGTCATTTCTGCAGTATAGTCCACAGATATAACCCCCTTATTTGATACCGATGCATACTAGCGTAGATCTGATGTATGTCTTGCGAGTACTTTGGATGAGTACTCACCATTGCTTTGCACTCTTTTTTCTCCAAACCGATTGCTGCGCAGATGATGGCACCGCCGGAGCAGGTGATCCCGAGCTTGGATACTACGTGGAGATCGACGATGACCATGAGTAGGTTCGGAGGTCCCAGGCAGGAGGCCTTGCCTCTCTCGATTAGAGTCGCTATTTATTTATGCCTTCTTAAGGAAGCTACCTGTGTGAACCTTCTGTACTCAGATAATATTTACTTTGTTGACTAATGTATGCCCGGGTCCTCGTGACTGCTGTTGTAATATAAAGTTGTATGTTATTTTGTGTCTTAGAGTTGTGTTGTGATATCCTAAAGTGAGTCACTTATCTCGGTCATGCATGCTGCGTCACAAGTTGGTATCAGAGCCAACTGCCTGTAGAAACCCCTTCCAAACTCCTTGACCGAAGTTGAGTCTAGTCTTTGAAAAATTATTTTCGAACTACTAATAGTGTTGTGTGGCTTACGGGCCCACATCGCAAATAGATGGGATTAGGATCTTTTATTCCGCATCTTTACTCTGGGTCTGACTTCTCTTCTCTTTGGGTTAAAGATTTTGCTAACTCTAACTCTAGGTTCTCGTAATGACTTCATTCCGGAGAGCCACTCATTCCCGATCATCCCTCGATATATCAAGACATTCTGAAGTACTCTTCGATGTTTTCCTGAGACCCTTGTGCCCACCGCTTTTGCAATTCCCTACCACCGATAAATCTCTATGGATAACTACATACACTTGCCGTTCATACTTTCATTCCCAGTTGCTCTTGTTATTACAAGATACCCCAAAATATTCTTTGACTTCCCAAGAATACTATATGTCCTATTGCTATTGAAATTCCTTGTCGCTTACTTACACTTGTGATTAATCCCAGTTCCTCGACAATCTTCGTTGAAATCCTCTGCGGTTGTTGTTCTCACCCTATTGATTCAATATGTGTGTGAATACTCACAATCATCAGTCGGTTCCTAGAATTTGCCTTCCGGCGCAGACGTCATTCTGGAATTGAGCTAATTCTCAGCCAATCAAGCCTTGACTGATTGTCCATCTAAGTCTATTCAGCTTACTCATCCTTTTGCCCAAATGGTCTACTTATCATTCCTCACTTTGGAAATCGCAACTCCTCTGTAAATTATACATCGAGTTATTCAGATGTATCCAAAATCTGATGCGTTTGCATTCTTTCTTCTTCTGGTTGAGTACCAATACTCACATCAGATCTGTTACGGAACCCATGATTCCTTTGGTGGGTTATTAACCAACAGATTGCTCCTTATTCTAAAACATTTATGAGTTCTTCCCCCGATACGAGATGCCCTTGGCAAATTGTGTCCTCTGATTTGCCATTCGTACTCTGCTTTCAAGCTTGTACCTTTTATTTTTGTTGTTTGTGGTATAAGTTCCAAAAATTCGTCCGATGGGTTATACTTATGCTTCTTGAAATCTGTGTGTGAACCCAAAAGTTTTCGCGGGTCATACTCCTCTGATGTTTTCACCAAGTTTTCAACATTAAAACTTTTTTTCCAAAAGAGAAGTGATTGGAAAGAAATGCATCGAAGAAGTGGGAGTCGACCGTGAACCTTTGTGTTCATGCCTATGGACACGATGTAAATCCTATCATGAAAGCTTCTTATAAAATATTATTCATTTGTATAAACCATCCGACATCCTTAATTCGACCCCTTGCAATTATGGTTCTGACCATGCTGTTCTCATACGATATGTCTTATAGAAATTCATTCTGGAATCTCGTCCATTTCTCGAACAAGGTTAAAGTATTTGTGTTTCGCAGATCAATAAATCAGTCCAACCCTTATTCTGATATGCCTTCGAGTATTACCCTCTGGTATCTTGAGAATATCACAGAACTGTGTTACTTCTTATGATTCTTCATCAAGTACTACTTCTCACCGATTTCAGTTTTTCCTTGGGTTCTGAGTTGTTTGTCACTCGAGAACACCGATAAGTGAATCGAGTCTGCACTGCGATTCAATAACTCTTAATAATTCTCGTTGCTTGGTAATCTTCACCATTCCTTTTGCTTGGTGCCGTCACTGATCGATTACATCCTCATGAAACCTCTCGACAAAATGTGATGTGATCATCGTGAACCTTTTGACTTCCTCCAAGATGTGAATTGAATTACCATCCTTGCCCCTCGATAATTTGTGTTGCCATCAACAACATCCTCTGCTCTGTTTGTTGGGCACTACTGGATTAGGATGTTATGTGTAATTAGATCCGGTGCTCCTCTGCTCTGTTTGTGAAAACCCTTGTATCTTTATGTTTGAGAATACATATCTGTTTGTTCAGAGTCCAATCTACCTGTGTTGCGATGCACGTCTTCTTCTTTATCTAGTTGTGTTCTAGTTAGCAATGTGTAGCTCTTCGATGTGATGCCAAGCATTTTGGAACGGAGGTAGTGCCATTCTTCTTCATACGGCGGCTCTGTTCACCGTTCCTCATCCACCGTGCTTCATCTCACACACAGATAAAGCTAGTAGTGTTGGATTGCCAGGATCTTTATACCACAAGTTTTGAGACATAAAATAGTTAGGAGATGACTTATACCTTGATCTTGAGGTCCTGCCATCTCCTCAGCTTGCTCCTTCACCACCACCAGCTTGATCTGGTGGATGTGCTAGGTCCTTCCTAGTGCTCCAGTGCAGGCTTGATCAGCAGCCTTTGCTTGAGAGAGAGAGAGAGAGAGAAGTGAGTGTGTGTGTGTGTTAGCTTAGAGCAGCAGCTCAACACCAGCATCCGTAGCTGCTCTTTCTCTCCTCTCCTTTATCTTCAAAAATAGCACTGTGCACTAGGTGGACTGATGAGCTGCCCTTGATCAGGGTAGCTCATCAGGATAGGTAAATACTGTAGCTACCGGCATACTGTAGCACATTTATCCAAACATTAATTTGTTTACTAAACTTTAGTTTAGCTTTAGTTCATGACAATCATCATTAACTGAAATTTAGTCTTTAGATCATAACGTCCAACATACTTCCGCTTGATCATAAGGCTAAATTTATAAGCTCATTTTTCAATAAAGTAATGCACTAAGACAAAAAGATTGCAGTGGCTAGAACGAGATACCACTAAACTCTGTGACTATAATACATCACTTCATATCAAAATGAAACTTCTTTAACTTATGAGCTCCATAAACTTCATTCACATAATTCATCAACTTAATTTACATAATTCTTTACGTAAGCATGATAAACATTACAGACTCATCTCTTGATAAAATGGTACACCAAGACAATAGATTGCAACAGTCAATTAAGTACTGCTGAACCAATTGACTATGGTTCCCATTCGATCTCAAAATGAGCCTATTGGGGAGATGGTGTCATAATGGTCCCAACTTTGCCAGGATCAAAGGCATTCAACCAAACCCATGCCGGCAATATGCTCTTTGAAGGTGGTAAGCCTTTCGTGGGCGGATCCGCTAACATCAACTTAGTATGGATGTACTTAACATTAATTATCTGTTCCTGGATTCTATCTTTCACAACAAGATACTTAATGTCAATGTGTTTGGCAGCATCACTTGACTTGTTGTTACTCGAAAATCAATTCAGCCATACAGGCTGCCCGGTAGCCCTTAAACATGCCACAAATTCTGCCTGCATTGTCGGCGATGCAGTGACAGTTTGTTTGGAGCTTTTCCATGATATAGCTCCATTTGTGAGGGTGAAAACATAACCTGACGTGGATTTCTTAGTATCAACACACCCCGCAAAATTAGCATCTGAGTAACCCACCACCTCGAGGTTATTAAATTTCTTATATGTAAGCATGAGGCCTTTAGTGGCTTGCAAATAACGGAAGACTTTCTTAGCAGCCTTCCAGTGATCTAGACCTAGATTGGACTGATATCTGCCAAGCATCCTGGTCATGAAAGCTAGTGCACACTTGTGCATACATAATACTTTGAACAATTGAGGCATAAGGAATTGACTTCATCTGCGCAGATTCATAATCATTTCTTAGGCACTGAAAAGTTCCAAATTTATTGCCCTTAACAATAGGAGCAGGCGAGGCTGAGCACTTATGCATATTGTACTTTTTCACTACCTTCTCAACATATGCTCTCTGAGATAGCCCCAAGATCCCTCTGGATCTGTCTTAGTGAATTTCAATAAAACATAAGCTGCTTCACCAAGATCCTTCATATCAAACTTATAGGATAAAAACCTCTTAGTTTCCAGCAGCATATTTTTATCACTGCTGGCTAAAAGTATGTCATCAACATACAGTATCAGAAAGATAGAACTACTGCCCCTGAACTTAACATAAACACAATTGTCCACTTTATTTTGTTCAAAACCAAATTTCCTTATGACTTCATCAAACTTAAGATACCATTCCCTTGATGCTTGGTTCAAGTAGTAGATGGATTTCTTAAGATGACATCCTAAATTCTCATTTCCTTCCATAATAAAACCTTTTAGTTGTGCCATGTATACATCCTCATGTAAGTCACCATTTAGAAATGCCGTTTTGACATCCATCTGATGCTGCTCCAGATCATAGTGAGCCACAAGTGCCATAATTATTCTGAATGAGTTCTTAGTAGAGACGGGTGAAAATGTTTCTTTATAATCAATCCCTTCTCTTTAAGTGAAGCCTTTTGCCATAAGCCTTGCTTTAAACCTTTTGATATTCCCTTCGGAGTCACGTTTGGTCTTGTAGACTCATTTACATCCAACTATTTTGGCTCCTCTAGGAATTTCTACTAAGTCCCATACATCATTGGTGCTCATGGACTTCATTTCATCTTTCATAATATTGAGCCATTCAGATGAAAATTCACTTTGCATGGCTTCTTTAAATGAGGTGGGATCATTATCCAACACTGACTCATTCATATCTTCACCCATGTAAGTGAGATAATCATCAGGAATAGCATGCTTTCTAGTCCGCTATGACCTTCTGAGAGGTTCATTATTTGGCACATCATAAATAATTGGAGGTTGCTGAGAATTTTCAGTAGAAACATCATTAGATGTGACATCTGAAATAGTCACAGGAGTCTCAGCAGGTGCTGCATTAGCAGTCCTCTCAACAGGAGGTGCAACATCAGCAGGCATCGGGAAAACAGGTTCTTGAATCATTGGAGTCGGGACATATTCCCGTTTTTCCTCCAAAATTACTTCCCGGGGTGTCATGCTCCCCCTCATCATATCACTTTTCAAGAACACAGCGTGTCTTGTTTCAACAAACTTTGTTGCCTGATTTGGACAATAAAACCAATATGCCTTAGATTTGTCAGGATAACCAATAAAATGACAACTGACTGTATTGGGGGTCTAATTTTCCCATAACTAGATTAAAAATCCTTGCTTCAGCAGGACAACCCCATACGTGAAAATAATTCAGGGTTGGTTTCTTCCAAGTCCATAATTCATACGGTGTTTTAGGCATCGATTTACAAGGAACCCTGTTAAGAATATATGCTGTTGTTTTAAGGGCTTCCATCCATAAATTCACCGGCAAAGTGGAGTGATTTAACATACTTCACACCATATCCATAAGTGTGCGGTTTCGTCTTTCAGCCACCCCATTTTGCTGAGGTTCGCCCGGTGCTGAGTACTGGGCCATAATGCCATTTTCCTATAAGAATTTCGCAAACGGTTCAGGAATTTGGCCATAAGTAGTATGTCTGCCCTAGCACTCACCACCACGGTCAGATCTTACAACTTTAATTCTTTCATTGCTTTGATTTTCAACCTCAGCTTTGAAAATCTTGAACTTGTCTAATGCCTCTGCTCCTTCTTTAATGGGATAAATATACCCAAAATGGGAGAAATCATCGATGAACGTTATGAAAGAGTTAAAACCATGCACTGATCTCACATTAAACGGACCACATATATCCATATGAATTAATTCTAAAACTCCCGTGCTTTGGTTTGCACCTTTCTTAATTTGGTTGGCATATTTTCCTTTGATGCAATCGATACAATGATCGATATCCGCATCCAAAAAATCGAGAGAAGGAAGAACTTGATCTTTAATGTGACGCTCAATCCTCCCCCTCAAACTATGGCCTAAACGATAGTGCCATAATTTTGAAGAAGTCTCATTATCATCACGTTTGTGTTTGATGCTGACATTCATATTCGAGGTAGAACCCACATTATTTATATCATGACAGAGGGAAATTACATAAAGCTTGTCTTGTCTGAAGGCAAGACCAACATTATTATCGTCGTACATAATTATACATTGATTATTCCCAAAGTGACAAGCATAACCATCATCATCTAAACATGAAACAGAAACTAAATTCTATTTCATCGAGGGTACATAAAGGACGTCATGTAATAGAAGCTTGAAGCCGGTATGAAGTATGTGAGTAAAATCTCCAAGTGCCTCGGCGTCAGCTTCAACACCATTAGCCACTCTAATGGTTCTTTCCCCTCTTTTTAGAGTCCTCCTCATATGGAATCCCTGCAATGAATTTGAAATATGAATCGTTGCACCTGAATCAACCCACTGGTGGCATAATTAACATAAAGGGATTCTTTAACAAAAGAAATAACACCAGTACCTCTATCTTTGAGCCATCTCTTGAAGCCAAACCAATCCTTTTGCTTATGACCTCCTTTTCCACAAAAGTCACATCCATCAATTTCTTTCCCTTCTGGATTAGGAGCTTTTTCACGCTTCTTTTGTTGAGAGCTTTTTGAAGACTAGCCTTTATTTTTAAACTTATTAGGCTTAGGCTTCATATATTCATTCACAAATTTATTATACCTTTTCTTTTGTGAATTCTTGAGCTGATTGATATGCTCAATCCTGTCAGCCTTCAGCCTTTCCTCCTCTTGCACACAGCGTGCCATCATTTCATCCATGCCCCATTTTAAATCCATTGCATTATAGTTGATCATAAATGGAGAAAATTCTTGAGGCAAAGATGACATAATAAAATGCACAAGGAAACCACTAGAAGATTCCATTTCCATTCTTGAGTTTGGCAGCCATGTTGCATTTCTTCATAATATGCTCTCGAAGACTTCCAGTGGGATCATACTTTTCATCAATTAGCCTTCTTATAAGACTTGTTGCATAAAACTTAGAAGACCCTTTAAATTGATCTTCAGTTTTCGCAAAATACCCCTTAGCTGTTCCACAATCAGGAAGGGCTCCCCTCATACTTTGTGTAATGGAACCCTTTATCATCATAAGGCATTTGCAATTAGAGTCATCCCACTTAGCCTTCACAGCATCATATTCCTTCTTGAGGGCATCATAATTTTCATTATCTTCTTTAGGTGCCTCAGGAGGATCATTAAGAAGAGCATAATCAATATTAAGTAAGGCCATCGTAATTTCAAGCTTCTCCTTCCATGTAGCATAAGTGCTACCATTAAGTTGCTCAATGCCATTAAGCATCCCAGTAATATGAGAGACATTAGGTGCTGCAAAAGAAAATTCAAAATGCTTTAGGAAGCATCATCATCATAATTAAATTTTATTGATCATATTCAAATCAGCTTTGGCCAGAGATGAAAATGAACAACAAAATTTTATGGACAAATAAATTAGCTTTGGTCAAATTGATAAATAGAAGCCACACTTTAATAATCCTCATTCATTAGTTTCTTTCATCAACCCGATTCACATAAGCTTTGGCCAAAAGTGAAATGAATCAATAAAAGAATTTTGTGGTTTAAATGCCCGTCAAACAACTTTGGTCAGAATGACAAAGCATAAAACCACTCTTTAATTTGAGGATCCATTAAACTTTATTTCGCAGCGGAAACATTATGTCATAATGATCATAATAATATTCAACATTAAAATAAAATGTGATAAAAAAAAGCTAAACATAATAACAAAACATCATAAATAATTTAAATATGGCATAACATGACATATTAAAACATAAAGGGAATCAAAATACTTAAAGAATTAAATTGCTAAAATGACCATAATTATTTATGAATAAAATTCAGCCCCAAAAAAATGTTCACTTTATTACATAAAATTCAGTCATTAAAAGGAAAAAGATTTGGTATTTTTCCTAATTATCTCTGCCCATAACAGAAATTTTTCCCAAAACATAATAAATTTTTTTGGACTAAATCTGGCTGCTGAGCTGGACCGGAGAGGCACCAGCCACCCCAGCCAGCTCCCCTTGGCTCCCTCTGGCCCAGCTGCCGTTGGCTCGGTCAAAACGGCCATGCGCAGCGTCGGCCTCCCCGAAACCCTAATCCCATTCCTCCTCCCCCGATCCCCTTTCTTCCCATTCCGCGGCGACGACGCAAGAGAAAACGAGGAGCAGCGATGATGCCGGACGCAACAGAGAAGGGCGTCGGCACTGGTGAGCCTCACTCGCTGGGGCCCAGGGTGGCTTAGGCCTGGCGAGGCTCCATCGAGAGGGGCTTACCGGCGTCCTGTGAAACACAGTCGTGCGTGCGGGCGTCCCTGCAACAGCAGCGACGGCAAGCAGCGTCAGGTCCAGCGGAGCGCCGCCCCTACATCGACAGCAAGCGTACAAGGAGAGCAACAGCCACACCTGGCGCAGTGGGTGGCCAGCCAAGCCTGCCGGCATAAGGAAAGACCATGGCGACGCTGCACGGCGGCAACAAACACCTCAGCCTCTAGCTAAGCTCCCACTGCCTTTATCTTCATCATTAGAATTAGGGTTTGCCCCAATTTGAGAAAATTTCATAATTAGGGTTAGGGTTCGTCTAAATTTGGGAATTTTCTTAACTTAGGGTTCCGGGATTTTGGGATTGCATTAGGTTTGCTTTAGAACATTCAATCCCCACTTTAATTGAACCTTAACCGAAACCACAGTGCCAATTCCAAGAGGAATTGCATAATTCTATTAGCTAGGGTTTCAAAATTGGGGAAATTCTTTAGTGTTCATACTTAACAAAATTCATTTCCCCTTTTATTCATGCATAAAATTGAAACCACAGGCATATAAGAGAGGGGAAAAGGGGGAATTCTATTTTTTAGGGTTCCAGAAAATTGGGGATTTCACTTTAGAGTTGCATCAGATGCCTTGATCCCCTTTTATTAACATCAAAATGGAACCCTTGATCTTCATGTGATCTATTAGGGTTAAGAACTTTAGAATTTCAGGGCTAAATAAATTCAAGCTTTGATTAAACAGAAGAACAGCTTGAATCTTTAGCTTCAATACAATAGATCAAAACTGATCTATTCCTCATAGGGTTCAAATAAATTTAGGCTATACTCAGTCATGAGGAACAACTTGGATTTAACTTTAAACAGGAAGAACCCTTTGATCTTTAATATAAACTTAATGGATCAAACATGAACTTGAGCATGTAGGGCTCAAACTTGATGCTATATGGATGTGGTGCCATTGTTGGATTGCCAGGGTCTTTATAGCAAATGTTTTGGGCCACAAAATAGTTTGGAGATGACTTATACCTTGATCTTGAGGTCCAGCCATGTCCTCAGCTTGCTCCTTCACCACCAGCAGCTTGATCTGGTGGATGTGCTAGATCCTTCTTAGTGCTCCAGTGCAGGCTTGATCAGCAGCCTTTGCTTGAGAGAGAGAGAGAGAGATAGAGAGAGAAGTGTGTGTGTGTGTTAGCTTAGAGCAGTAGCTCAACACCAGCAGCCATAGCTGCTCTTTCTCTCCTCTCCTTTATCTTCAAAAACAACACTGTGCCTAACATTATTGTGCCGCTTACTGTGTTTGCGTTATGACCATTTTATTAACCCACCTACTACAGTAGGGTTACAACGCTTGCAGTTGCATGTCTAGTGTTGGACATGCAACTGGTCCCGACAAACCCCACCCCTACCTAGTTGAAGTCGCTTTGTGTCCCGTGCAGTTGCGGTCGAGTTACCATGCTTCCAGTTGCATGTCTAGTGGTGGACATGCAACTGGCCTGACAAACCCCCTCCCCGATCATAGTTGCAGTCGCTTTGTACCTAGTGCAATTGCACTCGAGTTACAACATTTGCAGTTGCATGTCTAGTGTTGGACATGCAACTGACCCGATAACCCTCATCCCAAACCGAGTTGCAGTCACTTTGTACCAAGTGCAATTGCAGTCGAGTTACAACATTTGCAGTTGCATGTCTATTGTTGGTAACCGACCCGACAACCCACGTCCCAACCCCAGTTGTTGTCACTTTGTACCAAGTGCAATTGCAGCTGGGTTATAATGCTTATAGTTGCATGTATAGTAGTGGACATGCAACTGGCCCGACAACCCCCTTCCGACTTCAGTTGTAGTCGCTTTGTGTTCGTGCAATTGCAGTCGGGTTACAATGCTTGCAGTTGCATGTATAGTAGTGGACATGCAACTGGCCCGATAACCTCCCTTCCGACTCCAGTTGTAGTCGCTTTGTGTTCATGCAATTGCAGTTGGGTTACAATGCTTGCAGTTGCATGACTAATGTTGGACATGCAACTGGCCCTGACAACCCCCTCCCCCCAATTGCAGTCTCTTTGTGTCTCGTGCGGTTGCAGTCTGGTTACAATGCTTGTAGATATATGTCCAATGGTGGACATGTAACTGGCCCGACAACCCCCCGTCCGGACCCCTGTGGCAGTTGCTTTGTACCAGTGCAATTGCAGTCGGGCTACAATGTTTGCAGTTGCATGTCTAGTGTTTCACATGCAACTGGCCCCGACAAACCACCTCCCAAGCAATCGTTATTTTACAACAAAAAAGAAGAAGAAGAAAATGCCCAAAAAAAATGGTATAAAGAAAAAGCAATAACAAGGCCTGGTGCATCGAATAACATAACAAGCCTAGCTTTTTTGGCGTTATAACAAGCCTAGCTTGACAACAAGGAAAAAAATAGAAAAGACTATCAAGCCTAGCCTGACAAAAAAGGGAAGAACATGTCAAATCAGGCGCTCCCGTACATGGTGGCAGGCCACACGCTGCCTTGAAAATGCTCAGCTACGCTACGGCCGACGGACTGACAGAAAGTGGACAAACAAAATAAATGTCCATAGAATTTGACGGGCCAACAAAAAAAAGCCCATAGCCTGCCACGTGCTGCGTACAACGTTTCAGAGCCAACAATATGAATCGCGATGCAAGTTTTATCCAATGGCTATGCTCGTGAATGAGACCAAATTATTTCTCAGCTAGCTGAGTTTTAACAATCCCGATAATTAATTATATCACAGCATGACTGATTGGCAAGAAAGCACTGGCCCCGCGTCGCTCCCACCCGGCGACTCGGGGGAGAACAAGCCCGCAACCGCCGGTCCCACCCCCGTCAGCGCCCCCCTCTCCGCCGCTGCCGCCGGCTCGGCCGCGGTGGCGGCGGCCCCCATCGCCGAAGGTGGCGTGGGGAGATCCGCGGTGAACGCAGGCGCTCTCTGGGCGCGGGCGCGAGATGCGCCTTTCACGGCGGTGATGCGGGAGCGCGGGCACTAGTGTGTGCTTGCTGCACATCCACGCCTCGTGTGGCCAGAGTCAGCCAACGCGGATGGGCCAGATCCGCGCGTCTTTGGGCGTCCTAGGCGGCGGGGCGCCTTGGCCGAGGAGGAGCCGCTCTTCGGTGGTGTTCCGGCTGGGTGTGCGGCGTCTGTTGGCGGGTGTCGCAGATCCGGGCTCGCGTGCGCTGGATCTAGAGCGTACGGGCTAGTCGGCGGCGATGGTTGGTGTGGTCTGCAATTCCTCCGGCGCCTCTCCTCCGCGCTCCTTCTCCGGCTAGCTGGCGCTTAGCTACGCCTCTCCCTTCAGATCCAAATGGTTCCTGCGTGCACCCATGAGATGCGCTCCGGGATGGTGGTGATGCGGCAAGGGGATGGCCGTCTGGCGGGGCTATGTGCCCGGATCCGTGCGCTGCATCGACTAGGGTGGTGGTACGGCCGCTGGTCTGACCTTCTTTCGGTCTGGCTGGGCGCGCTATGGTGCACAGTGGTGTTGGTCTGATGCTCGTCGAGCGGCGTGGTTGGGAATCCCAGTCCGGTGCTGGCCAGATCTGGCGACTTCGGCCCCGGTGAGTTTTGAGGCGCAGCGGTGACTCCGTCCAGTGGCGTGGTGGTGGCTCGCTGCTGGCTGCACAGCGATGCGTGGCTGGGAGGTGGAGTTCTGGCCATGTGCGGCGTCGGGGCTGCCATGGCCCAATGCTTCATGGTGATGCAGGTGCCCAGTCTACCTCAAATAATCTGTTCATAGGGTGTGTGTATGTTTAACTTGGCGAAAGCCATGCTCTGCTCAGAGCCAACGACGGTGATGCCCGTGGGCACCGCCACTAACCTTCTTGGAGGCGTCGTTGAAATGTTAATTTCGCCACCTTTTGCTCGACTTCGGAGGAAACTCTGCTTCTAGGTCTACCTGGAACCGATGATGGCGGCACAACCGTGCGTGGCAACCCTTCTTGAAGGCATCATCGAGAAGTTGGCCAGGTTATTTTGTTCGGTAGGTGGGGATGTCGGTGGTGGTGGTGCGACCAGCTTGGGGTCGACGGTGGTGTGTGTTGGGGTCTGGCAACAACACTGCTCCGTGTTGTGGAGCTGCCATCTCTACCCCGTTTGTCTGTCTTTGGTGGTGTTCTGTTGGGGGGCGGCGGCGGTGCCTTTGTGTCGTCCCTGTTGCCGTGCAGGCTCAAGACCCTCCCATGGTTGTCGTTGTGCTGTGGGAAGCTTCGTGCTCTTCGAGTTGTCTCGGTTCATCTTTGCTCAATGACGACTCAAGAAGCCTCCTCAACTTGCTAATCGTTCTGAATTCCACTGGCGGAGCTCCGAGTCAAGGTTCGTGCTTGCCACTCGTTGATTGTGGATGCTCCTGTGTTGCGCCGTGGGTTCGGTATGCACGCCGGTGCGGTGCGCTAGGTTGCTCGCAAAGTCTTGGTATTGTGATCCTTCGACGACACCCTACATCTACTTGTATCTCTCGTGGTGATGGTCCTTTTCGCTTGCTAGCTAGGTCCTGCCTTATCTTGGGCATCCTGTTCTTCTCATCCTTTTGTAATCTTGTTACTTGTATGGTTTTCGGCCCGGTTTCCCTTATAAACGGGGTCAACTTGTTCTGGTTTTCGATCCGGTTTCTCTTATAAGCTGGATCACTCTCTTGGCATAATGACCACTTTGAGTAATATATTCAGGTGGAGGGTCTCCTCCACTCACTACCAGAATCGCCCCCGTCGGCATAGCCCTGATTCCCGTCGGGACAGGCCTATGCCAACGGCCCCCATCGGTATAGGGCCGTCAGCAACATATCCGTCGGCGTAGCCCGGGAGGCTGTCGGCATAGAAAGGCCATCGACATAGATCCTATCCCGACAGTGTCCGTAGATCTATGCCGACGGCCTCGGCCGTCGGCAACGTCACCGCCTAACGGTGGCCGCCGTCAAGTGCTGACCAACAGTTGCGCGCCACGTGGCACATGTATGCCGACGGCTTGGCTGTTGGCATACATGTGCCACGTGGCGCGCAGCTGTACCTCCTGGGGCAGGGCTATGCCGACGGCTGAGCCGTCGGCGTAGTTTAAATCTATGATGACGGCTCAGCCGTCGGCATAGCCCTACACCAAGAATGCCCAGTGGCTGCCATGTGGCAGCTATGCCGACGGCCTAGCCGTCGGCGTACTTTACAACTATGTCGATGGCTAGACTGTCGGCATAGCTGCCACATGGCAGCCACTGGGAGCTCACGCCATCTCTATGCCGACGGCTAGACCGTCGGCATAGTTTCTGTCTGTTTTTTTTTCTTTTTTCTGTTTCTTTTCAGCTCAATTCATTTGAATATATACAGCATATATAAGAATCATACAACAATATATGCATCACATAACAATAAGAAGCAGCATCACACAACAAATGCATCATCACACAACATAAGAAGCATCGTAAACCATAAACATATAAGTATCATCACCACCAAGCATATAAGAATATCACAAACAACAATAAGTAACATCACAAGCATATAAGTATCATCACCACCAAGACCGCCACAAATCACCCAAAGTCTTAAGCGCCTGGACATCGAGCACCGCGGAGGTCGTCACCGCCAAGTCTGCCGAAGCCCAGATCGTCACTGCTAGCGGCAGCGCTACCGCCAAGACCGCCACCGCCTCCGTGGATCAGAGTGATTGGGCTCCGTGACTCGGGAGTGTTGCGAAGACCACCACCAACGGTAGATGATCCACCGGTTCCCTGGATGTTGAAAAGACATGTTAATGGGATATATGACCGTGTTGAATAAATGATATGCTTTGGGTGAATAGATTGGGGATGAACTAACCGGCGAGGGGCCATTGTTCTATGCCAGAAAATCCTCAAAGGTAAGCATCCTTGGTTGTGGTGGAGGAGATGGTGCTGGTTGCAATTGAGGAACCCTGCCGGCCGCCATTTCCTGAAGAGCGTGCTGCATCATGCGATTGTTCTGCTCATGGAATGCAAAAAGGCTCTCGTGCCACGCCATGGTCTCCTGGCGTGTGTACTCCATGTAGGCCTACGGTATGACATGATGGAACTCATAAAACTACTAAATGCGGAAAATAAAGTGAGCAATGAAGATAAGAGGGAAAATACTTACAGATTGCCGCTCCTAAAAAAGGGACTGTGACTGCGCACTGGTCATGGGCGTGCTCGTGCGCTGGCTCAGGCTTGGGTCGATCCGACGGAGCTGTGTGTAGGAGATAGTAGGAGTGATCACAGCACCCAGAACCGCCTCCCGACCGTGCTCCTTGGGCCCCATGCCCACCACCACCCTCTCGTCCAGATCCGCCGCAATGGGGTCAGGTGTGTCAGGATGTAACCTCAGATACCCTTCGGAGTAGGCCTTCTTCCTCTTCGCGGTCTTGCCGTAGTACTTGGGCTCGCCAGGCTTGGAGTCCTTCCGCGTATGGGCGATCTCCCACGCCTGCATGAGTGAGAGCGGCCGCTTCAGTTTCTTCTCCTGCACCACCAAATAGAGGTTAGTCATACATAAGAAAGTGACGGTAAATAGAAGAAGAAGAATGTTTAATGAGGTTAGTCATACATTAAGTGTCTTGTGGAGAAAGTGGTTTCGGTTTCCCTCAGCATGTACTCCCTCCTTCCCTCGGTTAGCCTTGTTTTTGATGCTCGTAGCCGCCCAGGCTCCATCCTTATCACACCAAAGATCCACCAATGCATCCCAGGACTCGTCTTTTCCATAACACCAATTTGGACACACCTACATAATGAAAGCATAATGGCATGTCAACACGAAACGGTGAAATGTACCACAAACATCGGAATGAAAAATATTTTATACTTACCGCCAAGTACTCGTGCCTCTCCAAGGTAATGCCCATCCTCTGCGCTTCTTCCTTGGTCATCTTCACACCAAGAGCGTCGTGATAGTATGTCGAGATGGCCACCCAGCGCACCTCGTACTGGAGCTGGCGGGCCTTCTTCTAGGCTTGGCGCAGCACGATCTGGTCGGCTCTGGCCTGGTGCTCCAGAAGAACTCGATAGAATTTCTACAATCATTCATGAAACAAGAATGGAAGAAGCCATGAGTTAAATCATTCATCAAACCAGAATGGACTTGTGCTTCTGAAGAGAACTCACCCAGAAAGTAGTGATCACAGCCTTGGCATGGGTCTCATGGTCCGCGTGGAGGGCCGCTTCCCAGTGGTCCCAGCTCGTGGCCAAAACCCGACGGTCCAGGTGCCTGACTGGATCCGGACAATACAACCCCGGCCAGTGTAACTTCAGCAAGACGGTGATGAGGCCGTTGGGAATACGCCCCCCTTTAGGATAAATCCAGTTGCTGCAAAAGAATGAAATATTAGCATGTGACAAGAAAAATAAATAACTACCAAAATGAGCATGTGACAAGCAAAAGAATGAGATTCTTATAAAGTGGCACTTACTCTTTCCCCGTGGGCTCAATGAGCCACTTCTGCTCCTCAGTAGCAGGAATCTGCTTTGGTAGCTTCGCGTTACCACGCAGCCACCCCTTGTTGCCAACCCCCTCCGCGCCACCACCATCATCCCCGCCACCACCCTCCTTCTCGCCTGCCTCCTCCTCCTCGCCTGCCTCCTCCTTCTCCTCGTCCCCCTCCCCAACCTCCTCCTCCACCTCCTCCTTGGCCCCATCCCGAACCTCCTCCTCCTCCTTGTCAGAGGGTACCTAACTAGAGGAGGGTACCTCACTAGAGGAGGGCCTCGAAGACAACACCCCTAAGTCGGTGAGGGTGCGCTCTTTCTGGCTGCGACCCCCTGTAGTGGCTCTCCCCCCACCACCTCGCCCTCTAGGGGCTCTCCCCCCCACCCCCTCCTCCTCTAGGGGCACCTCTCCCTCGACCTCCCTGTGAGGAGTCATCGTCAAGTAGCCGGGGGGGGGAGGGGGGGGGGGAGGATTACATGCTCGACCACTCCGACTAGGCAGGCCGACGACCTTGCGTAGGAAACCCACGCCGTCGGCCTGCCCCTTGCCCATGGTCCACGAACCTGCATTGAAAAGAGAATAAGCAATTAGTACATTAATAAAATGAAGGAAAAGGCATAATAATAAGGAATAATAAACACATTAATAAAAAAGCATAAAAAGGCATATTCCTAAACTATAGAAAAAAGACTTGAAACATACATCTGCTAGAACCCATACGAATCATCACTGTTGTAACCTCTTTCTCGGTCGGTCTCATCATCACTATCAATCATACCATCTTCGTTGTCTGACGGAGGTGGAGGCTCTTCCTCGTCGTCAACATCTTCGTTTAACTTTTCTAGCATAAGTATGTCATTTTCATTGACAATGGTCTCACCATCATTCCGTGCATCGTCGTCGTTTGGATCTACATCATCATCACCCAATGGTCTAGCGTCATCGTTTCTAACCACATCATCATCATCAGTTGCTCTTGATAGAACACTCCCTCGTATGTCATGGGGTTAATGTTGTAGTAATCGTCTTCATTCGGGTCCGGTAGCTTACCATGTGGCGACACCTTGAACACAACCTCCCAACCCTTTAGGTACTCTTTCTGCCATGGGTAAGGCAGATAATAAACTTGTGTAGCTTGGGTAGCCGCAATGAAGAGATCGGCTCCGGCATAGACGGTTGAACGTTTAACTTCGACCAAACCAATGGAAGGCGTATGTTTTACCCCCTCCCGCGGATCGAACCATCGGCATTTGAACACAGGCAGACTTAGGGTCTCGCTCCCCTTGCGGAATTTAATCTCGTATATATTTTGTACCCTTCCGTAGTAGTCTACTGAATTTTGATCGGGGGTGTACACTCCAGTATTTATAGTTTTGGGATCAGGCCAGCTGTTCTGGTGCTCCTCTGTATGGAAGCGATACCCATTCACATCATACTTTTTACATGTCATGACGGCAGGGTCAAAACCCATGGAAACCCATCTCAATTCATCATCCATAGATATGTTCGGATCTTTTCCCTACAAGTATAATTGAAATTGCTGGGTGCATTAGTTTGGTTAACTAATAAATGTTGAACTAGGTATTTAATAGGGGAATGTGGAAAATTACTTTCTCCATGAACCAAGCAACAAAATTTTTACGTCCAGGGTTTCCATGACGGAGAAGAGTAAGTGCCTCCGCCTCAGTAGGAGGATTCATTCCCGTCCATTCCTCTTGAACGAAATCACTAAAAGAAGAAAAGCGGTGTTAGACCGGGACTAAGTGAACATAGAACATGATGATGTGGAAGACATAAAGGAATGGTGTAGTGGTATTACCTCATCCACACTTCCTCAACTTCCTTGATGTTGTGCAAGATATAGAACATGAGGTCCTCCCACTCTTGTCGTGGCATGTTATAAGATTTCGAGGCCCCAGCCCTCCCACCTTGCACGTTGAATAGATGGAGCCTGGGTTGATACTTGGGCTCTTCTATATTGTATCGAGGCACCTTGTTATGCAGATGGGGAACGTGGTCTGGATAGTATGTTGTCTTGAGGTCTGACACCTCCTCTAGGATAACTGCCTCAGCTATGGAAGCTTCAATCTTAGCTTTGTTTCCACATTTCTGTCGGAGATGCTTGTTCTGTCTCTCAGGGCCATACTGCCAGCGATTCTGCACAGGCCCCCCCAACAATACCTCGTTCGCGAGGTGCAGAATGAGATGTGTCATCGGAGTAAAGAAGCCTGGCGGAAAGATCTTCTCTAGCTTGACTATCAACTCCGGTGCCTTCTTATGCAATTTTTCAATCATGTCTTTACTTCTTTAGAATAGAGCGTGCGGAAGAAACGGCTTAGCTCGGCAAGCACTCGCCAGACATGCTCGGGGACATAGCCTCGAACCATCACCGGCATTATCCGCTCAATCCATACATGGTAGACATGACTCTTCAGGCCGGTCACTTTGCCCGTTGAAAGATTGACTCCCTTACTTATATTCGATGCATAACCATCGGTGAACTTCAAAATGTGTTTCAGCCAGATAAGTACTTCCTTTTTTTCTGGCGTTTTAAGGACAAAGTCAGCATCTGGCTTGAACCAGTTTTTTCGACCGCCTGTGGGAGGCTTCATGTTTAGACGTGGTCTATCACAAATTCTCTGTTGATCGGCTCTAGCTTTAACGTTATCCTTCGTCTTATCAGGAATGTTGAGGATCATGCGGAAAAGGGACTCTGCCACATTCTTTTCGGTGTGCATCACATCGATGTTGTAAGGAAGTTTGAGGTCCTTGAAATAGGGAAGCTGCGAGAAGGGGGTAATGTGAGTCTAGTTGTGCGTCTCACCATATCCCTCGAAGCCTTTGGCTTTGGCTTTGGCTTTGGCTTTGACTTTAGGCTTGAGAGCTTTTAGCTGAGCAAGAACATCTACCCCCGAAAATGTTGGAATCTCAGTTACTTCATGAACAACCCGGCCTTTCGTGAAGTTCTTCTTGTCTTCCCTGTCTGGATGGCCTAGAGGGAGGAACTGTCAATGCAGGTCAAAGGCTACATACTTGCCACCCTTACTCAGCCAAATCATTCGCAGAGCCTGCATGCACACTGGGCATGGCATCTTCCCACTTGTACACCATCCGCAGAATAGAGCATAGCCGGAAAAGTCATGCATGCAATAGTGCAACCAAACTTTCATCAAGAAATTTCTCTGCAGATCCCGGTCGTATGTCAACCTGGGAAAGTACCAAGAATGGTGCAAATCATCCACCAGCGGCTGCATAAACACACCCAATTGCTTCCCTGGGTATTCAGGCCCCGGAATGATGAGCTACAAGAACATGGTCTTGCGTTGCATTAGGGCACCGGGAGGGAGATTGAGCGGAATTACAAACACGGGCCAGCAGCTGTATGGATTGGACGACATACCATATGGATTGAACCCATCACCTGATATGGCTATTCTGACATTCCCAGCCTCAGCTGCTTCCTCGGGGTATTCTTTATCGAACGACTTCCATGCTTTGCCTTTCGATGGATGTACGATTTTATTTGGATTGTACCTTATACCTTCCTTGTGCCACTTCATCATTTTGGCAGACTCCTCCATGATGAAAAGGCGCTGCAGTCTTTCTATGAAATGGAGATACCGAAGAACCTTAACGGGGATGGCTAGCTGCTTTTTCTCACCATCCTCACCGACCACCTCAATGTACCGAGACGAACCGCACTCCCTACAGTACTTGTCATCCGCATACTCGTGCCTAAACAAAAGGCAATTCTTCGGGCAAACATCTATTTTCTCATAATCCATAGAGAGTGCCTTCATGATTTTCTTTGTAGCGTACATGCTTTTCGGCAGTTCATGACCCTCAGGGAGGCTGTTAGCCCATACTCCCAGGAATGCTTCGAAGCATTTCTGGCTACAGCCATACTCAGCCTTGACTGCAATCAGTTGCAAGATGGCATCCAGCTGAGATATTTTCGCACCCGCATAAAGAGATTTCTTCGACGAGGCCAAGACCTCCAAGAAGGCCTTTGCGGTTGCCTTCGGCTCCTCCGGTTCATTCTCTGAAGGTGTCGCATTTGCCGTTTCTGCAACAATGACATCATCTAGCATGTCCCTGACCCCGTCGTCCTCATATCCATCGATGCGTTGTTGCATCACCTCCTCTCTACCAAGGTCCTGCTCAGCTATGTTTATCGGCGGCATGTCAAAGTTTGGCATATATCTGTGCGTGTGAAGGTGCTCAGTCATGTCCTTCTGATTTCTACGGTGACGTCTGGCACATCTCTCACAGGGGCATGGTGGGATAATTCTCATTGGACGACGGAATATCTCCTTCAAATACACATCGGTTTTCACGATCCACTCAGATGTTACTCGATTCCGACGGATAAAACCACTGTACATCCACTGATTATCTACCATCCTCTGCTTTTTTGCAAGCCACACAACATAATTAAGGATTCACTTAAATTAATCATATCAAATTTTCATTTTCTACCGCGTTGAATCCACCTACATCTCTAATAGGTAAAGATGGGTCCTAATCCCACCCAAGGATGTGTAGATTGAGTACGTTCTCCATTCTACCCCGTTCCGAGACAAAATTTCGGCAGCACCTCCCCGCTGTTCTCCAAATACATGTCTCAGCAAAATGCCGGGAGAATGTGCATCCGGAGAACAACGGGGAGGCTCCGCCGAAATCTTGTCTCGGAATGGGGTAGAGCATGGACAACGTACCCAATCTACACATCCATGGGCTATCCATGGAAAACGCTGTGTGATGCCCCCGGCCTAATCATACACGCAAATGCACACGATCAAGCCTAAGGACTCACGGGAAGATATCACAACACAACTCTAAAACATAAATAAAGTCATACAAGCTTTATATTACAAGCCAGGGGCCTCGAGGGCTCGAATACATAAGCTTGCGTACAAGCGTCAGCGGAAGCATCAGATATCTGAGTACAGATATGAAACAGAAACAGAAAGGCCTTTAGAAAGGCGGGGCAAAATAAAACACTACGATCGAAAGGCGCATGCCTCCTGCCTGGGACCCTCCGACCCTACTCCTGGTCGTCATCCAACTCGCAGTAGTATCCACCCTCGGGGTAGTAGTAGCGATCGTCGGCGGGGACAGCTGTCTCAGCGGCTCCGTCATCTTGGTCACGACAAACTGATATGGGGAGAAAAGGAAAACAAAGCAACCGTGAGTACTCAGAAGTACTCAGCAAGCAAGGATCTACACTACATATGCAACATTATCAAAGGAAGGCTGTATATGTGGACTGGGCTGCAGAAATGCCAGAATAGAGAGAAGGCCTAGTCCTATCGAAGACTAGCATCTTCATCGTGTTGGGGAACGTAGCAGAATTTTAAAATTTTCTACGCATCACCAAGATCAATCTATGGAGTCATCTAGCAACGAGTGAGAGGGGAGTGCATCTACATACCCTTGTAGATCGCGAGCGGAAGCGTTCAAGAGAACGGGGTTGATGGAGTCGTACTCGTCGTGATCCAAATCACCGATGACCGAGCGCCGAACGGACGGCACCTCCGCGTTCAACACACGTACGGTTGGGAGAGACGTCTCCTCCTTCTTGATCCAGCAAGGGGGGAGGAGAGGTTGATGAAGATCCAGTAGCACGACGGCGTGGTGGTGGAAGCAGCGGGGATCTCGGCAGGGCTTCGCCAAGCACCAACGAGAGGGAGAAGTGTCACGGGGAAAGAGGGAGGCGCCAGGGGCTGGGGTGTCACTGCCCTCTCTCCCCCCCACTATATATAGGGGCTAGGGGGGGCGCCGGCCCCTCTAGATCCCATCTAGATGGGGGGGGGGGGGGCGGCCAAGGGGTGGCTTGGCCCCCAAGCCTAGTGGAGGCGCCCCCACCCCCAGGGTTTCCCAACCCTAGGCGCAGGGGAGGCCCATAGGGGGGCGCACCAGCCCACCAGGGGCTGGTTCCCTTCCCACTTCAGCCTATGGGGCCCTCCGGGATAGGTGGCCCCACCCGGTGGACCCCCGGGACCCTTCCGGTGGTCCCGGTACAATACCGATTACCCCCGAAACCTTCCCGGTGGCCGAAACTGGACTTCCTATATACAATTCTTTACCGCCGGACCATTCCGGAACTCCTCGTGACGTCTGGGATCTCATCCGGGACTCCGAACAACTTTCGGGTTACCGCATACTAATATCTCTACAACCCTAGCGTCACCGAACCTTAAGTGTGTAGACCCTACGGGTTCGGGAGACACGTAGACATGACCGAGACGACTCTCCGGTCAATAACCAACAGCGGGATCTGGATACCCATGTTGGCTCCCACATGCTCCTCGATGATCTCATTGGATGAACCATGATGTCGAGGATTCAATCAATCCCGTACGCAATTCCCTTTGTCTATCGGTACGATACTTGCCCGAGATTCGATCGTCGGTATCTCGATACCTTGTTCAATCTCGTTACCGGCAAGTCTCTTTACTCGTTTCCGTAACACATCATCCCGTGAACAACTCCTTGATCACATTGAGCTCATTATGATGATGTCCTACCGAGTGGGCCCAGAGGTACCTCTCCGTCACACGGAGTGACAAATCCCAGTCTCGATTCGTGCCAACCCAACAGACACTTTCGGAGATACCCGTAGTGCACCTTTATAGCCACCCAGTTACGTTGTGACGTTTGGTACACCCAAAGCACTCCTACGGTATCTGGGAGTTGCACAATCTCATGGTCTAAGGAAAAGTTACTTGACATTAGAAAAGCTTTAGCAAACGAACTACACGATCTAGTTCTAGGCTTAGGATTGGGTCTTGTCCATCACATCATTCTCCTAATGATGTGATCCCGTTATCAATGACATCCAATGTCCATGGTCAGGAAACCGTAACCATCTATTGATCAACGAGCTAGTCAACTAGAGGCTTACTAGGGACATGTTGTGGTCTATGTATTCACACATGTATTACGATTTCCGGATAACACAATTATAGCATGAATAACAGACAATTATCATGAACAAGGAAATATAATAATAACCATTTTATTATTGCCTCTAGGGCATATTTCCAACAGTCTCCCACTTGCACTAGAGTCAATAATCTAGTTACATTGTGATGAATCGAACACCCATAGAGTTCTGGTGTTGATCATGTTTTGCCCGTGAAAGAGGTTTAGTCAACGGATCTGCTACATTCAAATCCGTGTGCACTTTACAAATATCTATGTCTCCATCTTGAACATGTTCACGTATGGAGTTGAAGCGACGCTTGATATGCCTGGTCTTCTTGTGAAACCTGGGCTCCTTGGCAAGGGCAATAGCTCCAGTGTTGTCATAGAAGAGAGCCATTGGACCCGACGCATTTGGAATGACTCCTAGGTCGGTGATCAAATCCTTCATCCATACTGCTTCGTGTGCTGCCTCTGAGGCTGCTATGTACTCCGCTTCGCATGTAGAACCCGCCACGACGCTTTGCTTGCAACTGCACCAGCTTACCGCTCCACCATTCAAAATATACACGTATCCGGTTTGTGACTTGGAGTCATCCGGATCTGTGTCGAAGCTAGCGTCGACGTAACCCTTTACGACGAGCTCTTCGTCACCTCCATATACGAGAAACATATCCTTAGTCCTTTTCAGGTACTTCAGGATGTTCTTGACCGCTGTCCAGTGTTCCTTGCCAGGATTACTTTGGTACCTACCTACCAAACTTACTGCAAGGTTTACATCAGGTCTGGTACATAGCATGGCATACATAATAGACCCTATGACTGAGGCATAGGGGATGACACTCATCTCTTCTATATCTTCTGCCGTGGTCGGGCATTGAGCCGAGCTCAATCTCACACCTTGCAATACAGGCAAGAACCCCTTCTTGGACTGATCCATATTGAACTTCTTCAATATCTTATCAAGGTATGTGCTTTGCGAAAGACCTATGAGGCGTCTCGATCTATCCCTATAGATCTTGATGCCTAATATATAAGCAGCTTCTCCAAGGTCCTTCATTGAAAAACACTTATTCAAGTAGGCCTTTATACTTTCCAAGAATTCTATATCATTTCCCATCAGCAGTATGTCATCCACATATAATATGAGAAATGCTACAGAGCTCCCACTCACTTTCTTGTAAACACAGGCTTCTCCATAAGTCTGTGTGAACCCAAACGCTTTGATCATCTCATCAAAGCGAATGTTCCAACTCCGAGATGCTTGCACCAGCCCATAGATTGAGCGCTGGAGCTTGCATACCTTGTCAGCATTCTCAGGGTCGACAAAACCTTCTGGTTGTATCATATACAACTCTTCCTTAAGAAAACCATTAAGGAATGCCGTTTTGACGTCCATTTGCCATATCTCATAATCATAGTATGCGGCAATTGCTAACATGATTCTGACGGATTTCAGCTTCGCTACGGGTGAGAAAGTCTCATCGTAGTCAACCCCTTGAACTTGTCGATAACCCTTAGCGACAAGCCGAGCCTTATAGATGGTCACATTACCATCCGCGTCAGTCTTCTTCTTAAAGATCCATTTATTTTCTATGGCTTGCCGATCATCGGGCAAGTCAGTCAAAGTCCATACTTCGTTTTCATACATGGATCCTATCTCGGATTTCATGGCTTCAAGCCATTTGTCGGAATCCGGGCCCGCCATCGCTTCTTCATAGTTCGAAGGTTCACTGTTGTCTAACAACATGATTTCCAGGACGGGATTGCCATACCACTCTGGTGCGGAACGTGTCCTCGTGGACCTTCGAAGTTCAGTGGTAGCTTGATCATGATCATTATCAATAACTTCCTCTCTAGCCGGTGTAGGCTCCACAGAAACATTTTCCTGTGCTGCGCTACTCTCCGGTTCGAGGGTCATCTCATCAAGCTCCACTTTCCTCCCACTTACTTCTTTCGAGAGAAACTCTTTCTCTAGAAAGGATCCATTCCTGGCAACAAAGATCTTGCCCTCGGATCTTAGGTAGAAGGTATACCCAATAGTTTCCTTAGGGTATCCTATGAATACGCATTTTTCCGACTTGGGTTCGAGCTTCTCTGGTTGAAGTTTCTTCACATAAGCATCGCATCCCCAAACTTTCAGAAACGACAGCTTAGGTTTCTTCCCAAACCATAATTCATACGGTGTCGTCTCAACGGATTTTGACGGTGCCCTATTTAAAGTGAATGAGGCAGTCTCTAAAGCATAACCCCAAAAGGATAGCGGTAAATCGGTAAGAGACATCATAGATCGCACCATATCCAATAGAGTGCGATTACGACGTTCGGACACACCATTACGCTGAGGTGTTCCAGGCGGCGTGAGTTGTGAAACAATTCCACATTTCCTTAAGTGCGTGCCAAATTCATGACTCAAATATTCTCCTCCACGATCTGATCGTAAGAACTTTATTTTCTTGTCACGTTGATTCTCAACCTCACTCTGAAATTCCTTGAACTTTTCAAAGGTCTCAGACTTGTGCTTCATCAAGTAGACATACCCATATCTACTCAAATGATCGGTGAGGGTGAGAACATAACGATAACCACCGCGAGCCTCAACACTCATTGGACCACACACATCAGTATGTATGATCTCCAATAAGTTGGTTGCTCGCTCCATTGTTCCGGAGAACGGAGTCTTGGTCATCTTGCCCAAGAGGCATGGTTCGCATCTGTCAAATGATTCATAATCAAGAGACTCCAAAAGTCCATCTGCATGGAGTTTCTTCATGCGTTTAACACCGATATGACCAAGGCGGCAGTGCCACAAGTATGTGGGACTATCAACCTTGCATTTCTTGGCATTCACATTATAAACATGTGTAACATCACGTTCGAGATTCAATAAAAATAAACCATTCACCAGCGGGGCATGACCATAAAACATATCTCTCATATAAATAGAACAACCATTATTCTCAGATTTAAATGAGTAGCCATCTTGCATTAAGCGAGATCCAGATACAATGTTCATGCTCAAAGCTGGCACTAAATAACAATTATTGAGGTTTAAAACTAATCCCGTAGGTAGATGCAGAGGTAGCGTGCCGACGGCGATCACATCGACCTTGGAACCATTCCCGACGCGCATCGTCACCTCGTCCTTTGCCAGTCTACGCTGATTCCGCAGTTCCTGCTTTGAGTTACAAATATGAGCAACCGCACCGGTATCAAATACCCAGGAACTACTACGAGTGCTGGTAAGGTACACATCAATTACATGTATATCACATATACCTTTGGTATTGCCGGCCTTCTTATCTGCTAAGTACTTGGGGCAATTCCGCTTCCAGTGACCGGTTCCCTTGCAATAAAAGCACTCAGTCTCAGGCTTGGGTCCATTCTTTGACTTCTTCCCGGCAGCTGGCTTACCGGGCGCGGCAACTCCCTTGCCGTCCTTCTTGAAGTTCTTCTTACCCTTGCCCTTCTTGAACTTAGTGGTTTTATTCACCATCAACACTTGATGTTCCTTTTTGATCTCTGCCTCCGCTGACTTCAGCATCGCATATACCTCGGGAATGGTCTTTTCCATCCCCTGCATGTTGAAGTTCATCACAAAGCTCTTGTAGCTAGGTGGAAGCGACTGGAGGATTCTGTCAATGACCGCGTCATCCGGGAGATTAATCCCCAGCTGAGACAAGCGGCTGTGCAACCCAGACATTTTGAGTATGTGCTCGCTGACAGAACTATTTTCCTCCATCTTACAGCTGTAGAACTTATCGGAGACTTCATATCTCTCGATCCGGGCATGAGCTTGGAAAACCATTTTCAGCTCTTCGAACATCTCATATGCTCCGTGATGCTCAAAAACGCTTTTGGAGCCCCGGTTCTAAGCTGAAGAGCATGCCGCACTGAACGAAGGAGTAATCATCGGTGCGTGTCTGCCAAACGTTCAAATCGTCTGGCAGTGCTGGGAGAGCAGGTGGGCCACCTAACGGTGCTTCAAGGACATATGATTTCTTGGCAGCTATGAGGATAATCCTCAGGTTACGGACCCAGTCCGCATAGTTGCTACCATCGTCTTCTAGCTTGTTTTTCTCTAGGAACGCGTTGAAGTTGAGGGTAACATTAGCGTTGGCCATTTGATCTACAAGATAGATATGTAACATTTAGACTAAGTTCATGACAATTAAGTTCATCTAATCAAATTATGTAATGAACTCCCACTCAGATAGACATCCCTCTCGTCATCTAAGTGATACATGATCCGAATCGACTAGGCCGTGTCCGATCATCACGTGAGACGGACTAGTCATCAACGGTGAACATCTCCATGTTGATCGTATCTTCTATACGACTCATGTTCGACCTTTCGGTCTCTTGTGCTCCGAGGCCATGTCTGTACATGCTAGGCTCGTCAAGTCAACCTAAGTGTATTGCTGTGTAAATCTGGCTTACACCCGTTGTATTCGAACGTTAGAATCTATCACACCCGATCAACACGTAGTGCTTCGAAACAACGAACCTTCGCAATGGTGCACAGTTAGGGGGAACACTTTCTTGAAATTTTAGTGAGGGATCATCTTATATATGCTACCGTCGTTCTAAGCAAATAAGATGCAAAAACATGATAAACATCACATGCAATCAAAATAGTGACATGATATGGCCATTATCACTTCGCTCCTTTTGATCTCCATCTTCGGGGCTCCATGATCATCATCGTCACCGGCATGACACCATGATCTCCATCATCATGATCTCCATCATCGTGTCTTCATGAAGTTGTCTCGCCAACTATTACTTCTACTACTACGGCTAACGGTTAGCAATAAAGTAAAGTAATTACATGGCGAATTTCAATGACACGCAGGTCATATAATAAATTAAGACAACTCCTATGGCTCCTGCCGGATGTCATACTCATCGACATGCAAGTCGTGATTCCTAT
Organism: Thinopyrum elongatum; assembly: GCA_011799875.1. NCBI lineage: Eukaryota > Viridiplantae > Streptophyta > Magnoliopsida > Poales > Poaceae > Thinopyrum > Thinopyrum elongatum. Next base: position 14,383,643 of record CM022302.1, on the reverse strand, counting down.
TACAAGAACATGATCATCTCATACATCACATATATCATTCATCACATCCTTTGGCCATATCACATCACAAAGCACTTGCTGCAAAAACAAGTTAGACGTCCTCTAATTGTTGTTGCAAGTTTTTACGTGGCTGCTATAGGTTTCTAGCAAGAACGTTTCTTACCTACGCCAAAACCACAACGTGATATGCCAATTTCTATTTACCCTTCATAAGGACCCTGTTCATCGAATCCGATCCGACTAAAGTGGGAGAGACAGACACCCGCTAGCCACCTTATGCAACTAGTGCATGTCAGTCGGTGGAACCTGTCTCACGTAAGCGTACGTGTAAGGTCGGTCCGGGCCGCTTCATCCCACAGTGCCGCCGAATCAAGATAAGACTAGTAACGGCAAGAAGATTGACAAATCGACGCCCACAACTACTTTGTGTTCTACTCGTGCAAGATACTATGCATAAACCTGGCTCTGATACCACTGTTGGGGAACGTAGCAGAATTTTAAAATTTTCTACGCATCACCAAGATCAATCTATGGAGTCATCTAGCAACGAGTGAGAGGGGAGTGTATCTACATACCCTTGTAGATCGCGAGCGGAAGCGTTCAAGAGAACGGGGTTGATGGAGTCGTACTCGTCGTGATCCAAATCACCGATGACCGAGCGCCGAACGGACGGCACCTCCGCGTTCAACACACGTACGGAGCAGAGACGTCTCCTCCTTCTTGATCCAGCAAGGGGGGAGGAGAGGTTGATGGAGATCCAGCAGCACGACGGTGTGGTGGTGGAAGCAGCGGGATTTCAGCAGGGCTTCGCCAAGCGCTACTGGAGGAGGAAGAGGTGTCACGGGAGGGAGAGGGAGGCGCCAGCGGCTGAGCTGTTTCTCCCATGCACCTCCCCACTATATATAGGGGTGGAGGGGGCTGGTTTCTTGCCCTCCAAGTCCATTGGGGCGTTGGCAAAGGTGGAAGGAAAGAAATCCCATCCTTTCCCTTCCCCACCGATTGTTATCCCCCTTTTTTAGGGATCTTGATCTTATCCCTTCGGGATATGATCTTATTCCTTCTAAGGGGGAATCTTGGTGCGCCTTGACTAGGGGTGTGGGGCCTTGCCCCCACTACCCACGTTCATGTGGGTCCCCCCATGCAGGTGGGCCCCACTCCGGAACCTTCTAGAACCTTCTCGGTACAATACCGAAAAATCCCGAACATTTTCCGGTGGCCAAAATAGGACTTCCCATATATAAATCTTTACCTCCGGACCATTCCGGAACTCCTCGTGACGTCCAGGATCTCATCCGAGACTCCGAACAACCCTCGGGTTACCGCATACTAATATCTCTATAACCCTAGCGTCACCGAACCTTAAGTGTGTAGACCCTACGGGTTCGGGAGACACGCAGACATGACCGAGACGACTCTCCGGTCAATAACCAACAGCGGGATCTGGATACCCATGTTGGCTCCCACATGCTCCTCGATGATCTCATCGGATGAACCACGATGTCGAGGATTCAATCAATCCCGTACGCAATTCCCTTTGTCTATCGGTACGATACTTGCCCGAGATTCGATCGTCGGTATCTCGATACCTTGTTCAATCTCGTTACCGGCAAGTCTCTTTACTCGTTTCCGTAACACATCATCCCGTGAACAACTCCTTGATCACATTGAGCTCATTATGATGATGTCCTACCGAGTGGGCCCAGAGGTACCTCTCCGTTAGATGGAGTGACAAATCCCAGTCTCGATTCGTGCCAACCCAACAGATACTTTCGGAGATACCCGTAGTGCACCTTTATAGCCACCCAGTTACGTTGTGACGTTTGGTGCACCCAAAGCACTCCTACGGTATCCGGGAGTTGCACAATCTCATGGTCTAAGGAAAAGTTACTTGACATTGGAAAAGCTTTAGCAAACGAACTACACGATCTAGTGCTAGGCTTAGGATTGGGTCTTGTCCATCACATCATTCTCCTAATGATGTGATCCCGTTATCAATGACATCCAATGTCCATGGTCAGGAAACCGTAACCATCTATTGATCAACGAGCTAGTCAACTAGAGGCTTACTAGGGACATGTTGTGGTCTATGTATTCACACATGTATTACGATTTCTGGATAACACAATTATAGCATGAATAACAGACAATTATCATGAACAAGGAAATATAATAATAACCATTTTATTATTGCCTCTAGGGCATATTTCCAACACATCGGTCTTGCAGCAATAGAAGAGAGCAGAACAGATCAATATAAAGTAGCAGTATCATTAAGTCTCATCCTCACCCAGAGATCCTTTCTCGACTCCCTGCGAGAAAACAATCCCAGAGCCATACAGTCATCAACCTCGTCCTGAGATCCCTTCTCGACTCCCTGCGAGAAGCAATCCCAGAGCCATATATCCAAGTATCCAGTTCTAAAATTGTATCAATCAGGATACAACTCCGAGTGTCCGTTACTGTAGGACAGGCTATCGATAGAAGTTTTCTTCCCTGCAGGGGTGCACCAACTTACCCAACACGCTCGATTAACTCCGGCCGGACACACTTTCCTGGGTCATGCCCGGCCTCGGCCAAACGACACATCGCAACCCTACCTACAGCTCGGCACAGAGGTCCCCGCCGGTCTACATCCTAAGCGCAAGGGGGTCTTGGCCATCGCCCCTCGCCCTCCGGGTCGTTGCGCACATGGCTCAGATCCAAGCACCACCTCTGTCGGGAATGGCGCCAATCACTCCATGCCACACTGCTGAACTGGACATCTGACAGAGCTTTCGGCTGATGCATACGATGCAGAACGCCCATACTATGCCCACGTGATGGTTAGTGCTATCAGGCCAGAGGCCTGCTCGGATCAAATATCCAAATCGTTAGTACCTTGGGCTTGCGGTAACGAGCAGAGACTCACGAAAGATGTGACCACGTCTCAAGGACTTGCGGCAAGGGCCATGAATGCCCGGCCACGCCTCGTATTCACCACTCGGGCACCACACAGGCACCCGTCTTCACAACACTCGCCTCTCAGGCGCACGCGGGTACCCCTCAGGGTCGACCCGCCTATCCAAGTAACAGTGTAAAGTCCAAGTATCCGTGTGTCTATAACATTAGGGGAATCCGAGGTATCACCCTCATTGAATTCCCACTCGATGTATCCGTCAAGGTGAACTCGGAGGAATCACCCTCGATGGGTTCACACTTGATGTGTTGCACGACAGCGTCGTTACCGGAAGTGGTGAAGGAGGAATCACCCTCGATGACCATGACCGAATAGCTACTCTACAGAGTTAACATCAGAAGTGCTACACGAGGTATCACCCTCGGCACGCGATAGTAACGCTGCAGTGTCGTTACAACTAAGGGGGTGATGTGCGGTGCCGGGGCCTGGTCTTCAATCCCGTTGATCGGGTCTTCAGATAATCCAGCGGGGCGGTCGGGACTAATGGGGTCACTGATAGGTCTCTACCCAGCCTATACTAAGCAGTTTAGGTTATGCAGGTAATTATCAACAGCATGTTACAATAAACAGGCTATGCATCAGAATAGGTAAAGCAGTAGCAGCAGCAATTCTAATGCAAGCATGAGAAAATAGAATGGGCGATATCGGGATGATCAAAGGGGGGGCTTGCCTGGTTGCTCGGCGGCAGGGGCAAGGTCGTCAATGGTG
>CM022302.1:14295325-14372891 GCA_011799875.1 Thinopyrum elongatum | reverse complement strand
CAGCCCACCAGGGGCTGGTTCCCTTCCCACTTCAGCCTATGGGGCCCTCCGGGATAGGTGGCCCCACCCGGTGGACCCCCGGGACCCTTCCGGTGGTCCCGGTACAATACCGATTACCCCAAAAACCTTCCCGGTGGCCGAAACTGGACTTCCTATATACAATTCTTTACCTCCGGACCATTCCGGAACTCCTCGTGACGTCTGGGATCTCATCCGGGACTCCGAACAACTTTCGGGTTACCGCATACTAATATCTCTATAACCCTAGCGTCACCGAACCTTAAGTGTGTAGACCCTACGGGTTCGGGAGACACGTAGACATGACCGAGACGACTCTCCGATCAATAACCAACAGCGGGATCTGGATACCCATGTTGGCTCCCACATGCTCCTCGATGATCTCATCGGATGAACCACGATGTCGAGGATTCAATCAATCCCGTACGCAATTCCCTTTGTCTATCGGTACGATACTTGCCCGAGATTCGATCGTCGGTATCTCGATACCTTGTTCAATCTCGTTACCGGCAAGTCTCTTTACTCGTTTCCGTAACACATCATCCCGTGAACAACTCCTTGATCACATTGAGCTCATTATGATGATGTCCTACCGAGTGGGCCCGAAGGTACCTCTCCGTCGCACGGAGTGACAAATCCCAGTCTCGATTCGTGCCAACCCAACAGACACTTTCGGAGATACCCGTAGTGCACCTTTATAGCCACCCAGTTACGTTGTGACGTTTGGTACACCCAAAGCACTCCTACGGTATCCGTGAGTTGCACAATCTCATGGTCTAAGGAAAAGTTACTTGACATTGGAAAAGCTTTAGCAAACGAACTACACGATCTAGTGCTAGGCTTAGGATTGGGTCTTGTCCATCACATCATTCTCCTAATGATGTGATCCCGTTATCAATGACATCCAATGTCCATGGTCAGGAAACCGTAACCATCTATTGATCAACGAGCTAGTCAACTAGAGGCTTACTAGGGACATGTTGTGGTCTATGTATTCACACATGTATTACGATTTCTGGATAACACAATTATAGCATGAATAACAGACAATTATCATGAACAAGGAAATATAATAATAACCATTTTATTATTGCCTCTAGGGCATATTTCCAACACATCGGTCTTGCAGCAATAGAAGAGAGCAGAACAGATCAATATAAAGTAGCAGTATCATTAAGTCTCATCCTCACCCAGAGATCCTTTCTCGACTCCCTGCGAGAAAACAATCCCAGAGCCATACAGTCATCAACCTCGTCCTGAGATCCCTTCTCGACTCCCTGCGAGAAGCAATCCCAGAGCCATATATCCAAGTATCCAGTTCTAAAATTGTATCAATCAGGATACAACTCCGAGTGTCCGTTACTGTAGGACAGGCTATCGATAGAAGTTTTCTTCCCTGCAGGGGTGCACCAACTTACCCAACACGCTCGATTAACTCCGGCCGGACACACTTTCCTGGGTCATGCCCGGCCTCGGCCAAACGACACATCGCAACCCTACCTACAGCTCGGCACAGAGGTCCCCGCCGGTCTACATCCTAAGCGCAAGGGGGTCTTGGCCATCGCCCCTCGCCCTCCGGGTCGTTGCGCACATGGCTCAGATCCAAGCACCACCTCTGTCGGGAATGGCGCCAATCACTCCATGCCACACTGCTGAACTGGACATCTGACAGAGCTTTCGGCTGATGCATACGATGCAGAACGCCCATACTATGCCCACGTGATGGTTAGTGCTATCAGGCCAGAGGCCTGCTCGGATCAAATATCCAAATCGTTAGTACCTTGGGCTTGCGGTAACGAGCAGAGACTCACGAAAGATGTGACCACGTCTCAAGGACTTGCGGCAAGGGCCATGAATGCCCGGCCACGCCTCGTATTCACCACTCGGGCACCACACAGGCACCCGTCTTCACAACACTCGCCTCTCAGGCGCACGCGGGTACCCCTCAGGGTCGACCCGCCTATCCAAGTAACAGTGTAAAGTCCAAGTATCCGTGTGTCTATAACATTAGGGGAATCCGAGGTATCACCCTCATTGAATTCCCACTCGATGTATCCGTCAAGGTGAACTCGGAGGAATCACCCTCGATGGGTTCACACTTGATGTGTTGCACGACAGCGTCGTTACCGGAAGTGGTGAAGGAGGAATCACCCTCGATGACCATGACCGAATAGCTACTCTACAGAGTTAACATCAGAAGTGCTACACGAGGTATCACCCTCGGCACGCGATAGTAACGCTGCAGTGTCGTTACAACTAAGGGGGTGATGTGCGGTGCCGGGGCCTGGTCTTCAATCCCGTTGATCGGGTCTTCAGATAATCCAGCGGGGCGGTCGGGACTAATGGGGTCACTGATAGGTCTCTACCCAGCCTATACTAAGCAGTTTAGGTTATGCAGGTAATTATCAACAGCATGTTACAATAAACAGGCTATGCATCAGAATAGGTAAAGCAGTAGCAGCAGCAATTCTAATGCAAGCATGAGAAAATAGAATGGGCGATATCGGGATGATCAAAGGGGGGGCTTGCCTGGTTGCTCGGCGGCAGGGGCAAGGTCGTCAATGGTGTCTTCGGTCTCCGGAGCTGCGTCGGTCTCGGGAACGACGTCGGTGTCGGGGTCTAACGAGAGAGAAGAGGGGGAGGAAACTGTATAAATACACAGCAAACTTGAGCATGACAAATACGATACACGGTGCTAGTGGTAGTCTAACGCAGTACTACACGTATCGGACGGAGCGGGAGAATATCTAACGATATTTCCTGGGTCTTTGGAATTATCGGACAGACGATCCGGAGGGGGACGGTTCCATGTTCGGATAGATAGGGACGCATGACGGATGAACGGATCGCATATCCGAATTCGTCTCGTCGTTCTGAGCAACTTTCATGTACAAAGTTTTTCCATCGGAGTTACGGATTATTTAATATGATTTTCTAATGTTTTTATTAATTTCTTGGAACTATTTAAATCAGAAATTGTATTATTACATCAGCATGATATCATGCTGACATCAGCAGTCAACTCTGACCGTTGATTGGTCAAACTGACCAGTGGGTCCCACATGTCATTCTCACATTAGGCTAATTAGGGTTTGATTATGTTAATTACAGTTTAATTAGACTAACTAATTAATTAGATTAATTAAACAGAGTTAATTAGGTTAATTATATAATTAATTAATCAATTAATTAATTATCTATATTTTTTTAATTCTTTTTTTTAAGTCCTGGGGCTAGGCCCCACATGTCATTGGGCCAGGCGGACGCGTCCGGGTCGTGCCCTTTCGGGCGCCAGACATGTTCGGCGTGCCGAAAGCGTGCGCGCGCGCGTAGCAGAGGCGAGGCCAAGGCCCGAGCGCGGCGGCGGGCGGTGGCGACGCTGGCGAGCGAGGGGGCGCACGGAGCCACGGCGAGGCAACGGCGGGCGGCGCGGTGGAGCCGCAGCAGAGGGTGAAGCGGGGCACGTGGACGGCGGGCGTGCGGCGATGCGGGGCAGAGGCGGGGCGCTGTGGTGGCGAGCTGAGACGAGGGCCCGGGCGCGGCGAGGACGCGGACGAAAGGGTCGAGACGCAGGCCGGGGCGCGCCCGGCTGGCGGCGCGCGCGCCGCGGCGGCTGCGGACTACGGGGCCAGGGGGGCGAGTGGGGTGACCGGCGACCGGGGGGGGGGGGGGGGGGAAGGCTCACAGGGGCGGCAGAGGCGGCCGGCGGGGAAGGAGTGGGGAAGCCCGGGAGGAGGGAGGGCGGGGGGACGTCCGGCGGGGGGAAGCGGCGCGGCGAGGGGTGACACCGGGACAAGGACGGAGGCGCGGCGGGGCGGGCGACGGGGGTGATGTCGGGGGGCCGCTCCCGATCCAGAACGGGGCAGGGAGAGGGAGATCGAGGGGGAGTGGGGATAGGGTTAGGGTTCGGTTGCGGCTGGGGGGGGGGGGGGGGGGGGGGGAGGGGGGGGTTAGTAGAGGGGGTGCGGGTGGGCGGCCTGGCGTCCTGGTGGCAGCGGGCCGTGGCCTAGTGAGGGGGTTTCCTTTTATTTTTTTCTTTGTTTTATTTTTACCTTTTCTATTTTCTGTCTAGTTTTCTTTTGTCTTTTTCTTTTTCTTTATTCATATCTCCTATTTAGTAAATAGTTAGGCCTCAAAATAGTTTTTGTAAAACATAGCAATTGTTCCAATAATTACTAGGCATCCTCTACCACTGTCAAAAATTAGTTTGGAGTCAACTGGACCTCACGCAAATTTCATAATAAATAGAATGTATTAAACCTTGCTGTTTTGGTAAAGTTTGAGCCACCTAATTAATTTATTTTTTTGTTGGTTTCAATTTTAGAATAGTCTCTGGAATATTTGTTATTTATTGAACATTTTAGTTTTTATGTTAGACAACTTTTATTTCCCACTTTCATTTAAATTTGGATTTTGACTTAGGAGTTGAAATGCAATATAATGCTAATGATGATCATGCACTGTTAAACATGATGACATGGCATAATCAAAAGGGGATTACTGTAGCTTAATACATGGGGTGTTACACGCTGGACAATCCGAAAGAGCTGCGGTGATAAATATGCAATTGAATGCATATTTATCGATGCAACCCTTTCGGACGGGAGACGCCTAGGTTACGCGACTTGATGTGAAAATTTAATCTACTGACATGGAAAAAAAGCGGACAAGGTCATGGAATTGTTGCTCACCCTCCGATGTAGATGATGTAGTCGATCAAAGGAGAGGGATGATCGTGGACCAACACCTCCAACGTCGACGATCACTCCACGAAGATGGAACACCACAAATCCTGTTAATTCCACCGAGTGAAAAAAATTTAGGTCATCACCTCACATTAAGCATTGACACTTTAAACTATGAAAAAAAAAATCATATTTTGTAAAGTGTCAAATTTGGAAGCACTTATCATATCCCAATTTAGGTCATCACCTCACATTAAGCATTGACACATCAATTTTTTTTAGCAAGATCATCATGATGAAATAACCACTTATCATATCCCAAATTTGAAGCACATCTCACATAGCTAATTAACAACATCACAAACTGAAAATAAAAGCTTCGTTAACAATTTTATAAACTAAGTGTCTCAAGTTGCTTTTTTAACTATGATAATTCATTTTGCCGAGGTTCATCCATCTAGCTACCTAACAGTTGCAAAATAATTCATTTTGCCGAGATTCATCCATCCATCTAAAACACATACAACATTCATCCATCTAGCAACCTAACAACATCCAACACCATCCATGCATCCATTCATACATCCAACAGTAGCTAATAATGCAAAAAAATGAAAAAAAACAAAGGAGTGCTAGCTCACCGGGCAGATGGGCGTCGCGCGCGGTGGAGTTGAAGGCAGGCCACGGTGGAGGGGATGGGAGGGCCGGGGCGGGGCTGGGCCGGCCTGATAAGCCCGGCCAACACAGCAGGGGGCGGGGCGGCGAGAGCCGCGGCCAGCCGTGGTCGGGACCCCGCGGCGCCGCGCAGGGTCAGGGAGGAGGCGGGGTGGTCGGGGCGGCGGTGGGGTAGGGGGAGGAGGAGGCGGGACGCGGTGCGGCCGGCAGGGAGGGGAGCGAGGGGTGTGGAGAGGGAAGGGGGGGGTCGGGAAGGGGGCGTGGGGTTGAGAGGCAGGGCGGGGTGGGGCCGGGGTGGAGGGAGGGGGGGGGTTGGAGAGGAAGGGGGGGGGGGGCGGTTGGATGCGCGGCGGGGGGAGAGAGTGGGGAGGGGGGTGGAGGAGGTGGGAGGGGTCGGAGGGCGGTGGAGGCGGGCGATGCGGGTTGGGAGGGGCGGGGGGTGGGGGAAAGAATGAGTGGAGGAGAGGGGCAGCGAGGGGATAAGGTAATCTATGCCGATGGCATAGCCATCGGCATAGATAGCATCTTTTTTTTGCAGCAGCAGCATAGATAGCATAGAAACTGAAAAATAGAACCACATCGCCAAAGGAAGAGCAATTTGACCAGTTTAAATTAACTTGGCTAATCCACGAAGCAAGCTCCAGTATTCATTAGACTTTCGTTAAGAAAACGGACAATTACTCGAAACTTCGGTGCCGGCCTGAAGGTTTCAGAGTAATGTCCGTTTTCCATGATGGATGCCGGTGTTTTCTATTTGCAGTTGCATCCGTGTACACCCGACACGGCCGTTCCCCCCTCCAGGTGCCGCGGCGGCGCCGTCCGTGAGGGGGGCCACACCCAGAGACGTGTGCCGCCTCTTTAGCATGCCACCAACACCACCCCGCATGTATGAGGCCCGGTGCGACGCTCCGGTGGCATTGCTACCCCCCCAGGGCCCCCATCCCGCCTAACCCTGGAGCGGTTGACCACGATATCTGCCCTTTGACTTTCACCGGACGGGCTTTGAACGTGGACCTCTCCACCTGGTTGTGTTAGGTCAGCCCATAGGGACACTGGGAGCAACATCCGGGCCAAACCCACAGCAACATCCCCTCCGTGTAGACCGATGCGTCCGTTTCCCCCCTCCAGGTGCCGGCGGCGGCGCCGACCGTGAGGGGGGCCACACCCGGAGTCGCGTGCCGCTCTTCAAGACATGCCACCACAACAACCCCGCATGTATGAGGGCCGGTGCACGCTCCGGTGGCATTGCACCCCCCGGGCCCCCTCCCGCCTAACCTGGAGCGGTTGACCACGAGATCTAGCCCTTTGAATTTCCACGACGGGCTTTGACCAGTTGACCTCTCCACACCGGTTGTGGTAGGTCAGCCCATAGGAACACTTGGGAGCAACATCCTGGCTAAAACCCACAGCAAGATCCCGTCCGTGTAGACCCGACGCGTCCGTTTCCCCCCTCCAGATGCCGGCGGCGGCGCCGTCCGTGAGGGGGGACACACCCCGGAGACGGTGCCGCTCTTCGACATGCCACCACACCACCCGGTTGTGGTAGTTCATCCCGTATAAACACTTGGGAGCAACGTCCCCTCCGATAGACCGATGCGGTGTTTCCCCCCCTCCAGGTGGTCGGCCGGCGGCGGCGCCGTCCGTGAGGGGGGTCACACACAACCCCTCCGTATAGAATTGAAAAGTAAGGTATTTATTGCTATATTAACACATGTACATGTAAGTTAATCAGATAATAATACGTAAAAAAACATTAAAAAATCTATATGAAATGAACAAAAAAAAAAAAACTATGCCGACGGCAAAGCCATCGGCATAGCTGCGGCCAGGGGGCAGATGGACGGCATGTAGGAGATATGCCCTAGAGGCAATAATAAATGTTATTGATTATCTCCCTGTTCATAATTAGGTTATGTTCCATGCTATAAATGCTATGGTTCTCAAGTCTGCAAATAAAAAGAGGCTTGGAGGAAGACTCATATGCACATGTGGGATAATAAACGATAAAATGTATTCCTAGTCAAGCCTCTATGACTGGCTCAAGTGTTGCATGATGGTTCTGGTCCTGATCATGGGCATGTCTATGCCAGCAACTTTGAGGGCACCATGTTATAAGAACATTTGTGTTGAATCGAACCGATTGATGTTATGCTATGAGATTCATTCGTCACAAGTTAATGGTTAATAAACACAGAGATGGTTAATGTTTGCATGATTCCTAGACCATGAGATATCGAGTTTCTTCATGCTGCTTCATGAACTTTGGGTTTGTTAAATGTCATCCGTAAATGGGTGGCTATTACGGCGGCTTAAGGGTTCATGGAAAGTATGTCAAGTAACTTCATAGCTCAAGATTGGGATTTGCTCCTCGACGATGGAGAGATATCTCTGGGCCCTCTGGTGTTGGTATCCATCATCGTCTGGCCAGACACTTTGTGATTGGATCACGGGGATGCCGGAACACGAACGAGAAAGAGAACAATACCGGTAACGAGGTAACTGGCATAGTGGACAAGTTGTTGACCACAGGGATGCCAACATGTCTCACCTCGGGTATTTGTAACATATGCAAAGCAACAGGAATAGCACACGGCAACTGGAGGTTCACTCGAATATTCATTCGTTGTGGTATAGGGGTCAATATGGGTGTCCACGGCTCGATGTTGATCATTGATCGGAAGGGGTTCCGTGTCATGTCTATACTTCACTGAACCTATAGGGTCACATGCTTAAGGGTCATCTATCTGCTGGATATAGACAGGGAGTCTGAGAGAAAATCACCGAAAAAGTTTTGGACACCGAAAAAGTTTCGGACAGCGGAAAGTTCCGCAGAGAGAGGTCACCGGATGAGTTCCGGTGTGAAACTGAAAATTGTTTCAGAGGATACCATAAGTCAAATTGGTTTCGGCACATGCCCGATAATTCTTGGAGGGTGCCAGAATCATTCTGGAAACTTTTGGGAATTTTTGGAAGAAAAACCGGGAATGTTCCGGAGCTGCCGAAACCACTTCAGATGCTTTTCGCAGATGAAAATCACTAATCTGGATCCAGAACGCGTTGAAAATTATTTTGTGGGTACTGGAAATGTTCTAAGCACACATAAATATTTTCGGTTCGAACGGACGCTGAAAAATGTCGTCGTGAATAGGTGAAAGTGCTTTTTGGGTGGTTCTTGGAGAAGCCACCTTGAGGGTCCTTTGGTATTTTTCCCCTTGGCTTCTTGGAGAAGCCACCCTTGGGCTTGGCCTAAAATAGGGGTGGAGGGGGCTGCCTAAAGACTCATCCCTTCTCACATACATGCCATTGCAATTGATCGGCTTCTCCTCCCTCCCACGAAAAGAGTTTCGTAGAGCCGAAAGGCTGTCTGGGTTCCGGTGGAACTAGTTCTGGACGGCGAAGCCCTGCCGGAAGATGACACGTATGTGTGCAACTCTGTAGAGAGGTCGTAGTTTCGATCTTAGTGCCCGAGGGGCTGTTCGAGAGTGCCTCCCAAGGGCTGTCCGGTGACCGTCCGAGTTTCGAAGGTCCTCCCGAAGGGCTGCCGCGACACCGTCAGGGGGACTGTCCGACCACTCCCAGGGGCTGTCCGGGTGGTGGATGCGGGTATACATCCTCGCGGTTGGGAGGTTGTAATCCTAGCTGCGGGGTCGCACCGGCGATCGTCATCGACCTGCTTCGCTGCGCTACGAGTCGGTAACGAAAATGATCAAACCTTGTATGCAGTCTCCATAGTGGTCCTGGGCTGGTGCGTAGGTCGGAATTTTTTGTTTTCTGCTGCGTTACCCTACAGTGGCATCAAGAGCCGTGCTATGCGTAGATGCAGGTGTGATCAGAATACATGGAGATGTATGGGTGTTGCACATATAATTAGGTAGTAGTAGATGAGTTCTATTACTGAAAATTTTGTGCAGGTAGCAGATGAAATCTGTTACCCGATGTGTCTGTTGCTTCCCTGGAATTTGCATATTTCTGATCTTGATATCAGTATGGTGGAGTTTCAATGTTCTGGCAATCCGCGATCCTGATGATCAACGAAGTGCTAACGTTCATTGAATTCCATCGTAGTTAAAAAGAAAGATGAAATTTCGCAGACGAAAGGGCAATGCAGATATGATCTGCACGGGGGTCATGCGTATGACGAAGTTTAGTATGAGGCTCAAGATTTTATTATCTTGATTTTCATACACCTGGAATGTTAATCTAGCGACTTGAATTATACATATGATGATGGACGTTGGTAGCTTCGGTTTGTTTCGAAACCTTAGAAGCCACGAAAAACTAGTTTTTTGCATGAACCGATTAGAGGCGTCTAACTGGTTTGCAGGAGGGTTGCATGTGCATATGATGGAATAGCAGTGCTCATAATAATTTGATTATGTATGAGATGACTATATGATGTAATTGATTAAACATGACCTGCGTGTCATGATTCGGCATGAGGCTGGAGCCATATGATTGCACTTTAAATGACCTAGTGTCAAAACTTGTGTAATGCACTATTTTATTAGCATAGAGATAGCAATATTATCTGGGGCATCGACAAGGTGGTGGCAATTTTCGTGAAGTGAACACCGACGCGAATGCCGGAGACGAAGAAATACAAGACTTCTCCGTCAGAAAGGGCTATACCATATCATGCTAATTATGAATTGCTGAGATGTTTATCCCTTATGATGCACCCTTCTGGATTGCGCGGTAGTCGCTTTATAGGGTGATCTCTCATAAAATATCAAGTAGTTAGTGTTCTCCCAAGTGTAGCACGTCTACAACACGTATCTTTCGGGGTGCGCCATGTACACATGAGCACGAACGATTAGAGAGGTGTAATGCGGGTGAAGGTCAGACCTCACTGCGTGATCACTTGGTGTCTGAAGTTCAGGCAGGACAGTCCTGAGCTCGGAAACACACGCATCGAAAGATGGACAAGAGTCACATAGAGATGTGATTGGCAAGTTGGCCTACCGATTGAAATTCACGTCATCAGTGATGAACCCGTCAATGGCGTGTGAATTGATATGCGGATCTTGAATCACTACAATCAATTATGAGAGATATTGATTTGAGTGGGAGCGCACTGTTGAATTAACTTGTTTAATTCTCAGTGCAATTAAGTATGAAACACTGTCTAAGTGTGGTTTGCTTAACAGTTATAGAATAATGGCCGCGTTTCCACCTTCCCTATTTAAAATTGAATAGTGTTAAATATCTGGTTAAAACTTTACGGTTGGTAACGTAATGTGAGGATTGTCCTCAAGAGTGACGAGAAGGACTTGTCCTATCGCATATTTGGTATTCTCTCGCTTATGCTATGGATCATGTGACTCTCGTCCTTCGATCCAAAAGCTATAATTCCGTTTCAGTCAAGTGCAATATGTTTGCTTCCATGAGACCCGAACTTCGAAGTTGGATAGTTATGTGATATTCATGGAATCTGAAAATCATTTTCAGAGACAGACAAAGGCTAAAAGATATGAGATATCCAAAGCAATGTTTGTTTGCAAACTATTAGTAAAGAAGTTTACTATGCATTAGACTGATAAGAGAGGGATCCAGAAGAACGCCTGTCATATGATGAAAGGTGAAATAAAACAAAACTTAAAGAGAAAGGAAGTGTCCGAAGGGTGTTAGTGTGATAACACACCTAGGAAGTCCGGGGCTAACGGCCACTCTTAAGTTGAGTGCTTCTTCTGAGAGTAAGGAGAATATGAAGGTAAACTGTTAAATATGAAGTATAAAGGCAAAAGAAAGAAGACTGGAATATCCAGCTCATGTATGATGTAATACAGTTTTGATGTATAGAAGGCTGGTCAAAGATATAGTTCTTGGGAATTATGATAAATTGTTAATCACTGATTCTTGGGTATTGTGAGTAATCAAAAAGATACCCGCTTGATTGCATTCTGTTGCAACTCGATGTAAAGAACTACTATGGCCTGAAAGACTAGCCAGGAAGGAATGAGGTTTAGGTATACACAGGGAAACATAGTAAATTACTATACCTTCCAAGGTGTATTACCGTCTGTATTTATTTTTCATAATTCATTTAGAGTTTTAAAAACTCTAGCCCATTGCATAAGGTATCTGCAAGAAGGTTGTTCATAAGAGAACTTTTGATGGCGGGTGTATGAATACATAAGGGCCATACTTCATTATGAAGAGATGTATGTTATGAATGTTGATAATAATATATTACCTCTGGGTTTACTTTCATAATTCATTTTAGAGTTTCATACACTCTAGCCCATTGCGCAATTGATGCAAGAGGGTTGTCATAAAAAAACAATTGTTGTTCAGTATTATGAATAACATGAAAGGCCATACTTCCATCAAAGATGTGATGTATGTTATGAGTATTGATAGTAATATGATACATCCATACACTGACGCTAAAAAGTCACAAGACTAAAAGAATACCACACATGTGTGGCATGCTTTTGGTCACATTGGAGAAACCCGCATGGAAAATTCCATTATGATGGATTTGAAGTCATTTGATTTTGAATCATGACACTGCACTTCTCCTGAAAAGTGAAGTGACTGAAATACCGTTCACAGGCCATAAGGAACGAGCAAAGAACTTATTGGTGATCATACATTTTGATATGTAGTCCGATAAATGTTGTTTGCAAGTAGTGGATTTATCTATCTTCAGAAAATGACTAAGTAGATATAGGATATTTACTGATGAGACGAAAGTCTGGATCTTTTGAAATCATTCAAAAGGTTTTCAAAAATGAAGTAGAAGTTATTGTAACAAGAAAAATTATGTTTCTACAATTCGATTGCAGAAAGGAATATTTGAGTTACAAGTTTAGCGAATGTCTGATGAGTGTGAAAGGGGTTTCATAACTTGCACTTCCCGGAACACCACTGCGAGTGGAAAGTCCGTGAAGATGTAATCAAACCATTTATGACATGGTGAGATCAAAGATGACATAAATAAATTTGCCACTTATTCCTTTTAAAGAGTGATGCTTTAGAGAATGCGGCTTTTACACTGAAAAGAGCTCCATCGGGTCTGTTAAAATGACACCATGGTATGGTACGCCCAACCATGTTAATCTTTTCTTAACATTTGGAATATTGGGCTTGTGTAAAAGATTACAAACCTATTCCAAATCAGACAAGTGCTACTTTGTAGGTTATCACAAGTCATTGGGTATTCCCCTCACTATACCGAGGCAAATAGGTTTGCATAAAGAATGGTATGCTTTGAAGAAAATGGTTCTTTCAAAAAGGTGAGTGGGAGAATAGTGCAACTCGACAAGATAAATAGTATCTTCGTCATCAGATCAAAGGAAAGAGACCTTGGAAGTAATTCCAGGTTTCCTAATGCGACTGATACGGAAGTCTCTACAATAAATGTATGGACTTCGGTCAAACTTGCAGCTGAACCACGTAGGCAAGGCTCGTGCAAACCTCTCAGGTGCGCAGAAGAGATAGTTGTTAGACACAGTATACCTATGATACACAAGGAAGCGTTGATGAGCCCTAACTCCGGAATTGGCTAAATGCCAATACAATCCGAGATAGTCTCCATATAAATGTTTCAAGATTAAAATCTTGATACACCTTTCGGAAGACTTAGGGTTAACGAATATTTATGGAACTAAAAACTGATACAGATAAAAATGTTTTATCCATAAAGCTGACTTGTGCCATAACAAGTTCAAGGAGTTGACTACGAGAGGGTGTTTCACCGTAGCGATGCTTCAAGTTGGTTCGGGTGAACTAGCAATTAATACATATTTCATATCATGAGATATGAAACCAAGGATGACAAAAGGATTTCCATCTGATGGAAATAAAAACCAAGGACTTGCATGTGTTACAGTCCAAGGTATTTTGTCAGTCCAGAGGATGCTAGTAAGTATGCAAACTTCAGAGTTCCAGCAATGGACAGAAGAGAGCAAAATGAGAGTTGGAATCTTCGTGTTTTGATAAATGTCAAAAAGGGTTTTGAATTCATCAATGGGTAACGAAGATGCTTGTGATTCAAGAAGTAAGTGGGAGCATAATAAAATTTCTAAAAAACGTTGGTGCTTGACACATTGTTAATGTGAAATAAATTTCTTGACACGAATTAGGACTTCATTTAAAAATTGGTTTTTCGATGAAAGTACTTAGGCTAAATAGCCTCAATATTAGGCATGATGATCTATGGAGATAGATTTACCTGATGGGGCTAAGCAAAGATACATATTGACAAGATGCTAAAATTTTTAGCATTTAAAAATGTCAAGGAGTGATTCTTGCCAAAGTCACATGGAAAGAGTTTTTGCAAGGACTAGGTGTCCCAAAACACTGATGAGGTAAAATGCATGATGGAGATTCCACCACACTCGTGTTTGGATTAATCATGTATTCCATGGTATGTAAAAACAACCAGATATGTCCAATACTCCAAAGTTGTTGCGATGTGTAGATACCAAGGTGATCAAAAGTACTGATCATGGGACAACAGTGAAAAAGGGTCATTGAGTACTAAAGTAGCACATGATGACATGTTTTCTCGCAAGCGGAGATCATGAAGAGTTCGTTGTAAAAGGTTACATCGATACAGTCTTCATCCATGCTCAAGCGATTTTCAATTTAAATTAAGGGTTTTGTGTAACACACAATATGGTGGCACAGTTAGTTGAATTGTTCCAAACAAGTTACTGTGGCGAATTCTATAACAGAGGCGAAGAGTAGTTGCCGCTTTTAAAAGCGACAAAGAAGATGTTGAATCATGTAGTTCATTCATGAACTTTGTATGGTTAAGTGGCTTTTGTCAATGGGACACTACTGCTAGTAGTTGCTCCATAACTCAGTCTGAGGATCCAGGTTCGACCTGTGATTCACATACCTACAAGCCAAGTCCACACAAAATAGAATTTTGTAGAAAGCGTGAAAACACGAGGATATGCAAAGATAACACGGATCTGAAGTTGTCAGATCCGTTGGACATCAGGCTATCCACAAGCGAAGCATATTTTACACCCATGTGCCATAGGTGTGTAAAGTGCATAGCATTAACTAGATTATTGACTCTAGTGCAAGTGGGAGTCTGTAGGAGATATGCCCTAGAGGCAATAAAAATGTTATTGATATCTTCCTATTCATAATTAGGTTTATGTCCATGCTATAACTGCTATGGTTCTCAAGTCTGCAAAAAAACGAGGCTTGGAGGAGACTCATATGCACGTGTGGGAAATATAAACGATAAAATGTATTCCTAGTCAAGCCTCTATGACTGGCTCAAGTGTTGCATGAGGTGTCTGTTTTCTGATCATGGGCAGTCTATGCCAGCAACTTTGAGGGCACAATGTTATAAGAAACATTTGTGTTGAATCGACCCGATTGATGTTATGCTATGAGATTCATTCGTCACAAGTTAATGGTTAATAACACAGAGATGGTAATGTTGCATGATTCCTTAGACCATGAGAGTATCGAGTTTTTCATGCTTGCTCATGAACTTTGGGGTTGTGTTAAACGTCATCGTAAATGGGTGGCTATTACGGCGGCTTACGGGTTCATGGAAAAGTATGTCAAGTAACTTATAGCTCAAGATTGGGATTTGCTCCTCCGACGATGGAGAGATATCTCTGGGCCCTTCGGTGTTACGGTATCCATCATCGTCTGGCCAGACACTTTGTGATTTGATCACGGGGATGCGGAACACGGAACGAGAAAAGAGAACAATACCGGTAACGAGGTAACTGGCTAGTGGACAAGTTGTTGACCCACAGGGATGCCAACATGTTCACCTCGGGTATTTGACATATCGCGAAGCAACAAGGAATAGCACACGGCAACTGGAGGTTCACTCGAATATTCATTCGTGTGGGTATAGGGGTCAATATGGGTGTCCACGGCTCCGATGTTGATCATTGATCGGAAGGGGTCCGTGTCATGTCATACTTCATGAACCTATAGGGTCACACGCTTAAGGGTCATCTATCTGCTGAAATACTAGACAGGGAGTCTGAGAGAAAATCACCGAAAAAGTTTCGGACAGCGGAAAAGTTCCGCAGAGAGAGGTACCGGATGAGTTCCGGTGAAACTGAAAAGTTGTTTCAGAGGATACCATAAGTCAAATTGGTTTCGGCACATGCCCGATAATTCTTGGAGGGTGCCAGAATCATTCTGGAAACTTTTTGAATTTTCTGGAAGAAAAACGGAAATGTTCCGGAGCTGCCGGAACCACTTCAGATGCTTTTCGCAGATGAAAATCACTAACTGGATCCAGAACGCGTTGAAAATTATTTTAGTGTTGTACTGGAAAGTTCTAAGCCCACATAAATATTTCAGTTCGACGGACGCTGATGAAAAGTGTCATGAATAGTGAAAGTGCTTTTTGGGTGGCTTCTTGGAGAAGCCACCTTGAGGGTCCTTTGTTATTTTTCCCTTTGCTTCTTGGGAAGCCACCCTGCGCTTGGCCTATAAATAGGGGTGGAGGGGCTGCCTAAAGACTCATCCTTCTCATACATGCCATTGCAATGATCTGGCTTCTCTTCCCTCCAACGAAAAGAGTTTCGTAGAGCCGAAAGGCTGTCTGGGTTCCGGTGGGAACTAGTTCTGGACGGCGAAGCCCTGCCGGATAGATGACACCGTATGTGTGCAACTCTATAGAGAGGTCGTAGTTTCGATCTTAGTGCCGAGGGGCTGTTGAGAGTGCCTCCGAAGGGCTGTCCGAGTGACCGTCCGAGTTTCGAAGGTCCTCCCGAAGGGCTGTCCGCGACACCGTCGGGGGGGACTGTCCGACCACCTCCCGGAGGCCTGTCTGGGTGGTGGATGAGGGTATACATCTCGCTGGTTGGGAGGTTGTAAATCCTAGCTGCGGGGATCTGCACCGCCGATGTCATCGACTCTACTTCTGCTGCGTACGAGTCGGTAACGAAAATGATCAAACTTGTATGCGTCTCCATATGTGGTCCTGGGCTGGTGCGTAGGTCGGAATTTTTTGTTTTCTGCTGCGTTACCCTACACGGCGCGCCGCGGATCGATGTCGTGGCATCTTGCCGAAGGCGGCCGTGACTAGATGATGGTCGGTGCGCCTGGATCGATGACGTGGCATGCTCATCTATGCCGACGGCGCCCGTCTCGGCCGTCGGCATAGATCGACACCGTTAGCCGCAAGTCACGAGCGGGGTCGCCGGGCCCACACTATGCCGACGGCCCATGTATGCCGACGGCCTCTGTGGCGTAGCTGGGCTAAGCCGACGGCTATCTGTGCCGACGGGGTCCGTCGGCATATCTCGGGATAGCCTAACGGCTGTCTACGCCGACGGCTTGGATCCGGCTGTCGGCATATCCTTGATACGCCGAGGGGGCCGTCGGCATATATTTGGCCGTCGGCACGGGCCCTGTTCCGGTAGTGACGTGGTGATTTCTCAAAAAAAAAAAAAAAAAAAAGCTGTTCACCCGGACTGAAACTAGTCACGCAGGTCAGAAACAGTAGATGCGAGGAGCAAGGCAGGTCTGGCGAAGATCGCAGGAACACTGGCATCGGTCGGTGGCCCGGTATCCGAGCCTGTACAAGGGTGCAGCCTGACTCACACAGCATCTTCGGTCCAAGAACACGATGGAAATGGCGCAACGCAACCTGCACCGCAAGGGGAGATGGATGCTGGGTCGGCGTTTGCTGCTGCTGAACTGCACACCTTCTCATCTGGGTGCTGCTGCAAGGAAGCTCACCAAGAAGTAGAAGTACCCTTCAGTCATCTCCAGCACTGCATTCATGGCCTTGTTAGTTGTTTAGCTCAATGCAAGCAGGCACTGGCACTCCACTCGCCACCCAAAGGCACTCTCATTTTGGCTGCTCGAGGAAGTATACACGATTGCAACTATTCTTTTCGCGGTACGTAAGATCGCCCAGATAACACCAACCGATAAAGAATCAATAAAAACGTCGTTAGCTATAAAAAAAGACCATCAACCAATGTTTCTTTTTTTACAGCTATTTGACCCTACTTGTCTGGACATAAACCAGAATTATTTAACACCAACTTCTTGACCTTGCTAATCTAGCAGTCTAGCTTGTATAATCCTATATGTTTGGGGTTGGATTGGTAATATAAGGACACCTTATTCCAGTCCTTCACGGCTTTGATAGTTATGAACACATGTCCCCACGAGTTAGGCACATGCCTTGGTCTGGCGCAAAGAAGTATAAATTCAGTTAGAACAGGAATTTTCGTCACAAAGAATGGTTCAGGTTCAGTTAATGTAACACTGAAACTTTGCATTTTGCTGTACAGGAGTGGGAGTATCGGGGATGATATGTGCTGATGACCCGGTGACATGAGCGAGGGGGCGGTGTTCACTGCGGTTTGTTGCCTCATTCAGAATCATTGCTGGAGTCCTTGATCTCTCGTCCTTCATGAACAGATTTACGTGGGAAGGTACGTATTGGCTTTACTAAAAATTAAGAGAGCAACTGTATGACAGAGAGATACGCAAAATAAGAAAATAAACTCTATAGTTTTCCGGTAGCACATCATGGGAAATTCATTCTCTTTAAATTACCGTTTACTTTCCCAAAGTCTAGTACAGTTGCTTCTGGATGTTGCAAGTGTAAATACCTATCAACATCGGACTATCACAAAGGACTAACAATTGACATATTGCTAAGTTGCATAGAGAACTATCAGCCAGACAGACGACAACTTGCTTTAAGACATAGAAGTTCGGCAAAACAACGGAAAAGTCACACTTGTGTTTCCCTTTTTATCCTGGAAATGTGTTAGGTGCTGCTCTTGTCATGGAGGCCTCTATCTTCTCCTCTGGGCAAAGAGCAGGAAGCATCGTCAGTGCTGTTTTTATCTGAGAAAGGACTGGAAGAAGGTAAGTCTTTGGGATGCCAAGAATCACCCTAATTGTTCAAACGTCTGCCCTGGCCCATGTTATATGTACGTTGCTACAGCTTTGAATAAGTCAGTGTCATATCACCCTAAAATCTATTTCAAAAATGTTAAAAAATGGTACAAAAAAAAGTTCCTGGGTGTATAACAAAAATGTAGAACGTGTATGAAAAAAAATTGAAAATGAAAACATAAATATTAAAAATTGTGTGATTGTGATAAAAAATGTTAATAATATATTCCAAAATGTTAAACATGTATTAAAAAAGTTCCTGATACTGAAATGTACAATGTATATGAAAAAAGTAGTCATCACACAATTTGTTTTAAATGTTAATCATGTATTTGAAAAATGTTAAACATGTATAAAAAATGTTTGATATATACGTAAAATGTACAAATAGTATGAAAAATGTAGAATGTGTTGAAGAAAAAAAGGAAAAAAAACAATAGAAAAGTGGTGAGAAACCGAAAGAAACGGAAGAAAGAAAAAAAAATCCTCAGGAAAGGAAAAAGCAAAAACCCAAAGAAAACCATGAAAAACCATGAGGAAATGAAGAAAGAAAACAAAGGATAGCAAAACAAAAACCAAAGAAAAACAAAAAAACTGATGAAAAATAAGAAAAAACCAAAGAAAAAAAAAGTAAAAAAGGATATAAACGATAAAAAAAGGAAAAGAAACCCATGACCCCCCCCCCCCCCCCCCCCCCACCCTAGCGCGCGCGCCGCCTCGAAAGAAAAGCAAAAAAAAAAGCATGAGAAGACGCATTACTATAGAAAACACGGAAAAAGCTTCAGGCGAGACAGAAGCTAGTCTCACTTAAGCGAAGATATAGCTCCACCTTTGAAGATGGTTGTGGAGTATTAGCTATTTTGGGCAGGTCCATTGACCACGGAAATGGGATGGCCTTTTACATCGGGTGGGCCAGAATTATTTGTTTCTTAGTTGATTATTAGGACAGGAATCTGCTGAAAGCTAGCTGTAGGAGCATTGGTAAACTTGGTAGAAAGAATAGAAACCCTTGGTCGCTTCTTTATTTGCAGCAAGCACAAACACCAATAACTACTAGTAGAATGCCCGTGCGTTGCCATGGCTTTTTAAAAGTTTTACTGGTTCCATGTAATACAATGCATGTCAAATTTTACATGTATAGAAAAGAGAGCTAGTAATAGACAAAAAATAATTAAAATCCACTTCACTTGCAAATGTATTTTGATAAAAAAAATGTAGTTCGACGATGTTACATAAATAATAGACTTACCTAGCCTGATGCACAAAATAAGGAAAGTTGTACAAAAAACATATAACTCTTATTATGCACACATACAAAATGCTAGATAGCACTTGGATGCTTTCTTATGCTTAAGACCGACCGGTCGACAAAAGCATGTCCAGGATTTGTGTTATCCATGAATTTAAAGACAACAAATGGAGGATTTTGTTCCCTTTAACAAATGTTCCAAGATGCTACAACAAAAACTTGATTGCATTATGCAATTGCCTGGCAAACTATTACATATGTAATAGGCACTTGGAACCATACAGGTTACCATTTAGGGAACTAATGCAACAAAACACATGCCTCCTACCATTTAGGAACTAATGCAAGAAACACATACCTCTTACCATTTAGGAACCATGGCGACACGAATATTTCAACCCATTCTCAATCAAACTATTCCGAGCTCAAAAGATTTTGGACGGATCTCATCTACTTTGCTTTCTGACTTGAAAGTATTGAGACCCCTCCAGCTGCGCTCACATTCTAGGATATTTCTTCTTTGAAGTAGTTCCAGGAAAATAGCACTTATAATTAATGATGTTTTCATAACAACAATATCTAAGTAGTAAAGTATTTATAATCAGTATCTTCCATTTACAACGCTCATCTCGAGTGCAACTACAGTACGCATGATCAAACAACACCCTGATGAAGATAGTCACAGAGTTGTGCTTTAATTTGGAACACAAGAATCAAAGAAGTATTAGGCAATCTCAAGGCATGCTAGGAGTGCCTCTCTTATGGATATAAACAACAACTGTAATATGACATGCCGGAACGATTGTATGTTTAATGGTGTGTGTGCCATCTTGCACAAGTTCAATTTTCAAATAACTAATGCTCTTGGTACCCATAGAGCTAGGACAAATGAATGCAAATAATTTGAGGCATTGGATCTCTAAATATGATAGCCCGGTAATTGCATACAGTGTGATGTAATCCTTCTTAATAGTTTGCTCGTAATAAATTGTAGTAGGCTTTTAACCATGTTTTCTATAAAAATAGTAGTTAAGTCAAATAAATCACTGCTGGAGCTGGCATTGTGAGTTGGTTAGTGTAAGATCTGCCAGCTTTCATAAGGACATCAACAAACGAACCACTCCAGCTAGGAGATTCTTAAGGAGAAAATCCTTCTACACATATAGAAAACTATATGTATAGTATAAATTAAGGCTTGACCTCACACTTGGGCTTAATTTCCTTCAATCCATGTATATGGAAGATAATATTGCATTTACAAATCGAGTTGTATCATTATTAGCAGCAAAATAGGTTTCATGGAAATTATGTTTGGATCTAGCTTAACCTTGTTGAGCAAGAAGCAATCATGACCCATATGGAAGTCCATAAGAAAAAGAGACAAAGGTCATGTTCTACTGGGGAGGAAAAATAGATGAGGTTTGTGGATATATGATATTCTCATTGCAACTAAAGTCACAAAATTTCTAATCCATCAAACCATGTGTAAGTGCAAAAAGAAAATGAATCTGATTCAAATGTCCTCTACCGCCCCTGACATCTTCTCCGCCAACGCCGTCATGAAGCCATGTCACAGTTTCACTTCACCTTACATTACTCCTCAGTACAACAAGTACTCCCTCCGTTCCTAAATATAAGACCTTTAGAGATTCCATATGAACTACATAGGGATGATAGTCCTATTTTAGAGTGTAGATTCACTCATTTTTCCTGTATGTAGTCCATAGTGGAATCCTAAAAGGCTTATAGTCTATAGTGGACTCTCTAAAAGGGCTTTATTTAGGAACGGAAGTAGTACTATATTTCAACCATTGCATATCAGTAAAAATATAGTAAGGATCTCTAGTACAGCAATCTACATAGCATAACTTGGTTTGCGAGCAATGATATTGTGCCTTCTCAAAAACCATCTGACACAGTGTAATCGAACCCTTTTGTGCATACAAAATATAGTAATTCTGCTCAAAAGAAGAATTGGTAGAGGTGAATAAAAAAAGTGAAATCAAATAGCAAAATTTAAAAAAACACGCATATCCTCTACAGCTTCTACACAAAGTGAGCAGCCAAACAACATAAATATAACTCAAAGTACCATTTGAACACAGCTTGTTTGGAATCAAGTGTGTGGCCTTGTATACAGTCCCTTAAGCCTTGTAAAGCAGGCTGTCGGGAGATTGACAACAACTCCACCAGATAAAAATTCAACATATTTACAACCAAACTATTCTTGTACCGAATTCTATTAAAACCTTAATTCAATGTTTGAGGTGTTTCCCAAAGGCCCACTCATTTAGTAGTAGTCCGTTCACCCCTTTCCACAACCGACTCCTTTCTACCAATTCAACAAAGTTAGTGAAGAGAATCTAGTGGTTCCAGCCAATTTAAGCAATACTATCTCACGGGTAGCGTTGGAAGACCACTAGTCCCTGTCAGAGCACGTGAAGTCCTGTTGAGCTACTCCTCCAAAATACGTCAAAATATACCAACTTAATTAGATTACCCTGTGAAGACATAAATAAATAGTTTTGAAACACTAATAAATAGAATGATTGGAAACATAAGTAGCATATCTGAAGCTGCACAATTCCAAATAAATGGATGCATGGGAGATGACTACCTTCTTCATGATTGATAGTTGTCACTGAGATTTGCAATGAATGGCAACCACTCTCCAAATTAAACTCAATGCCGAAGAGAGAGCGAGTTGCGCCTTAGCAAAGAGCGCTGCTACTGTCTGTAGCATTGCAAGAGTTTGTAGCCTCCATGGTCCCCCCCTCCCCCCGACAATGAACCTCAAAGAGTTCCTGAGGTCCCTGAAGGAACATATGTGGTAGATATTCTACAGTTCTAGATATATGGCACAACCTCCGAGAGAATAACAATGATTAGAATACTTACAATCTAAGTAGAGGCCCACATATGCAAATTCAGACCTGATATGCAAATTCAGACCTCGATAGGAAACACTGAATCTCAGCAGCAAAGATCAAATACATGCTTCTTGTTCGAGGGTATAAATAGAGTAATTCTTAATTGAGTGCTAGATGATACTATCTATCAATTATAGAGAGAACTCGTAATTATAAGAAAAATATGATAATATGTGTCGGATTCCAAATCATCCTCTTCCATATGTAAAGAGCGCCGCGGGGTTGGAGAGGCCGGGGCGGGGCTGGGCCGGGTTGGATGCGGCGGCGGCGGCGCGAGTGTGGAGGAGGCGGCGGCGTGGGCGGGTGGAGGCGAGTGGCGGCGGCGATGCGGGTTGGGAGGCGCGGGGGGTGGGGGAAAGAATGAGTGGAGGAGAGGGGCGCAGCGAGGGGATAAGGTAATCTATGCCGATGGCATAGCCATCGGCATAGATAGCATCTTTTTTTTGCAGCAGCAGCATAGATAGCATCTGAAAACTGAAAAATAGAACCACATCGCCAAAGGAAGAGCAATTTGACCAGTTTAAATACTTGGCTAATCCATACGAAGCAAGCTCCAGTATTCATTAGACTTTCGTTAAGAAAACGGACAATTACTCTGAAACTTTCGGTGCCCGGGCACTGAAGGTTTCAGAGTAATTGTCCGTTTTCCATGATGGATGCCGGTGTTTTCTATTTGCAGTCTGCATCCGTGTACACCCGACACGGCCGTTCCCCCCTCCAGGTGCCGGCGGCGGCGCCGTCCGTGAGGGGGGCCACACCCCAGAGACGTGTGCCGCCTCTTTAGACATGCCACCACACCACCCCGCATGTATGAGGGCCCGGTGCGACGCTCCGGTGGCATTGCTACCCCCCCAGGGCCCCCATCCCGCCTAACCCTGGAGCGGTTGACCACGATATCTAGCCCTTTGACTTTCCACGGACGGGCTTTGACCAGTGGACCTCTCCACCTGGTTGTGTTAGGTCAGCCCATAGGGACACCTGGGAGCAACATCCGGGCCAAACCCACAGCAACATCCCCTCCGTGTAGACCCGATGCGTCCGTTTCCCCCCTCCAGGTGCCGGCGGCGGCGCCGACCGTGAGGGGGGCCACACCCCGGAGTCGCGTGCCGCCTCTTCAGACATGCCACCACAACACCCCGCATGTATGAGGGCCCGGTGCGACGCTCCGGTGGCATTGCTACCCCCCCGGGCCCCCGTCCCGCCTAACCCTGGAGCGGTTGACCACGAGATCTAGCCCTTTGACTTTCCACGGACGGGCTTTGACCAGTGGACCTCTCCACCCGGTTGTGTTAGGTCAGCCCATAGGAACACTTGGGAGCAACATCCTGGCTAAACCCACAGCAAGATCCCGTCCGTGTAGACCCGACGCGTCCGTTTCCCCCCTCCAGATGCCGGCGGCGGCGCCGTCCGTGAGGGGGGACACACCCCGGAGACGCGTGCCGCCTCTTCAGACATGCCACCACACCACCCGGTTGTGGTAGTTCATCCCGTATAAACACTTGGGAGCAACGTCCCCTCCGTATAGACCCGATGCGGCTGTTTCCCCCCTCCAGGTGTCGGCCGGCGGCGGCGCCGTCCGTGAGGGGGGTCACACCATACCCCTCCGTATAGAATTGAAAAGTAAGGTATTTATGCTTATATTAACACATGCTACATGTAAGTTAATCAGATAATAATACGTAAAAAAACATTAAAAAATCTATATGAAATGCAAAAAAAAAAAAACTATGCCGACGGCAAAGCCATCGGCATAGCTGCGGCCAGGGGGCAGATGGACGGCATGTAGGAGATATGCCCTAGAGGCAATAATAAATGTTATTGATTATCTCCCTGTTCATAATTAGGTTTATGTTCCATGCTATAACTGCTATGGTTCTCAAGTCTGCAAATAAAACGAGGCTTGGAGGAAGACTCATATGCACATGTGGGATAATAAACGATAAAATGTATTCCTAGTCAAGCCTCTATGACTGGCTCAAGTGTTGCATGATGGTTCTGTTTTCCTGATCATGGGCATGTCTATGCCAGCAACTTTGAGGGCACCATGTTATAAGAACATTTGTGTTGAATCGACCCGATTGATGTTATGCTATGAGATTCATTCGTCACAAGTTAATGGTTAATAACACAGAGATGGTTAATGTTTGCATGATTCCTTAGACCATGAGAGTATCGAGTTTCTTCATGCTTGCTTCATGAACTTTGGGGTTTGTTAAATGTCATCCGTAAATGGGTGGCTATTACGGCGGCTTACGGGTTCATGGAAAAGTATGTCAAGTAACTTCATAGCTCAAGATTGGGATTTGCTCCTCCGACGATGGAGAGATATCTCTGGGCCCTCTCGGTGTTACGGTATCCATCATCGTCTGGCCAGACACTTTGTGATTGGATCACGGGGATGCCGGAACACGGAACGAGAAAAGAGAACAATACCGGTAACGAGGTAACTGGCATAGTGGACAAGTTGTTGACCCACAGGGATGCCAACATGTCTCACCTCGGGTATTTGTAACATATCGCAAAGCAACAGGAATAGCACACGGCAACTGGAGGTTCACTCGAATATTCATTCGTGTGGGTATAGGGGTCAATATGGGTGTCCACGGCTCCGATGTTGATCATTGATCGGAAGGGGTTCCGTGTCATGTCTATACTTCACTGAACCTATAGGGTCACATGCTTAAGGGTCATCTATCTGCTGGATACTAGACAGGGAGTCTGAGAGAAAATCACCGAAAAAGTTTTGGACACCGAAAAAGTTTCGGACAGCGGAAAAGTTCCGCAGAGAGAGGTCACCGGATGAGTTCCGGTGAAACTGAAAAGTTGTTTCAGAGGATACCATAAGTCAAATTGGTTTCGGCACATGCCCGATAATTCTTGGAGGGTGCCAGAATCATTCTGGAAACTTTTGGGAATTTTCTGGAAGAAAAACCGGAAATGTTCCGGAGCTGCCGAAACCACTTCAGATGCTTTTCGCAGATGAAAATCACTAATCTGGATCCAGAACGCGTTGAAAATTATTTTAGTGGGTACTGGAAATGTTCTAAGCACACATAAATATTTTCGGTTCGAACGGACGCTGAAAAATGTCGTCGTGAATAGTGAAAGTGCTTTTTGGGTGGCTTCTTGGAGAAGCCACCTTGAGGGTCCTTTGGTATTTTTCCCCTTGGCTTCTTGGAGAAGCCACCCTTGGGCTTGGCCTATAAATAGGGGTGGAGGGGGCTGCCTAAAGACTCATCCCTTCTCACATACATGCCATTGCAATGATCTGGCTTCTCTCTCCCTCCCACGAAAAGAGTTTCGTAGAGCCGAAAGGCTGTCTGGGTTCCGGTGGGAACTAGTTCTGGACGGCGAAGCCCTGCCGGATAGATGACACCGTATGTGTGCAACTCTGTAGAGAGGTCGTAGTTTCGATCTTAGTGCCCGAGGGGCTGTTCGAGAGTGCCTCCCAAAGGGCTGTCCGAGTGACCGTCCGAGTTTCGAAGGTCCTCCCGAAGGGCTGTCCGCGACACCGTCAGGGGGACTGTCCGACCACCTCCCAGAGGGCTGTCCGGGTGGTGGATGCGGGTATACATCCTCGCGGTTGGGAGGTTGTAAATCCTAGCTGCGGGGATCTGCACCGCCGATCGTCATCGACTCTGCTTCCGCTGCGCTACGAGTCGGTAACGAAAATGATCAAACCTTGTATGCAGTCTCCATAGTGGTCCTGGGCTGGTGCGTAGGTCGGAATTTTTTGTTTTCTGCTGCGTTACCCTACAGTGGCATCAAGAGCCGTGCTATGCGTAGATGCAGGTTGTGATCTAGAATACATGGAGATGTATGGGTGTTGCACAATATAATTAGGTAGTAGATGAGTTCTATTACTGAAAATTATTTGTGCAGGTAGCAGATGAAATCTGTTACCCGATGTTCTTGTTGCTTCCCTGGAATTTGCATATTTCTGATCTTGATATCAGTATGGTGGAGTTTCAATGTTCTGGCAATCCGCGATCCTGATTGATCAACGAAGTGCTAACAGTTCATTGAATTCCATCGTAGTTAAAAAGAAAGATGAAATTTCGCAGACGAAAGGGCAATGCAGATATGATCTGCACGGGGGTCATGCGTATGACGAAGTTTAGTATGAGGCTCAAGATTTTATTATCTTGATTTTCATACACCCTGGAATGTTAATCTAGCGACTTGAATTATCATACTTGATGATGGACGTTGGTAGCTTCGGTTTGTTTCGAAACCTTAGAAGCCACGAAAAACTAGTTTTTTGCATGAACCGATTAGAGGCGTCTAACTTGGTTTTGCAGGAGGGTTTGCATGTGCATATGATGTGGAATAGCAGTGCTCATAATAATTTGATTATGTATGAGATGACTATATGATGTAAATTGATTAAACATGACCTGCGTGTCATGATTCGGCATGATGGCTGGAGCCATATGATTGCACTTTAAATGACCTACGTGTCAAACTTGTGTAATGCACTTATTTTATTAGCTATAGAGATAGCAATATTATCTGGTGCATCGACAAGGTGGTGGCAATCTTCGTGAAGGTGAACACCGACGCGAATGCCGGAGACGAAGAAATACAAGACTTCTCCGTCAGAAAGGGCTATACCATATCATGCTAATTATGAATTGCCTGAGATGTTTATCCCTTATGATGCACCCTTCTGGATTGCGCGGTAGTCGCTTTTATTAGGGTGATCTCTCATAAAAATATCAAGTAGTTAGTGTTCTCCCAAGTGTAGCACCGTCTACAACACGTATCTTTTCGGGGTGCGCCATGTACACATGAGCACGAACGATTAGAGAGGTGTAATGCGGGTGAAGGTCAGACCTCACTGCGTGATCACTTGGTTGTCTTGACGTTCAGGCAGGACAGTCCTGAGCTCGGAACACACGCATCGAAAGATGGACAAGAGTCACATAGAGATGTGATTGGCAAGTTGGCCTACCGATTGAAATTCACGTCATCAGTGATGAACCCGTCAATGGCGTTGAATTGATATGCGGATCTTGAATCACTCACAATCAATTATGAGAGATATTGATTTGAGTGGGAGCGCACTGTTGAATTAACTTGTTTAATTCTCAGTGCAATTAAGTATGAACACTGTCTAAGTGTGGTTTGCTTAACAGTTATAGAATAATGGCTCGCGTTTCCACCTTCCCTATTTAAAATTGAATAGCTGTTAAATATCTGGTTAAAACTTTACGGTTGGTAACGTAATGTGAGGATTGTCCTCAAGAGTGACGAGAAGGACTTTGTCCTATCGCATACTTTTGGTATTCTCTCGCTTATGCTATGGATCATGTGACTCTCGTCCTTCGATCCAAAAGCTATAATTCCGTTTCAGTCAAGTGCAATATGTTTGCTTCCATGAGACCCGAACTTCGAAAGTTTGGATAGTTATGTGATATTCATGGAATCTGAAAATCATTTTTCAGAGACAGACAAAGGCTAAAAGATATGAGATATCCAAAGCAATGTTTGTTTGCAAACTATTAGTAAAGAAGTTTACTATGCATTAGACTGATAAGAGAGGGATCCAGAAGAACGCCTGTCATATGATGAAAGGTGAATAAAACAACAACTTAAAGAGAAAGGAAGTGTCCGAAGGGTGTTAGTGTGATAACACACCTAGGAAGTCCGGGGCTAACGCCACTCTTAAGTTGAGTGCTTCTTCTGAGAGTAGGAGAAATACTGAAAGTTAAACTGTTAGAAGTATAAAGGCAAAAGAAAGAAGACTGGAATATCCAGCTCATGTATGAATGTCATACAAGTTTTTGATGTATAGAAGGCTGGTCAAAGATATAGTTCTTGGGAATTATGATTAAATTGTTAATCACTGATTCTTGGGTATTGTGAGTTAATCAAAAAGATACCCGCTTGATTGCATTCTGTTGCAACTCGATGTAAGAACTACTATGGCCTGAAAGACTAGCCAGGAATGAGGTTTAGGTATACACAGGGAACATAGTAAATGTTACTATACCTTCCATCGGTGTATTACCGTCTGTATTTATTTTCATAATTCATTTAGAGTTTTACAAACTCTAGCCCATTGCATAAGGTATCTTGCAAGAAGGTTGTTCATAAGAGAACTTTTGATGTTCGGTGTTATGAATAACATAAGGGCCATACTTTCATTATGAATGAGATGTATGTTATGAATGTTGATAATAATATATTACCTCTGGGTTTACTTTCATAATTCATTTTAGAGTTTCATACACTCTAGCCCATTGCGCAATGTTTGATGCAAGAGGGTTGTTCATAAAAACAACAATTGTTGTTCAGTATTATGAATAACATGAAAGGCCATACTTCCATCAAAGATGTGATGTATGTTATGAGTATTGATAGTAATATGATACATCCATTACACTGACGCTAAAAGTCACAAGACTAAAAGAATACCACACATGTGTGGCACTGCTTTTGGTCACATTGGAGAAACCCGCATGGAAAATTCCATTATGATGGATTTTGAAGTCATTTGATTTTGAATCATCTGACACTTGCAACTTTCCTCCGAAAAGTGAAGTGACTGAAATACCGTTCACAGGCCATAAGGAACGAGCAAAGAACTTATTGGTGATCATACATTTTGATGTATGTAGTCCGATAAATGTTGTTGCAAGTAGTGGATTTATCTATCTTCAGAAATGACTCAAGTAGATATATGGATATTTACTTGATGAGACGAAAGTCTGGATCTTTTGAAATCATTCAAAAGGTTTTCAAAAATGAAGTAGAAGTTATTGTAACAAGAAAAATTATGTTTCTACAATTCGATTGCAGAAAGGAATATTTGAGTTACAAGTTTAGCGAATGTCTGATGAGTTGTGAAAGGGGTTTCATAACTTGCACTTCCCGGAACACCACTGCGAGTGGAAAGTCCGTGAAGATGTAATCAAACCATTTATGACATGGTGAGATCAAAGATGACATAAATAAATTTGCCATTATTCCTTTTAAAGAGTGATGCTTTAGAGACTGCGGCTTTTACACTGAAAAGAGCTCCATCGGGTCTGTTAAAATGACACCATGGTATGGTACGCCCAACCATGTTATATCTTTTCTTAACATTTGGAATATTGGGCTTGTGTAAAAGATTACAAACCTATTCCAAATCAGACAAGTGCTACTTTGTAGGTTATCACAAGTCATTGGGTATTCCTCCCTCACTATACCGAGGCAAATAGGTTTGCCATAAAGAATGGTATGCTTTTTGAAGAAAATGGTTCTTTCAAAAAGGTGAGTGGGAGAATAGTGCAACTCGACAAGATAAATAGTATCTTCGTCATCAGATCAAAGGAAAGAGACCTTGGAAGTAATTCCAGGTTTCCTACTGCGACTGATACGGAAGTCTCTACAATAAAATGTATGGACTTCGGTCAAACTTGCAGCTGAACCACGTAGGCAAGGCTCGTGCAAACCTCTCAGGTGCGCAGACGAGATATTGTTGTTAGACAACAGTATACCTATGATACACAAGGAAGCGTTGATGAGCCCTAACTCCGGAATTGGCTAAATGCCAATACAATCCGAGATAGTCTCCATATAAATGTTTCAAGATTAAAATCTTGATACACCTTTCGGAAGACTTAGGGTCTAACGAATATTTATGGAACTAAAAACTGATACAGATAAAAATGTTTTATCCATAAAGCTCGACTTGTTGCAATATACAAGTTCAAGGAGTTGACTACGATGAGGTTGTTTCACCGTAGCGATGCTTCAAGTTGGTTCGGGTTGAACTAGCAATTAATACATATTTCATATCATGAGATATGAAACAAAGGATGACAAAAGGATTTCCATCTGATGGAAATAAAACCAAGGACTTGCATGTGTTACAGTCCAAGGTATTTTGTCAGTCCAGAGGATGCTAGTAAGTATGCAAACTTCAGAGTTCCAGCAATGGACAGAAGAGAGCAAAATGGAGTTGGAATCTTCGTGTTTTGATGAAATGGTCAAAAAGGGTTTTGAATTCATCAATGGGTAACGAAGATGCTTGTGATTCAAGAAAGTAAGTGGGAGCATAATAAAATTTCTAAAAAACGTTGTGTGCTTGACACATTGTTAATTGGAAATAAATTTCTTGACACGAATTAGGACTTCATTTAAAAATTGGTTTTTCGATGAAGTACTTAGGCTAAATAGCCTCAATATTAGGCATGATGATCTATGGAGATAGATTTACCTGATGGGGCTAAGCAAAGATACATATTGACAAGATGCTAAAACTTTTTAGCATTTAAAAATGTCAAGGAGTGATTCTTGCCAAAGTCACATGGAAAGAGTTTTTGCAAGACTAGGTGTCCCAAAACACTGATGAGTAAAATGCATGATGGAGATTCCACACACTCTTGTGTTTGGATTAATCATGTATTCCATGGTATGTAAAAACAACCAGATATGTCCAATACTCCAAAGTTGTTGCGAGTGTAGATACCAAGGTGATCAAAAGTACTGATCATGGGACAACAGTGAAAAAGGGTCATTGAGTACTAAAGTAGCACTGATGACATGTTTTCTCGCAAGCGGAGATCATGAAGAGTTCGTTGTAAAAGGTTACATCGATACAGTCTTCATCCATGCTCCAAGCGATTTTCAATTTAAATTAAGGGTTTTGTGTAACACACAATATGGTGGCACAGTTAGTTGGAATTGTTCCAAACAAGTTACTGTGGCGAATTCTATAACAGAGGCGAAGTATGTTGCCGCTTTTAAAAGCGACAAAGAAGATGTTGAATCATGTAGTTCATTCATGAACTTTGTATGGTTCCAAGATGGCTTTTGTCAATGGGACACTACTGCTAGTAGTTGCTCCATAACTCAGTCTGAGGAATCCAGGTTCGACCTGTGATTCACATACCTACAAAGCCAAGTCCACACAAAATATGAATTTTGTGAAAGCGTGAAAACACGAGGATATGCAAAGATACACACGGATCTGAAGTTGTCAGATCCGTTGGACATCAGGCTATACCACAAGCGAAGCATATTTTACACCAATGTGCCATAGGTGTAAAGTGCATTAGCATTAACTAGATTATTGACTCTAGTGCAAGTGGGAGTCTGTAGGAGATATGCCCTAGAGGCAATAATAAATGTTATTGATTATCTTCCTATTCATAATTAGGTTTATGTTCCATGCTATAACTGCTATGGTTCTCAAGTCTGCAAATAAAACGAGGCTTGGAGGAAGACTCATATGCACGTGTGGGATAATAAACGATAAAATGTATTCCTAGTCAAGCCTCTATGACTGGCTCAAGTGTTGCATGATGGTTCTGTTTTCCTGATCATGGGCATGTCTATGCCAGCAACTTTGAGGGCACAATGTTATAAGAACATTTGTGTTGAATCGACCCGATTGATGTTATGCTATGAGATTCATTCGTCACAAGTTAATGGTTAATAACACAGAGATGGTTAATGTTTGCATGATTCCTTAGACCATGAGAGTATCGAGTTTCTTCATGCTTGCTTCATGAACTTTGGGGTTTGTTAAACGTCATCCGTAAATGGGTGGCTATTACGGCGGCTTACGGGTTCATGGAAAAGTATGTCAAGTAACTTCATAGCTCAAGATTGGGATTTGCTCCTCCGACGATGGAGAGATATCTCTGGGCCCTCTCGGTGTTATGGTATCCATCATCGTCTGGCCAGACACTTTGTGATTTGATCACGGGGATGCCGGAACACGGAACGAGAAAAGAGAACAATACCGGTAACGAGGTAACTGGCATAGTGGACAAGTTGTTGACCCACAGGGATGCCAACATGTCTCACCTCGGGTATTTGTAACATATCGCGAAGCAACAGGAATAGCACACGGCAACTGGAGGTTCACTCGAATATTCATTCGTGTGGGTATAGGGGTCAATATGGGTGTCCACGGCTCCGATGTTGATCATTGATCGGAAGGGGTTCCGTGTCATGTCTATACTTCACTGAACCTATAGGGTCACACGCTTAAGGGTCATCTATCTGCTGAATACTAGACAGGGAGTCTGAGAGAAAATCACCGAAAAAGTTTCGGACAGCGGAAAAGTTCCGCAGAGAGAGGTCACCGGATGAGTTCCGGTGAAACTGAAAAGTTGTTTCAGAGGATACCATAAGTCAAATTGGTTTCGGCACATGCCCGATAATTCTTGGAGGGTGCCAGAATCATTCTGGAAACTTTTGGGAATTTTCTGGAAGAAAAACCGGAAATGTTCCGGAGCTGCCGGAACCACTTCAGATGCTTTTCGCAGATGAAAATCACTAATCTGGATCCAGAACGCGTTGAAAATTATTTTAGTGTGTACTGGAAATGTTCTAAGCCCACATAAATATTTTCAGTTCGAACGGACGCTGAAAAATGTCGTCATGAATAGTGAAAGTGCTTTTTGGGTGGCTTCTTGGAGAAGCCACCTTGAGGGTCCTTTGGTATTTTTTCCCTTGGCTTCTTGGAGAAGCCACCCTTGCGCTTGGCCTATAAATAGGGGTGGAGGGGGCTGCCTAAAGACTCATCCCTTCTCACATACATGCCATTGCAATGATCTGGCTTCTCTCTCCCTCCAACGAAAAGAGTTTCGTAGAGCCGAAAGGCTGTCTGGGTTCCGGTGGGAACTAGTTCTGGACGGCGAAGCCCTGCCGGATAGATGACACCGTATGTGTGCAACTCTATAGAGAGGTCGTAGTTTCGATCTTAGTGCCCGAGGGGCTGTTCGAGAGTGCCTCCCGAAGGGCTGTCCGAGTGACCGTCCGAGTTTCGAAGGTCCTCCCGAAGGGCTGTCCGCGACACCGTCCGGGGGACTGTCCGACCACCTCCCGGAGGCCTGTCTGGGTGGTGGATGAGGGTATACATCCTCGCGGTTGGGAGGTTGTAAATCCTAGCTGCGGGGATCTGCACCGCCGATCGTCATCGACTCTACTTCTGCTGCGCTACGAGTCGGTAACGAAAATGATCAAACCTTGTATGCAGTCTCCATAGTGGTCCTGGGCTGGTGCGTAGGTCGGAATTTTTTGTTTTCTGCTGCGTTACCCTACACGGCGCGCCGCGGATCGATGTCGTGGCATCTATGCCGACGGCGGCCGTCGACATAGATGATGGTCGGTGCGCCTCGGATCGATGACGTGGCATGCTCATCTATGCCGACGGCCGCCCGTCTCGGCCGTCGGCATAGATCGGACACCGTTAGCCGCACGTCACGAGCGGGGTCGCCGGGCCCACAACTATGCCGACGGCCCATGTATGCCGACGGCCTCTGTAGGCGTAGCCTGGGCTAAGCCGACGGCTCATCTGTGCCGACGGGGTCCGTCGGCATATCTCGGGATAGCCTAACGGCCTGTCTACGCCGACGGCTTGGATCCGGGCTTTTCTGCCTATCCTTGAGTACGCCGACGGGGGCCGTCGGCATATATTTGGCCGTCCATCGGGCCCTGTTCCGGTAGTGACTGGTGATTTCTCAAAAAAAAAAAAAAAAAAAAAGCTGTTCACCCGGACTGAAACTAGTCACGCAGGTCAGAAACAGTAGATGCGAGGAGCAAGGCAGGTCTGGCGAAGATCGCAGGAACACTGGCATCGGTCGGTGGCCCGGTACTGCTGAGCCTGTACAAGGGTGCAGCCCTGACTCACACAGCATCTTCGGTCCAAGAACACGATGGAAATGGCGCAACCAGCACCTGCACCGCAAGGGGAGATGGATGCTGGGCTCGGCGTTGCTGCTGCTGAACTGCATCACCTTCTCATTCTGGGTGCTGCTGCAAGGGAAGCTCACCAAGAAGTAGAAGTACCCTTCAGTCATCTCCAGCACTGCATTCATGGCCTTGTTAGTTGTTTAGCTCAATGCAAGCAGGCACTGGCACTCCCACTCGCCACCCAAAGGCACCTCTCATTTTGGCTGCTCCGAGGAAGTATACAGATTGCAACTATTCTTTTCGCGGTACGTAAGATCGCTCAGATAACCACCAACCGATAAAGAATCAATAAAAACGTCCGTTAGCTATAAAAAAGACCATCAACCAATGTTTTCTTTTTTTACAGCTATTTGACCCTACTTGTCTGGACATAAACCAGAATTATTTAACACCAACTTCTTGACCTTGCTAATCTAGCAGTCTAGCTTGTATAATCCTATATGTTTGGGGTTGGATTTGGTAATATAAGGACACCTTATTCCAGTCCTTCACGGCTTTGATAGTTATGAACACATGTCCCCACGAGTTAGGCACATGCCTTGGTCTGGCGCAAAGAAGTATAAATTCAGTTAGAACAGGAATTTTCGTCACAAAGAATGGTTCAGGTTCAGCTTAATGTACACTGAAACTTTGCACTTTTGCTGTACAGGAGTGGGAGTATCGGGGATATGATATGTGCTGATGACCCGGTGCATCGAGCAGAGGGGGCCGGTGTTCACTGCAGGTTTGTTGCCTCATTCAGATCATTGCTGGAGTCCTTGATCTCCTCGTCCTTCATGAACAGATTTACGTGGGAAGGTACGTATTGGCTTTTACTAAAAATTTAAGAGAGCAACTGTATGACAGAGAGATACGCAAAATAAGAATAAACTCTATTTAGTTTTCCGGTAGCACATCATGGGAAATATCATTCTTCTTAAATTACCCGTTTACTTTCCCAAAGTCTAGTACAGTTGCTTCTTGGATGTTGCAAGTGTAAATACCTATCAACATCGACTATCACAAACGGACTAACAATTGACATATTGCTAAGTTGCATAGAGAACTATCAGCCAGACAGACGACAACTTTGCTTTAAGACATAGAAGTTCGGCAAAACAACGGAAAAGTCACACTTGTGTTTCCCTTTTTATCCTGGAACTGTGTTAGGTGCTGCTCTTGTCATTGGAGGCCTCTATCTTCTCCTCTGGGCAAAGAGCAGGAAGCATCGTCAGCTGCTGTTTTATCTGAGAAAGGACTGGAAGAAGGTAAGTCTTTGGGATGCCAAGAATCACCCTAATTGTTCAAACTGTCTGCCCTGGCCCATGTTATATGTACGTTGCTACAGCTTTGAATAAGTCAGTGTCATATCACCCTAAATCATCTATTTCAAAAATGTTAAACGTGTACAAAAAAATGTTCCTGGTGTATAACAAAAATGTAGAACGTGTATGAAAAAAAATTGAAAATGAAAACATAAATTATTAAAAATTGTTGATTGTGTATAAAAAATGTTAATAATATATTCCAAAATGTTAAACATGTATTAAAAAATGTTCCTGATATATACTGAAAATGTACAATGTATATGAAAAAAGTAGTCATCACACATAATTTGTTTTAAATGTTAATCATGTATTTGAAAAATGTTAAACATGTATAAAAAATGTTCTTGATATATACGTAAAATGTACAAATATGTATGAAAAATGTAGAATGTGTTGAAGAAAAAAAGGAAAAAACATAGAAAAGTGGTGAAAACCGAAGAAACGGAAGAAAGAAAAAAAATCCTCAGGAAAGGAAAAAGCAAAAACCCAAAGAAAACCATGAAAACCCATGAGGAAATGAAGAAAAACAAAGGATAGCAAAACAAAACCAAAGAAAAACAAAAAAACTGATGAAAACTAAGAAAAAACCAAAGAAAAAAAAAGTAAAAACCGGAATAAAACGATAAAAAAAGGAAAAGAAACCCATGACCCCCCCCCCCCCCCCCCTCCGCGCGCGCGCCGCCTCGAAAGAAAAGCAAAAAAAAAGCATGAGGAAGACGCATTACTATAGAAAACACGGAAAAGCTTCAGGCGAGACAGAAGCTAGTCTCACTATAAGCGAGATATAGCTCCACCTTTGAAGATGGTTGTGGATATTAGCTATTTTGGGCAGGTCCATTGACCACGGAAATGGATTGGCCTTTTACATCGGGTGGGCCAGAATTATCTTTTTCTTAGTTGATTATTAAGGGACAGGAATCTGCTGAAAGCTAGCTGTAGGAGCATTGGTAAACTTGGTAGAAAGAATAGAAACCCTTGGTCGCTTCTTTATTTGCAGCAAGCACAAACACCAATAACTACTAGTAGAATGCCCGTGCGTTGCCATTGGCTTTTTAAAAGTTTTACTGGTTTCACATGTAAATACAATGCATGTCAAATTTTACATGTATAGAAAAAGAGAGCTAGTAATAGACAAAAAATAATTAAAATCCACTTCACTTGCAATGTATTTTGATAAAAAAAATGTAGTTCGACGATGTATACATAAATAATAGACTTACCTAGCCTGATGCACAAAATAAAGAAAGTGGTACAAAAACATATAACTCTTTATTATGCACCACATTACAAAATGCTAGATAGCACTTGGATGCTTTCTTATGCTTAAGACCGACCGTCTCACAAAGCATGTCCCAAGGATTTTGTTATCCATGAATTAAAGACAACAAATGGAGGATTTTGTTCCCTTTACACAAATGTTCCAAGATGCTACAACCAAAAACTTGATTGCATTATGCAATTGCCTGGCAAACTATTACATATGTAATTAGGCACTTGGAACCATACAGGTTACCATTTAGGAACTAATGCAACAAAACACATGCCTCCTACCATTTAGGAACTAATGCAAGAAAACACATACCTCTTACCATTTAGGAACCATGGCGACACGAATATTTCAACCCTTCTCAATCAACTATTCCGAGCTCAAAAGATTTTGGACGGATCTCATCTACTTTTCTTTCTTGACTTGAAAGTATTGAGACCCCTCCAGCTGCGCTCAACTTCTAGGATATTTCTTCTTTGAAGTAGTCCAGGAAAATAGCACTTATAATTAATTGATGTTTTCATAAACAATATCTAAGTAGTAAAGTATTTATAATCAGTATCTTCCATTTACCAATCGCTCATCTCGAGTGCAACTACAGTAGCATGATCAAACAACACCCTGATGAAGATAGTCACAGAGTGTGCTTTAATTTGGAACACAAGAATCAAGTATTAGGCAATCTCAAGGCATGCTAGGAGTGCCTCTTTCTTATGGATATAACAACAACTGTAATATGACATGCCGGAACGATTGTATGTTTAATGGTGTGTTGCCTATCTTGCACAAGTTCAATATTTTCAAATAACTAATGCTCTTGGTACCCATAGAGCTAGGACAAATGAATGCAAATAATTTGAGGCATTGATCTCTAACATTAGATAGCCCCGGTTAATTGCATACATGTGATGTAATCCTTCTTAATAGTTTGCTCGTAATAAATTTGTAGTAGGCTTTTAACCTACTGTTTTCTCTAAAATAGCTAGTTAAGTCAATAAATCACTGCTGGAGCTGGCATTGTGAGTTGGTTAGTGCTAAGATCATGCCAGCTTTCATAAGGACATCAACAACGACCACTCCAGCTAGGAGATTCTCTAAGGAGAAAATCCTATTCTACACATATAGAAAACCTATATTATGTATTAGTATAAATTAAGGCTTGACACTCAACTTGGGCTTATATTTCCTTCAATCCATGTATATGGAAGATAATATTGCATTTACAAATCCGAGCTTGTATCATTATTAGCAGCAAATATTGTTTCATGAAATTATGTTTGGATCTAGCTTAACCTGTTGAGCAAGCAATCATCGACCATATGGAAGTCCATAAGAAAAAGAGACAAAGGTCATGTTCTACTGGGGAAAAATAGATGAGGTTTGTGGATATATGATATTTCTCATTGCAACTAAAGTCACTAAATTTCTTAATCCATCAAACCATGTGTAAGTGCAAAAGAAAATGAATCTGATTCAAATGTCCTCTACCGCCCCTGACATCTTCTCCGCCAACGCCGTCATGAAGCCATGTCCACATGTTTCACTTCACCTTACATTACTCCTCACGTATCACAAGTACTCCCTCCGTTCCTAAATATAAGACCTTTTAGAGATTCCACTATGAACTACATATGGATGTATATAGTCCTATTTTAGAGTGTAGATTCACTCATTTTTCCCTGTATGTAGTCCATAGTGGAATCCCTAAAAGGTCTTATAGTCTATAGTGGAATCTCTAAAAGGTCTTATATTTAGGAACGGAAGTAGTACTACTATTCAACCATGCATATCAGTAAAATATAGTAATGGATCTCTAGTACAGCAATCTACATAGCATAACTTGGTTTGCCGAGCAACTTATATTGTTGCCTTCTCAAAACCAATCTGCCACATTGTAATCGAACCCTTTTGTGCATACACAAATTATAGTAATTCTGCTCTCAAAAGAAGAATTGGTAGAGGTGAATAAAAAAAGTGAAATCAAATAGCAAAATTTAAAAACACGCATATCCTCCTACAGCTTCTACACAAAGTGAGCCAGCCAAACAACATAAATAATAACTCAAAGGTACCATTTTGAACCCAGCTTGTTTGAATTCCAAGTGTGTGGCCATTATACAGTCCCTTAAGCCTTGTAAAGCATGGCTGTCGGGAGATTGTACAACAACTCCACCATGAAAAATTCAACATATTTACAACCAACTATTCTTGTACCGAATTCTTATTAAAACCTTAATTCAATGTTTGAGGTGTTTCCCAAAGGCCCACTCATTTAGTAGTAGTCCGTTCACCCCTTTCCCCAACCTGACTCCTTTCTACCAATTCACAAAGTTAGTGACGAGAATCTAGTGGTTCCAGCCAATTTAAGCAATACTATCTCGAGGTAGCGTTGGCAGCCCACTAGTCCCTGTCAGAGCACGTGAAGTCCTTGTTGAGCTACTCCTCCAAAATACGTCAAAATATACCAACTTAATAGATTACCCTTGTGATAGACATAACTAAATAAGTTTTGA
The DNA here is from genome assembly GCA_011799875.1 of Thinopyrum elongatum. NCBI lineage: Eukaryota > Viridiplantae > Streptophyta > Magnoliopsida > Poales > Poaceae > Thinopyrum > Thinopyrum elongatum. The sequence goes on along the minus strand of CM022302.1, from coordinate 14,333,689 downwards.
ACTACATAAATAGAATGATGAAACATAATTACTGCATATCTGAAGCTGCACAATTCCAAATAAATTTGATGCATGGGAGATGACTTACCTTCTTCATGACTCTGCTAGTTGTCACTGAGATTGCAATGACTGCAACACTCTCCAAATAAACTCAATGCCGAAGAGACGAGTTGCGTCCTTAGCAAAGAGCGCTGCTACTTGTCTTGTAGCATTGCAAGAGTTGTAGCCTCCATGGTCCCCCCCTCCCCCCCGACAATGAACACTCAAATGAGTTCCTGAGGTCCCTGAATGAACATATGTGGTAGATATTCTACAGTTCTAGATATATGGCACAACCTCCGATAAACAATGATTAGAATACTTACAATCTAATTCAGAGGCCCACATATGCAAATTCAGACCTCTGATATGCAAATTCAGACCTCCGATAGGAAACACTGAATCTCAGCAGCAAAGATCAAATACATGCTTCCTTGTTCGAGGTATAAATATGCGTAATTCTTAATTGATGTGCTAGATGATATCTTCTCATCCAATTATAGAAGAACTCGTAATTATAAGAAAATATGACTATATTTCGTCGTGATCCAAATCACCGATGACCGAGCGCCGAACGGACGGCACCTCCGCGTTCAACACACGTACGGTTGGGAGAGACGTCTCCTCCTTCTTGATCCAGCAAGGGGGGAGGAGAGGTTGATGAAGATCCAGTAGCACGACGGCGTGGTGGTGGAAGCAGCGGGGATCTCGGCAGGGCTTCGCCAAGCACCAACGAGAGGGAGAAGTGTCACGGGGAAAGAGGGAGGCGCCAGGGGCTGGGGTGTCACTGCCCTCTCTCCCCCCCACTATATATAGGGGCTAGGGGGGGCGCCGGCCCCTCTAGATCCCATCTAGATGGGGGGGGGGGGGGGCGGCCAAGGGGTGGCTTGGCCCCCAAGCCTAGCGGAGGCGCCCCCACCCCCAGGGTTTCCCAACCCTAGGCGCAGGGGAGGCCCATAGGGGGGCGCACCAGCCCACCAGGGGCTGGTTCCCTTCCCACTTCAGCCTATGGGGCCCTCCGGGATAGGTGGCCCCACCCGGTGGACCCCCGGGACCCTTCCGGTGGTCCCGGTACAATACCGATTACCCCCAAAACATTCCCGGTGGCCGAAACTGGACTTCCTATATACAATTCTTTACCTCCGGACCATTCCGGAACTCCTCGTGACGTCTGGGATCTCATCCGGGACTCCGAACAACTTTCGGGTTACCGCATACTAATATCTCTACAACCCTAGCGTCACCGAACCTTAAGTGTGTAGACCCTACGGGTTCGGGAGACACGTAGACATGACCGAGACGACTCTCCGGTCAATAACCAACAGCGGGATCTGGATACCCATGTTGGCTCCCACATGCTCCTCGATGATCTCATTGGATGAACCATGATGTCGAGAATTCAATCAATCCCGTACGCAATTCCCTTTGTCTATCGGTACGATACTTGCCCGAGATTCGATCGTCGGTATCTCGATACCTTGTTCAATCTCGTTACCGGCAAGTCTCTTTACTCGTTTCCGTAACACATCATCCCGTGAACAACTCCTTGATCACATTGAGCTCATTATGATGATGTCCTACCGAGTGGGCCCAGAGGTACCTCTCCGTCACACGGAGTGACAAATCCCAGTCTCGATTCGTGCCAACCCAACAGACACTTTCGGAGATACCCGTAGTGCACCTTTATAGCCACCCAGTTACGTTGTGACGTTTGGTACACCCAAAGCACTCCTACGGTATCTGGGAGTTGCACAATCTCATGGTCTAAGGAAAAGTTACTTGACATTAGAAAAGCTTTAGCAAACGAACTACACGATCTAGTGCTAGGCTTAGGATTGGGTCTTGTCCATCACATCATTCTCCTAATGATGTGATCCCGTTATCAATGACATCCAATGTCCATGGTCAGGAAACCGTAACCATCTATTGATCAACGAGCTAGTCAACTAGAGGCTTACTAGGGACATGTTGTGGTCTATGTATTCACACATGTATTACGATTTCCGGATAACACAATTATAGCATGAATAACAGACAATTATCATGAACAAGGAAATATAATAATAACCATTTTATTATTGCCTCTAGGGCATATTTCCAACAGTCTCCCACTTGCACTAGAGTCAATAATCTAGTTACATTGTGATGAATCGAACACCCATAGAGTTCTGGTGTTGATCATGTTTTGCCCGTGAAAGAGGTTTAGTCAACGGATCTGCTACATTCAAATCCGTGTGCACTTTACAAATATCTATGTCTCCATCTTGAACATGTTCACGTATGGAGTTGAAGCGACGCTTGATATGCCTGGTCTTCTTGTGAAACCTGGGCTCCTTGGCAAGGGCAATAGCTCCAGTGTTGTCATAGAAGAGAGCCATTGGACCCGACGCATTTGGAATGACTCCTAGGTCGGTGATGAAATCCTTCATCCATACTGCTTCGTGTGCTGCCTCTGAGGCTGCTATGTACTCCGCTTCGCATGTAGAACCCGCCACGACGCTTTGCTTGCAACTGCACCAGCTTACCGCTCCACCATTCAAAATATACACGTATCCGGTTTGTGACTTGGAGTCATCCGGATCTGTGTCGAAGCTAGCGTCGACGTAACCCTTTACGACGAGCTCTTCGTCACCTCCATATACGAGAAACATATCCTTAGTCCTTTTCAGGTACTTCAGGATGTTCTTGACCGCTGTCCAGTGTTCCTTGCCAGGATTACTTTGGTACCTACCTACCAAACTTACTGCAAGGTTTACATCAGGTCTGGTACATAGCATGGCATACATAATAGACCCTATGACTGAGGCATAGGGGATGACACTCATCTCTTCTATATCTTCTGCCGTGGTCGGGCATTGAGCCGAGCTCAATCTCACACCTTGCAATACAGGCAAGAACCCCTTCTTGGACTGATCCATATTGAACTTCTTCAATATCTTATCAAGGTATGTGCTTTGCGAAAGACCTATGAGGCGTCTCGATCTATCCCTATAGATCTTGATGCCTAATATATAAGCAGCTTCTCCAAGGTCCTTCATTGAAAAACACTTATTCAAGTAGGCCTTTATACTTTCCAAGAATTCTATATCATTTCCCATCAGCAGTATGTCATCCACATATAATATGAGAAATGCTACAGAGCTCCCACTCACTTTCTTGTAAACACAGGCTTCTCCATAAGTCTGTGTGAACCCAAATGCTTTGATCATCTCATCAAAGCGAATGTTCCAACTCCGAGACGCTTGCACCAGCCCATAGATTGAGCGCTGGAGCTTGCATACCTTGTCAGCATTCTCAGGGTCGACAAAACCTTCCGGTTGCATCATATACAACTCTTCCTTAAGAAAACCATTAAGGAATGCCGTTTTGACGTCCATTTGCCATATCTCATAATCATAGTATGCGGCAATTGCTAACATGATTCTGACGGATTTCAGCTTCGCTACGGGTGAGAAAGTCTCATCGTAGTCAACCCCTTGAACTTGTTGATAACCCTTAGCGACAAGCCGAGCCTTATAGATGGTCACATTACCATCCGCGTCAGTCTTCTTCTTAAAGATCCATTTATTTTCTATGGCTTGCCGATCATCGGGCAAGTCAGTCAAAGTCCATACTTCATTTTCATACATGGATCCTATCTCGGATTTCATGGCTTCAAGCCATTTGTCGGAATCCGGGCCCGCCATCGCTTCTTCATAGTTCGAAGGTTCATTGTTGTCTAATAACATGATTTCCAGGACAGGATTGCCGTACCACTCTGGTGCGGAACGTGTCCTTGTGGACCTTCGAAGTTCAGTGGTAGCTTGATCATGATCATTATCATTAACTTCCTCTCTAGCCGGTGCAGGCTCCACAGAAACATTTTCCTGTGCTGCGCTACTCTCCGGTTCGAGGGTCATCTCATCAAGCTCCACTTTCCTCCTACTTACTTCTTTCAAGAGAAACTCTTTCTCTAGAAAGGATCCATTCCTGGCAACAAAGATCTTGCCCTCGGATCTTAGGTAGAAGGTATACCCAATAGTTTCCTTAGGGTATCCTATGAATACGCATTTTTCCGATTTGGGTTCGAGCTTCTCTGGTTGAAGTTTCTTCACATAAGCATCGCATCCCCAAACTTTCAGAAACGACAGCTTAGGTTTCTTCCCAAACCATAATTCATACGGTGTCGTCTCAACGGATTTTGACGGTGCCCTATTTAAAGTGAATGCGGCAGTCTCTAAAGCATAACCCCAAAAAGATAGCGGTAAATCGGTAAGAGACATCATAGATCGCACCATATCCAATAGAGTGCGATTACGACGTTCGGACACACCGTTACGCTGAGGTGTTCCAGGCGGCGTGAGTTGTGAAACAATTCCACATTTCCTTAAGTGCGTGTCAAATTCATGACTCAAATATTCTCCTCCACGATCTGATAGTAGGAACTTTATTTTCTTGTCACGTTGATTTTCAACCTCATTCTGAAATTCCTTGAACTTTTCAAAGGTCTCAGACTTGTGCTTCATCAAGTAGACATACCCATATCTACTCAAATCATCGGTGAGGGTGAGAACATAACGATAACCACCGCGAGCCTCAACACTTATTGGACCACACACATCAGTATGTATGATTTCCAATACGTTGGTTGCTCGCTCCAATGTTCCGGAGAACGGAGTCTTGGTCATCTTGCCCAAGAGGCATGGTTCGCATCTGTCAAATGATTCATAATCAAGAGACTCCAAAAGTCCATCTGCATGGAGTTTCTTCATGCGTTTAACACCGATATGACCAAGGCGGCAGTGCCACAAGTATGTGGGACTATCGTTATCAACCTTGCATTTCTTGGCATTCACATTATAAACATGTGTAACATCACGTTCGAGATTCAATAAAAATAAACCATTGACCAGCGGGGCATGACCATAAAACATATCTCTCATATAAATAGAACAACCATTATTCTCAGATTTAAATGAGTAGTCATCTCGCATTAAGCGAGATCCAGATACAATGTTCATGCTCAAAGCTGGCACTAAATAACAATTATTGAGGTTTAAAACTAATCCCGTAGGCAGATGTAGAGGTAGCGTGCCGACGGCGATCACATCGACCTTGGAACCATTCCCGACGTGCATCGTCACCTCGTCCTTCGCCAGTCTCCGCTTATTCCGCAGCTCCTGTTTTGAGTTACAAATATGAGCAACCGCACCGGTATCAAATACCCAGGAGCTACTACGAGCGCTGGTAAGGTACACATCAATAACATGTATATCACATATACCTTTGGTATTGCCGGCCTTCTTATCCGCTAAGTACTTGGGGCAGTTCCGCTTCCAGTGACCGTTTCCCTTGCAATAAAAGCACTCAGTCTCAGGCTTGGGTCCATTCTTTGACTTCTTCCCGGCAGCTTGCTTACCGGGCGCGGCAACTCCCTTGCCGTCCTTCTTGAAGTTCTTTTTATCCTTGCCTTTCTTGAAATTAGTGGTTTTATTCACCATCAACACTTGATGTTCCTTTTTGATCTCCACCTCCGCTGATTTCAGCATTGAATATACCTCAGGAATGGTTTTCTCCATCCCCTGCATATTGAAGTTCATCACGAAGCTCTTGTAGCTAGGTGGAAGCGACTGAAGGATTCTGTCAACGATCGCGTCATCCGGGAGATTAACTCCTAGCTGAGACAAGCGGTTGTGCAACCCAGACATCTTGAATATGTGCTCGCTGACTGAACTATTCTCCTCCATCTTACAACTGTAGAACTTGTCGGAGACTTCATATCTCTCGACTCGGGCATGAGCTTGGAAAACCATTTTCAGCTCTTGGAACATCTCATATGCTCCGTGTTGCTCAAAACGCTTTTGGAGCCCCGATTCTAAGCTGTAAAGCATGCCGCACTGAACCAGGGAGTAATCATCACTACGCGACTGCCAGACGTTCATAACATCTTGAGTTGCTGGGAAAACAGGTGCGTCACCTAGCGGTGCTTCAAGGACATATGCTTTCTTGGCAGCTATGAGGATAATCCTCAGGTTACGGACCCAGTCCGTATAGTTGCTACCATCGTCTTTCAGCTTGGTTTTCTCTAGGAACGCGTTGAAGTTGAGGGCAACATTAGCGTGGGCCATTTGATCTACAAGACATATTGTAAAGATTTTAGACTAAGTTCATGACAATTAAGTTCATCTAATCAAATTATATATAATGAACTCCCACTCAGATAGACATCCCTCTCGTCATCTAAGTGATACATGATCCGAATCGACTAGGCCGTGTCCGATCATCACGTGAGACGGACTAGTCATCAACGGTGAACATCTCCATGTTGATCGTATCTTCTATACGACTCATGCTCGACCTTTCGGTCTCTTGTGCTCCGAGGCCATGTCTGTACATGCTAGGCTCGTCAAGTCAACCTAAGTGTATTGCTGTGTAAATCTGGCTTACACCCGTTGTATTCGAACATTAGAATCTATCACACCCGATCAACACGTAGTGCTTCGAAACAACAAACCTTCGCAACGGTGCACAGTTAGGGGAAACACTTTCTTGAAATTTTAGTGAGGGATCATCTTATATATGCTACCGTTGTTCTAAGCAAATAAGATGCAAAAACATGATAAACATCACATGGAATCAAAATAGTGACATGATATGGCCATTATCACTTCGCTCCTTTTGATCTCCATCTTCGGGGCTCCATGATCATCATCGTCACCGGCATGACACCATGATCTCCATCATCATGATCTCCATCATCGTGTCTTCATGAAGTTGTCTCGCCAACTATTACTTCTACTACTACGGCTAACGGTTAGCAATAAAGTAAAGTAATTACATGGCGAATTTCAATGACACGCATGTCATATAATAAATTAAGACAACTCCTATGGCTCCTGCCGGTTGTCATACTCATCGACACGCAAGTCGTGATTCCTATTACAAGAACATGATCATCTCATACATCACATATATCATTCATCACATCCTTCGGCCATATCACATCACAAAGCACTTGCTGCAAAAACAAGTTAGACGTCCTCTAATTGTTGTTGCAATTTTTTTTTCCCGTGGCTTCTATAGGTTTCTAGCAAGAACGTTTCTTACCTACGCCAAAACCACAACGTGATATGCCAATTTCTATTTACCCTTCATAAGGACCCTTTTCATCGAATCCGATCCGACTAAAGTGGGAGAGACAGACACCCGCTAGCCACCTTATGCAACTAGTGCATGTCAGTCGGTGGAACCAGTCTCACGTAAGCGTACGTGTAAGGTCGGTCCGGGCCGCTTCATCCCACAGTGCCGCCGAATCAAGATAAGACTAGTAACGGCAAGAAGATTGACAAATGGACGCCCACAACTACTTTGTGTTCTACTCGTGCAAGATACTACGCATAAACTGATACCACTGTTGGGGAACGTAGCAGAATTTTAAAATTTTCTACGCATCACCAAGATCAATCTATGGAGTCATCTAGCAACGAGTGAGAGGGGAGTGCATCTACATACCCTTGTAGATCACGAGCGGAAGCGTTCAAGAGAACGGGGTTGATGGAGTCGTACTCGTCGTGATCCAAATCACCGATGACCGAGCGCCGAACGGACGGCACCTCCGCGTTCAACACACGTACGGTTGGGAGAGACGTCACCTCCTTCTTGATCCAGCAAGGGGGGAGGAGAGGTTGATGAAGATCCAGCAGCACGACGGCGTGGTGGTGGAAGCAGCGGGGATCTCGGCAGGGCTTCGCCAAGCACCAACGATAGGGAGAAGTGTCACGGGGAAAGAGGGAGGCGCCAGGGGCTGGGGTGTCACTGCCCTCTCTCCCCCCCCACTATATATAGGGGCTAGGGGGGGCGCTGGCCCCTCTAGATCCCATCTAGATGGGGGGGGGGGGGGGCGGCGGCCAAGGGGTGGCTTGGCCCCCAAGCCTAGTGGAGGCGCCCCCACCCCCAGGGTTTCCCAACCCTAGGCGCAGGGGAGGCCCATAGGGGGGCGCACCAGCCCACCAGGGGCTGGTTCCCTTCCCACTTCAGCCTATGGGGCCCTCCGGGATAGGTGGCCCCACCCGGTGGACCCCCGGGACCCTTCCGGTGGTCCCGGTACAATACCGATTACCCCCAAAACCTTCCCGGTGGCCGAAACTGGACTTCCTATATACAATTCTTTACCTCCGGACCATTCCGGAACTCCTCGTGACGTCTGGGATCTCATCCGGGACTCCGAACAACTTTCGGGTTACCGCATACTAATATCTCTACAACCCTAGCGTCACCGAACCTTAAGTGTGTAGACCCTACGGGTTCGGGAGACACGTAGACATGACCGAGACGACTCTCCGATCAATAACCAACAGCGGGATCTGGATACCCATGTTGGCTCCCACATGCTCCTCGATGATCTCATCGGATGAACCACGATGTCGAGGATTCAATCAATCCCGTACGCAATTCCCTTTGTCTATCGGTACGATACTTGCCCGAGATTCGATCGTCGGTATCTCGATACCTTGTTCAATCTCGTTACCGGCAAGTCTCTTTACTCGTTTCCGTAACACATCATCCCGTGAACAACTCCTTGATCACATTGAGCTCATTATGATGATGTCCTACCGAGTGGGCCCGAAGGTACCTCTCCGTCGCACGGAGTGACAAATCCCAGTCTCGATTCGTGCCAACCCAACAGACACTTTCGGAGATACCCGTAGTGCACCTTTATAGCCACCCAGTTACGTTGTGACGTTTGGTACACCCAAAGCACTCCTACGGTATCCGTGAGTTGCACAATCTCATGGTCTAAGGAAAAGTTACTTGACATTGGAAAAGCTTTAGCAAACGAACTACACGATCTAGTGCTAGGCTTAGGATTGGGTCTTGTCCATCACATCATTCTCCTAATGATGTGATCCCATTATCAATGACATCCAATGTCCATGGTCAGGAAACCGTAACCATCTATTGATCAACGAGCTAGTCAACTAGAGGCTTACTAGGGACATGTTGTGGTCTATGTATTCACACATGTATTACGATTTCTGGATAACACAATTATAGCATGAATAACAGACAATTATCATGAACAAGGAAATATAATAATAACCATTTTATTATTGCCTCTAGGGCATATTTCCAACACATCGGTCTTGCAGCAATAGAAGAGAGCAGAACAGATCAATATAAAGTAGCAGTATCATTAAGTCTCATCCTCACCCAGAGATCCTTTCTCGACTCCCTGCGAGAAAACAATCCCAGAGCCATACAGTCATCAACCTCGTCCTGAGATCCCTTCTCGACTCCCTGCGAGAAGCAATCCCAGAGCCATATATCCAAGTATCCAGTTCTAAAATTGTATCAATCAGGATACAACTCCGAGTGTCCGTTACTGTAGGACAGGCTATCGATAGAAGTTTTCTTCCCTGCAGGGGTGCACCAACTTACCCAACACGCTCGATTAACTCCGGCCGGACACACTTTCCTGGGTCATGCCCGGCCTCGGCCAAACGACACATCGCAACCCTACCTACAGCTCAGCACAGAGTTCCCTGCCGGTCTACATCCTAAGCGCAAGGGGGTCTTGGCCATCGCCCCTCGCCCTCCGGGTCGTTGCGCACATGGCTCAGATCCAAGCACCACCTCTGTCGGGAATGGCGCCAATCACTCCATGCCACACTGCTGAACTGGACATCTGACAGAGCTTTCGGCTGATGCATACGATGCAGAACGCCCATACTATGCCCACGTGATGGTTAGTGCTATCAGGCCAGAGGCCTGCTCGGATCAAATATCCAAATCGTTAGTACCTTGGGCTTGCGGTAACGAGCAGAGACTCACGAAAGATGTGACCCCGTCGCCCCGTCTCAAGGACTTGCGGCAAGGGCCATGAATGCCCGGCCACGCCTCGTATTCACCACTCGGGCACCACACAGGCACCCGTCTTCACAACACTCGCCTCTCAGGCGCACGCGGGTACCCCTCAGGGTCGACCCGCCTATCCAAGTAACAGTGTAAAGTCCAAGTATCCGTGTGTCTATAACATTAGGGGAATCCGAGGTATCACCCTCATTGAATTCCCACTCGATGTATCCGTCAAGGTGAACTCGGAGGAATCACCCTCGATGGGTTCACACTTGATGTGTTGCACGACAGCGTCGTTACCGGAAGTGGTGAAGGAGGAATCACCCTCGATGACCATGACCGAATAGCTACTCTACAGAGTTAACATCAGAAGTGCTACACGAGGTATCACCCTCGGCACGCGATAGTAACGCTGCAGTGTCGTTACAACTAAGGGGGTGATGTGCGGTGCCGGGGCCTGGTCTTCAATCCCGTTGATCGGGTCTTCAGATAATCCAGCGGGGCGGTCGGGACTAATGGGGTCACTGATAGGTCTCTACCCAGCCTATACTAAGCAGTTTAGGTTATGCAGGTAATTATCAACAGCATGTTACAATAAACAGGCTATGCATCAGAATAGGTAAAGCAGTAGCAGCAGCAATTCTAATGCAAGCATGAGAAAATAGAATGGGCGATATCGGGATGATCAAAGGGGGGGCTTGCCTGGTTGCTCGGCGGCAGGGGCAAGGTCGTCAATGGTGTCTTCGGTCTCCGGAGCTGCGTCGGTCTCGGGAACGACGTCGGTGTCGGGGTCTAACGAGAGAGAAGAGGGGGAGGAAACTGTATAAATACACAGCAAACATGAGCATGACAAATACGATACACGGTGCTAGTGGTAGTCTAACGCAGTACTACACGTATCGGACGGAGCGGGAGAATATCTGACGATATTTCCTGGGTCTTTGGAATTATCGGACAGACGATCCGGAGGGGGACGGTTCCATGTTCGGATAGATAGGGACGCATGACGGATGAACGGATCGCATATCCGAATTCGTCTCGTCGTTCTGAGCAACTTTCATGTACAAAGTTTTTCCATCGGAGTTACGGATTATTTAATATGATTTTCTAATGTTTTTATTAATTTCTTGGAACTATTTAAATCAGAAATTGTATTATTACATCAGCATGATGTCATGCTGACATCAGCAGTCAACTCTGACCGTTGATTGGTCAAACTGACCAGTGGGTCCCACATGTCATTCTCACATTAGGCTAATTAGGGTTTGATTATGTTAATTACAGTTTAATTAGACTAACTAATTAATTAGATTAATTAAACAGAGTTAATTAGGTTAATTATATAATTAATTAATCAATTAATTAATTATCTATATTTTTTTAATTCTTTTTTTTATGTCCTGGGGCTAGGCCCCACATGTCATTGGGCCAGGCGGACGCGTCCGGGTCGTGCCCTTTCGGGCGCCAGACATGTTCGGCGTGCCGAAAGCGTGCGCGCGCGCGTAGCAGAGGCGAGGCCAAGGCCCGAGCGCGGCGGCGGGAGGTGGCGACGCTGGCGAGCGAGGGGGCGCACGGAGCCACGGCGAGGCAACGGCGGGCGGCGCGGTGGAGCCGCAGCAGAGGGTGAAGCGGGGCGCGTGGACGGCGGGCGTGCGGCGATGCAGGGCAGAGGCGGGGCGCTGTGGTGGCGAGCTGAGACGAGGGCCCGGGCGCGGCGCGGACGCGGCCGAAGGGTCGAGACGAGGCCGGGGCGCGCCCCGGGCGCGCGCGCGCCGCGGCGGCTGCGGTGACTACGGGGCAGGGGGGCGAGTGGGGTGACCGGCGACCGGGGGGGGGGGGGGGAAGGCTCACAGGGGCGGCAGAGGCGGCCGGCGGGACGGAGTGGGAAGCCCGGCGAGGAGGGAGGTCGGAGGACGTCCGGAACGGCGCCCGGGTGACACCGCCAAGGACGAGGCGCGGCGGCGGCGCGGTGATTCGGCCCCCTCCCGATCCAAACGGGGCAGGGAGAGGGAGATCGGGGGGAGTGGGGATAGGGTTAGGGTTCGGTTGCGGCTGGGGGGGGGGGGGGGGGGGTTTTCTATAGGGGAGTGAGTGTGGGCCGGCCTGGCGTCCTGGTGGCAAGCTGGGCCGTGGCCCAGTGAGGGGGTTCCTTTTATTTTTTTCTTTGTTTTATTTTTACCTTTTCTATTTTCTGTCTAGTTTTCTTTTGTCTTTTTCTTTTTCTTTATTCATATCTCCTATTTAGTAAATAGTTAGGCCTCAAAATAGTTTTTGTAAAACATAGCAATTGTTCCAATAATTACTAGGCATCCTCTACCACTGTCAAAAATTAGTTTGGAGTCAACTGGACCTCACGCAAATTTCATAATAAATAGAATGTATTAAACCTTGCTGTTTTGGTAAAGTTTGAGCCACCTAATTAATTTATTTTTTTGTTGGTTTCAATTTTAGAATAGTCTCTGGAATATTTGTTATTTATTGAACATTTTAGTTTTTATGTTAGACAACTTTTATTTCCCACTTTCATTTAAATTTGGATTTTGACTTAGGAGTTGAAATGCAATATAATGCTAATGATGATCATGCACTGTTAAACATGATGACATGGCATAATCAAAAGGGGATTACTGTAGCTTAATACATGGGGTGTTACACGCTGGACAATCCGAAAGAGCTGCGGTGATAAATATGCAATTGAATGCATATTTATCGATGCAACCCTTTCGGACGGGAGACGCCTAGGTTACGCGACTTGATGTGAAAATTTAATCTACTGACATGGAAAAAAAGCGGACAAGGTCATGGAATTGTTGCTCACCCTCCGATGTAGATGATGTAGTAGATCAAAGGAGAGGGATGATCGTGGACCAACACCTCCAACGTCGACGATCACTCCACGAAGATGGAACACCACAAATCCTGTTAATTCCACCGAGTGAAAAAAATTTAGGTCATCACCTCACATTAAGCATTGACACTTTAAACTATGAAAAAAAAATCATATTTTGTAAAGTGTCAAATTTGGAAGCACTTATCATATCCCAATTTAGGTCATCACCTCACATTAAGCATTGACACATCAATTTTTTTTAGCAAGATCATCATGATGAAATAACCACTTATCATATCCCAAATTTGAAGCACATCTCACATAGCTACTTAACAACATCACAAACTGAAAATAAAAGCTTCGTTAACAATTTTATAAACTAAGTGTCTCAAGTTGCTTTTTTAACTATGATAATTCATTTTGCCGAGATTCATCCATCTAGCTACCTAACAGTTGCAAAATAATTCATTTTGCCGAGATTCATCCATCCATCTAAAACACATACAACATTCATCCATCTAGCAACCTAACAACATCCAACATCCATCCATGCATCCATTCATACATCCAACAGTAGCTAAATAATGCAAAAAAATGAAAAAAAACAAAGGAGTGCTAGCTCACCGGGCAGATGGGCGTCGCGGCGGTGGAGTTGAAGGCAGGGGCCAGCGGTGGAGGGGATGGGAGGGCCGGGGCGGGGCTGGGCCGGCCGGAGAAGCCCGGCCAACACAGCAGGGGCGCGGGCCGGCGAGAGCCGCGGCCAGCCGTGGTCGGGACCGCCGCCGGCGCCGCGTAGGGTCAGGGAGGAGGCGGGGTGGTCGGGGCGGCGGTGGGGTCGGGAGGAGGCCGGGACGGCGGTGCGGCCGGCAGGGAGGTCGGGGCGCGCGGGGTTGGAGAGGGCAGGGGCGGGGTCGAGGCGGCGTGGGGTTGGAGAGGCCAGGGCGGGGCTGGGCCGGGGTGGAGGCGAGGCGGCGCGGGGTTGGAGAGGCCGGGGCGGGGCTGGGCCGGGTTGGATGCGGCGGCGGCGGCGCGAGTGCGGAGGAGGCGGCGGCGTGGGCGGGTGGAGGCGCGTGGCGGCGGCGATGCGGGTTGGGAGGCGCGGGGGGTGGGGGAAAGAATGAGTGGAGGAGAGGGGCGCAGCGAGGGGATAAGGTAATCTATGCCGATGGCATAGCCATCGGCATAGATAGCATCTTTTTTTTTTTGCAGCAGCAGCATAGATAGCATTTGAAAACTAAAAAATAGAACCACATCGCCAAAGGAAGAGCAATTTGACCAGTTTAAATACTTGGCTAATCCATACGAAGCAAGCTCCAGTATTCATTAGACTTTCGTTAAGAAAACGGACAATTACTCTGAAACTTTCGGTGCCCGGGCACTGAAGGTTTCAGAGTAATTGTCCGTTTTCCATGATGGATGCCGGTGTTTTCTATTTGCAGTCTGCATCCGTGTACACCCGACACGGCCGTTCCCCCCTCCAGGTGCCGGCGGCGGCGCCGTCCGTGAGGGGGGCCACACCCCAGAGACGTGTGCCGCCTCTTTAGACATGCCACCACACCACCCCGCATGTATGAGGGCCCGGTGCGACGCTCCGGTGGCATTGCTACCCCCCAGGGCCCCCATCCCGCCTAACCCTGGAGCGGTTGACCACGATATCTAGCCCTTTGACTTTCCACGGACGGGCTTTGACCAGTGGACCTCTCCACCCGGTTGTGTTAGGTCAGCCCATAGGGACACCTGGGAGCAACATCCGGGCCAAACCCACAGCAACATCCCCTCCGTGTAGACCCGACGGGTCCGTTTCCCCCCTCCAGGTGCCGGCGGCGGCGCCGTCCGTGAGGGGGGGAAATCAAATAGCAAATGTAAAAACACGCATATCCTCCTCAGTTCTACACAAGTGAAGCCGCCAACACACCATGACATAGTAATACAAAGGTACCATTTTGAACCAGCTTGTTTGAATTCCAAGTGTGTGGCCATATACAGTCCCTTAAGCCTTGTAAAGCATGGCTGTCGGAGATTGTACAACAACTCCACCATGAAAATCAACATATTACAACCAACTATTCTTGTACCGATTCTTATTAAAACCTTAATTCAATGTTTGAGGTGTTTCCCAAAGGCCACTCATTTAGTAGTAGTCCGTTCACCCCTTTTCCCCAAACCTGACTCCTTTTCTACCAATTCACAAAGTTAGTGACGAAATCTAGTGGTTCCACCGCCAATTTAAGACGCAATACTATCTCGGGTACGTTGGCAGCCCACTATCCCTGTCCAGGCACGTGAATTCCTTGTTTGAGCTACTACTACTCTCCAAAATACTCAAAATATACCAACTTAATAATTACCCTTGTGATAGACATAACTAATAAGTTTTGAACTACATAAATAGAATGATGAAACATAATTACTGCTATCTGAAGCTGAGCCCATCCAAATAAATTTGATGCATGGGAGATTACTTACCTTCTTTCATGACTCTGCTAGTTGTCACTGAATTGCAATGACTGCAACACTCTCCAAATAAACTCAATGCCGAAAGACGAGTTGCGTCCTTAGCAAAGAGCGCTGCTACTTGTCTGTAGCATTGCAAGAGTTGTAGCCTCCATGGTCCCCCCCCTCCCCCCCCGACAATGAACACTCAAATGAGTTCCTGAGGTCCCCTGAATGAACATATTGGTAGATATTCTACAGTTCTAGATATATGGCACAACCTCCGATAACAATGATTAGAATACTTCACAATCTAATTCCAGAGGCCCACATATGCAAATTCAGACCTCTGATATGCAATTCAGACCTCCGTAGAAACCTGATCTCAGCAGCAAAGATCAAATACATGCTTTCTTGTTCGAGTATAAATATGCGTAATTCTTAATTGATGTCTGATGATGATCTTCTCATCCAATTAATAGAAAACTCGTAATTATGAAAAAAATATGACTATATTTCGTCGTGATCCAAATCACCGATGACCGAGCGCCGAACGACGGACCCCGCGTTCACACAACGTACGGTTGGGAGAGACGTCTCCTCCTTCTTGATCCACCGCCAGGGGGAGAGAGGTTTGATGAAGATCCAGTAGCACGACGGCGGGTGGTGGAAGCAGCGGGGATCTCTGCAGGGCTTGCCAAGCACCACGAGAGGGAGAAATGTCCACGGGGAAAGAGGGAGGCGCCAGGGGCTGGGGTGTCACCTGCCCTCTCTCCCCCCCACATATATAGGGGCTAGGGGGGGCGCCGGCCCCTCTAGATCCCATCTAATATGGGGGGGGGGGGGGGGGCGGCCAAGGGTGGCTTTGCCCCCCAGCCTAGCGGGAGGCGCCCCCACCCCCAGGGTTTCCCAACCCTAGGCGGCAGGGAGGCCCATAGGGGCGCAACCAGCCCACCAGGGGCTGGTTCCCTTCCCACTTCAGCCTATGGGGCCCTCCGGGATCAGGTGGCCCCACCCGGTGGACCCCCGGGACCCTTCCGGTGGTCCCGGTCTACAGATACCGATTACCCCCAAAACATTCCCGTTGGCCGAAACGGACTTCCTATATACAATTCTTTACCCTCCGGACCATTCCGGAACTCCTCGTGACGTCTGGATCTCATCCGGACTCCGAACAACTTTCGGGTTACCGCATACTAATATCTCTACAACCCTAGCGTCACCGAACCTTAAGTGTGTAGACCCTACGGGTTCGGGAAGACCGTAGACATGACGCGAGACGACCTCTCCGGTCAATACCAACAGCGGGATCTGGATACCCCTGTTGGCTCCCACATGCTCCTCGATGATCTCATTGGATGAACCATGAGTCGAGATTCAATCAATCCCGTACGCAATTCCCTTGTCTATCGGTACGATACTTGCCCGAGATTCGATCGTCGTATCTCGATACCGTTGTTCAATCTCGTTACCGGCAGTCTCTTTACTCGTTTCCTACACATCAATCCCGTGAACAACTCCTTGATCACATTTGAGCTCATTATGATGATGTCCTACCGAGTGGGCCCAGAGGTACCCTCTCCGTCACACGGAGTGACAACTCCCAGTCTCGATGTGCCAACCCAACAGACACTTTCGAGATACCCGTAGTGCAACCTTTAATAGCCACCCAGTTACGTTGTGACGTTTGGTACACCCAAAGCACTCCTACGGTATCTGGGAGTTGCACAATCTCATGGTCTAAGGAAAGTTACTTGACATTAGAAAAGCTTTAGCAAACGACTACAACGATCTAGTGCAGGCTTAGATTGGGTCTTGTCCATCACATCATTCTCCTAATGATGTATCCCGTTATCAATGACATCCAATGTCCATGGTCAGGAAACCGTAACCATCTATTGATCAACGAGCTAGTCAACTAGAGGCCTTACTAGGGACATGTTGTGTCTATGTATTCACACATGTATTACGATTTCCGGATAACACAATTATGCATGAATACAGACTTATCATGAACAAGGAAATATAATAATAACCATTTTATTATTGCCTCTAGGGCATATTTCCAACAGTCTCCCACTTGCACTAGAGCAATAATCTAGTTACATTGTGATGA
Organism: Thinopyrum elongatum; assembly: GCA_011799875.1. Lineage (NCBI taxonomy): Eukaryota > Viridiplantae > Streptophyta > Magnoliopsida > Poales > Poaceae > Thinopyrum > Thinopyrum elongatum. Next base: position 14,316,437 of record CM022302.1, on the reverse strand, counting down.
ATCGAACACCCATAGAGTTCTGGTGTTGATCATGTTTTGCCCGTGAAAGAGGTTTAGTCAACGGATCTGCTACATTCAAATCCGTGTGCACTTTACAAATATCTATGTCTCCATCTTGACATGTTCACGTATGGAGTTGAAGCGACGCTTGATATGCCTGGTCTTCTTGTGAAACCTGGGCTCCTTGGCAAGGGCAATAGCTCCAGTGTTGTCATAGAAGAGAGCCATTGGACCCGACGCATTTGGAATGACTCCTAGGTCGGTGATGAATCCTTCATCCATACTGCTTCGTTGTGCTGCCTCTGAGGCTGCTATGTTACTCCCGCTTCGCATGTAGAACCCGCCACGACGCTTTGCTTGCAACTGCACCAGCTTACCTTACGCTCCACCATTCAAATATACACGTATCCGGTTGTGTGACTTGGAGTCATCCGGATCTGTGTCGAGCTAGCGTCGACGTAACCCTTTACACGAGCTCTTCGTCACCTCATTATACGAAACATATCCTTAGTCCTTTTCAGGTACTTCAGGATGTTCTTGACCGCTGTCCAGTGTTCCTTGCCAGGATTACTTGGTACCTACCTACCAAACTTACTGCAAGGTTTACATCAGGTCTGGTACATATCATGATACATAATAGACCCTATGACTGAGGCATAGGGATGACACTCATCTCTTCTATATCTTCTGCCGTGGTCGGGCATTGAGCCGAGCTCATATCACACCTTGCAATACAGGCAAGAACCCCTTCTGGACTGATCCATATTGAACTCTTCAATATCTTATCAAGGTTAGTGCTTTGCGAAGACCTATGAGGCGTCTCGATCTATCCCTATAGATCTGATGCCTAATTATAAGCAGCTTCTCTCAAGGTCCTTCATTGAAAAACACTTATTCAAGTAGGCCTTTATACTTCCGACAAGAATTCTATATCATTTCCCATCAGCAGTATGTCATCCACATATAATATGAGAAATGCTACAGAGCTCCCACTCACTTTCTTGTAAACACAGGCTTCTCATAAGTCTGTGTGACCCAAATGCTTTGATCATCTCATCAAAGCGAATGTTCCAACTCCGAGACGCTTGCACCAGCCCATAGATTGAGCGCTGGAGCTTGCATACCTTGTCAGCATTCTCAGGGTCGACAAAACCTCCGGTTGCATCATATACAACTCTTCCTTAAGAAAACCATTAAGGAATTGCCGTTTTGACGTCCATTTGCCATATCTCATAATCATAGTTGCGGCAATTGCTACCATGATTCTGACGGATTTCAGCTTCGCTACGGGTAGAGAAGTCTCATCGTAGTCAACCCCTTGACTTGTTGTAACCCTTAGCGACAAGCCGAGCCTTATAGATGGTCACATTACCATCCGCGTCAGTCTTCTTCTTAAAGATCCATTTATTTTCTATGGCTTGCCGATCATCGGGCAAGTCAGTCAAAGTCCATACTTCATTTTCATACATGGATCCTATCTCGATTTCATGGCTTCAAGCCATTTGTCGGAATCCGGGCCCGCCATCGCTTCTTCATAGTTCGAAGGTTCATTGTTGTCTAATAACAGTATTTCCAGGACAGGATGCCGTACCACTCTGTGCGGAACGTGTCCTTGTGGACCTTCGAAGTTCAGTGGTAGCTTGATCATATCATTATCAAACTTCCCCCTCTAGCCGGTGCAGGCTCCACAGAAACATTTCCTGTGCTGCCTACCTCCGGGTTCGAGGGTCATCTCATCAAGCTCCACTTTCTCCTACTTACTCTTCAAAGAAACTCTTCTCTAGAAAGGATCCATTCCTGGCAACAAAGATCTTGCCCTCGGATCTTAGGTAGAAGGTATACCCACTAGTTTCCTTAGGGTATCCTATGAATACGCATTTTTCCGATTGGGTTCGAGCTTCTCTGGTTGAAGTTCTTCACATAAGCATCGCATCCCCAAACTTTCAGAAACGACAGCTAGGTTTCTTCCCAAACCATAATTCATACGGTGTCGTCTCAACGGATTTTGACGGTGCCCTATTTAAAGTGAATGCGGCAGTCTCTAAAGCTAACCCCAAAAAGATAGCGGTAAATCGGTAAAGACATCATAGATCGCACCATATCCATAGAGTGCGATTACGCGTTACGGTACTACACACCGTTACGCTGAGGTGTTCCAGGCGGCGTGAGTGTGAAACAATTCCAATTTCCTTAAGTGCGTTTCAAATTCATGACTCAAATATTCTCCTCCACGATCTGATAGTAGGAACTTTATTTTCTTGTCACGTTGATTTTCAACCTCATTCTGAAATTCCTTGAACTTTTCAAAGGTCTCAGACTTGTGCTTCATCAAGTAGACATACCCATATCTACTCAAATCATCGGTTGAGGGTGAGAACATAACGATAACCACCGCGAGCCTCAACACTTATTGGACCACACACATCAGTATGTATGATTTCCAATACGTTGGTTGCTCGCTCCAATGTTCCGGAGAACGGAGTCTTGGTCATCTTGCCCAAGAGGCATGGTTCGCATCTGTCAAATGATTCATAATCAAGAGACTCCAAAAGTCCATCTGCATGGAGTTTCTTCCATGCGTTTAACACCGATATGACCAAGCGGCAGGCCACGTATGTGGACTATCGTTATCAACCTTGCATTTTTGGCATTCACATTATAAAACATGTGTAACTCACGTTCGAGATTCAATAAAAATAAACCATTGACCAGCGGGGCATGACCATAAAACATATCTCTCATATAAATAGAACAACCATTATTCTCAGATTTAAATGAGTAGTCATCTCCGCATTAAGCGAGATCCAATACAATGTTCATCTCAAAGCTGGCACTAAATAACAATTATTGAGGTTTAAAACTAATCCCGTAGGCAGATGTAGGATAGCGGCGACGGCGATCACATCGACCTTGGAACCTCCCGACGTGCATCGTCACCTCTCGTCCTTCGCCATTCTCCGCTTATTCCGCAGCTCCGTTTTTGAGTTACAAATATAGAGCAACCGCACCGGTATCAAATACCCAGGAGCTACTACGAGCGCTGGTAAGGTACACATCAATAACATGTATATCACATATACCTTTGGTATTGCCGGCCTTCTTATCCGCTAAGTACTTGGGGCAGTTCCGCTTCCAGTGACCGTTTCCTTGCAATAAAAGCACTCATCTCGCGCTTGGGTCATTCTTTGACTTCTTCCGGCAGCTTGCTTACCGGGCGCGGCAACTCCCTTGCCGTCCTTCTTGAAGTTCTTTTTATCCTTGCCTTTCTGAATTAGTGGTTTTATTCACCATCAACACTTGATGTTCCTTTTTGATCTCCACCTCCGCTGATTTCAGCATTGAATATACCTCAGGAATGGTTTTCTCCATCCCCTGCATATTGAAGTTCATCACGAAGCTCTTGTAGCTAGGTGGAAGCGACTGAAGGATTCTGTCAACGATCGCGTCATCCGGAGATTAAACTCCTAGCTGAGACAGCGGTTGTGCAACCCGACATCTTGAATATGTGCTCTGACTGAACTATTCTCCTCCATCTACAACTGTGAACTTGTCGGAGACTTCATTCTCTCTCGACTCGGGCATGAGCTTGGAAAACCATTTCAGCTCTTGGAACATCTCATATGCTCCGTGTTGCTCAAAACGCTTTTGGAGCCCCGATTCTAAGCTGTAAGCATGCCGCACTGACCAGGGAGTAATCATCACTACCGAACTGCCAGACGTTCATAACATCTTGAGTTGCTGGAAAACAGGTGCGTCACCTAGCGGTGCTTCAAGGACATATGCTTTCTTGGCAGCTATGAGGATAATCCTCAGGTTACGGACCCAGTCCGTATAGTTGCTACCATCGTCTTTCAGCTTGGTTTTTCTCTAGGACGCGTTGAAGTTAGGGCAACATTAGCGTGGGGCCATTTGTCTACAAGACATATTGTAAAGATTTTAGACTAAGTTCATGACAATTAAGTTCACTAATCAAATTATATATAATGAACTCCCACTCGATAGACATCCCTCTCGTCATCTAAGTGATACATGATCCGAATCGACTAGGCCGTGTCCGTCATCACGTGAGACGGACTAGTCATCAACGGTGAACATCTCCATGTTGATCGTATCTTCTATACGACTCATGCTCGCCCTTTCGGTTCTCTGTGCTCCGAGGCCATGTCTGTACATGCTAGCTCGTCAAGTCAACCTAAGTTTGCTGTGTAAATCTGGCTTACACCCGTTGTTCGAACATTAGAATCTATCACACCCGATCAACACGAGTGGCTTCGAAACAACAAACCTTCGCAACGGTGCACAGTTAGGGGAAACACTTTCTTGAAATTTTAGTGAGGGATCATCTTATATATGCTACCGTTGTTCTAAGCAAATAAGATGCAAAAACATGATAACATCACATGGAATCAAAATAGTGACATGATATGGCCATTATCACTTCGCTCCTTTTGATCTCCATCTTCGGGGCTCCATGATCATCATCGTCACCGGCATGACACCATGATCTCCATCATCATGATCTCCATCATCGTGTCTTCATGAAGTTGTCTCGCCAACTATTACTTTCCTACTACGGCTAACGGTTAGCAAAAAAGTAAAGTAATTACATGGCGAATTTCAATGACACGCATGTCATATAATAAATTAAGACAACTCCTATGGCTCCTGCCGGTTGTCATACTCATCGACAGCAAGTCGTGATTCCTATTACAAGAACATGATCATCTCATACATCACATATATCATTCATCACATCCTTCGGCCATATCACATCACAAAGCACTTGCTGCAAAAACAAGTTAGACGTCCCTAATTGTTGTTGCATTTTTTTTTCCCGTGGCTTCTATAGGTTTCTAGCAAGAACGTTTCTTACCTACGCCAAAACCACAACGTGATATGCCAATTTCTATTTACCCTTCATAAGACCCTTTCATCGAATCCGATCCGACTAAAGTGGGAGAGACAGACACCCGCTAGCCACCTTATGCAACTAGTGCATGTCAGTCGGTGGAACCAGTCTCACGTTAAGCGTACGTGTAAGGTCGGTCCGGGCCGCTTCATCCCACAGTGCCGCCGAATCAAGATAAGACTAGTAACGGCAAGAAGATTGACAAATGGACGCCCACAACTACTTTGTGTTCTACTCGTGCAAGATACTACGCATAAACTGATACCACTGTTGGGGAACGTAGCAGAATTTTAAAATTTTCTACGCATCACCAAGATCAATCTATGGAGTCATCTAGCAACAGTGAGAGGGAGTGCATCTACATACCCTTGTAGATCACGAGCGGAAGCGTTCAAGAGACGGGGTTGATGGAGTCGTACTCGTGTCGTGATCCAAATCACCGATACCGAGCGCCGAACGACGGCACCTCCGCGTTCAACACACGTACGTTGGGAAGAGACGTCACCTCCTTCTTGATCCAGCAAGGGGGGAGGAGAGGTTGATGAAGATCCAGCACACGACGGCGTGGTGGTGGAAGCAGCGGGGATCCGGCAGGGCTTCGCCAAGCACCAACGATAGGGAGAAGTGTCACGGGGAAAGAGGAGGCGCCAGGGGCTGGGGTGTCACTGCCCTCTCTCCCCCCACTATATATAGGGGCTAGGGGGGCGCTGGCCCCTCTAGATCCATCTAGATGGGGGGGGGGGGGGGCGGCGGCCAAGGGGTGGCTTGGCCCCCAAGCCTAGTGGAGGCGCCCCCACCCCCAGGGTTTCCCAACCCTAGGCCCAGGGGAGGCCCATAGGGGGGCGCACCAGCCCACCAGGGGCTGGTTCCCTTCCCACTTCAGCCTATGGGGCCCTCCGGGATAGGTGGCCCACCCGGTGGACCCCCGGGACCCTTCCGGTGGTCCCGGTACAATACCGATTACCCCCAAAAACCTTCCGTGGCCGAAACTGGACTCCTATATACAATTCTTTACCTCCGACCATTCCGGAACTCCTCGTGACGTCTGGGATCTCATCCGGGACTCCGAACAACTTTCGGGTTACCGCATACTAATATCTCTACAACCCTAGCGTCACCGAACCTTAAGTGTTTAGACCCACGGGTTCGGGAGACACTTAGACATGACCGAGACGACTCCTCGATCAATAACCAACAGCGGGATCTGGATACCCATGTTGGCTCCCACATGCTCCTCGATGATCTCATCGAATGAACCACGATGTCGAGGATTCAATCAATCCCGACGCAATTCCCTTGTCTATCGGTACGATACTTGCCCGAGATTCGATCGTCGGATCTCGATACCTTGTTCATCTCGTTACCGGCAAGTCTCTTTACCGGTTTCCGTAACACATCATCCCGTGAACAACTCCTTGATCACATTGAGCTCATTATGATGATGTCCTACCGAGTGGGCCCGAAGTACCTCTCCGTCGCACGGAGTGACAATCCCAGTCTCGATTCGTGCCAACCCAACAGACACTTTCGGAGATACCCGTAGTGCACCTTTATAGCCACCCAGTTACGTTGTGACGTTTGGTACACCCAAAGCACTCCTACGGTATCCGTGAGTTGCACAATCTCATGGTCTAAGGAAAGTTACTTGACATTGGAAAAGCTTTAGCAAACGAACTACACGATCTAGTGCTGGCTTAGGATTGGGTCTTGTCCATCACATCATTCTCCTAATGATGTGATCCCATTATCAATGACATCAATGTCCATGGTCAGGAAACCGTAACCATCTATTGATCAACGAGCTAGTCAACTAGAGGCTTACTAGGGACATGTTGTGGTCTATGTATCACACATGTATTACGATTTGTGGATAACACAATTATAGCATGAATAACAGACAATTATCATAACAAGGAAATATAATAATAACCATTTTATTATTGCCTCTAGGGCATATTTCCAACACATCGGTCTTGCAGCAATAGAAGAGACAGAACAGATCAATATAAGTAGCAGTATCATTAAGTCTCATCCTCACCCAGAGATCCTTTCTCGACTCCCTGCGAGAAAACAATCCCAGAGCCATACAGTCATCAACCTCGTCCTGAGATCCCTTCTCGACTCCCTGCGAGAAGCAATCCCAGAGCCATATATCCAAGTATCCAGTTCTAAAATTGTATCAATCAGGATACACCTCGAGTGTCCGTTACTGTAGGACAGGCTATCGATAGAAGTTTTCTTCCCTGCAGGGGTGCACCAACTTACCCAACACGCTCGATTAACTCCGGCCGGACACACTTTCCTGGGTCATGCCCGGCCTCGGCCAAACGACACATCGCAACCCTACCTACAGCTCAGCACAGAGTTCCCTGCCGGTCTACATCCTAAGCGCAAGGGGGTCTTGGCCATCGCCCCTCGCCCTCCGGGTCGTTTGCGCACATGGCTCAGATCCAAGCACCACCTCTGTCGGGAATGGCGCCAATCACTCCTGCCACACTGCTGAACTGGACATCTGACAGAGCTTTCGGCTGATGCATACGATGCAGAACGCCCATACTATGCCCACTGATGGTTAGTGCTATCAGGCCAGAGGCCTGCTCGGATCAAATATCCAAATCGTTAGTACCTTGGGCTTCGCGGTAACGAGCAAGACTCACAGAAAGAGTGACCCCGGCGCCCCGTCTCAAGGACTTGCGGCAAGGGCCATGAATGCCCGGCCACGCCTCGTATTCACCACTCGGGCACCACACAGGCACCCGTCTTCACAACACTCGCCTTCTCAGGGCCACGCGGGTACCCCTCAGGGTCGACCCGCCTATCCAAGTAACAGTGTAAAGTCCAAGTATCCGTGTGTCTATAACATTAGGGGAATCCGAGGTATCACCCTCATTGAATCCCACTCGATGTATCCGTCAAGGTGAACTCGGAGGAATCACCCTCGATGGGTTCACACTTGATGTGTTGCCGACAGCGTCGTTACCGGAAGTGGTGAAGGAGGAATCACCCTCGATGACCATACCGAAATGCTACTCTACAGAGTTAACCAGAAGTGCTACACGAGGTATCACCCTCGGCACGCGATAGTAACGCTGCAGTGTGTTCTTACAACTAAGGGGGTGATGTGCGGTGCCGGGGCCTGTCTTCAATCCCGTGATCGGGTCTTCAGATAATCCAGCGGGGCGTTCGGGACTAATGGGGTCACTGATAGGTTCTACCCAGCCTATACTAAGCAGTTTAGGTTTGCAGGTAATTATCAACAGCATGTTACATAAACAGGCTATGCATCAGAATAGGTAAAGCAGTATCAGGCAGCAATTCTAATGCAAGCATGAGAAAATAGAATGGGCGATATCGGGATGATCAAGGGGGGCTTGCCTGGTTGCTCGGCGGCAGGGGCAAGGTCGTCAATGGTGTCTTCGGTCTCCGGAGCTCGTCGGTCTCGGGAACGACGTCGGTGTCGGGTCTAACGAGAGAGAAGAGGGGGAGGAAACTGTATAATACACAGCAAACATGAGCATGACAAATACGATACACGGTCTAGTGGTAGTCTAACGCAGTACTACACTTATCGGACGGAGCGGGAGAATATCTGACGATATTTCCTGGGTCTTTGGAATTATCGGACAGACGATCCGGAGGGGGACGGTTCCATGTTGGATAGATAGGGACGCATGACGGATGAACGGATCGCATATCCGAATTCGTCTCGTCGTTCTGAGCAACTTTCATGTACAAAGTTTTTCCATCGAGTTACGGATTATTTAATATGATTTTCTAATGTTTTATTAATTTCTTGAACTATTTAAATCAGAAATTGTATTATTACATCAGCATGATGTCTGCTGACATCAGCAGTCAACTCTGACCGTTGATTGGTCAAACTGACCAGTGGGTCCCACATGTCATTCTCACATTAGGCTAATTAGGGTTTGATTATGTTAATTACAGTTTAATTAGACTAACTAATTAATTAGATTAATTAAACGAGTTAATTAGGTTAATATATAATTAATTAATCAATTAATTAATTATCTATATTTTTTTAATTCTTTTTTTATGTCCTGGGGCTAGGCCCCACATGTCATTGGGCCAGGCGGACGCGTCCGGGTCGTGCCCTTCGGCGCCAGACAGGTCGGCGTGCCAAAGCGTCGCGCGCCGCGTAGCGAGGCGAGGCCAAGGCCCAGCGCGCGGCGGGAGGTGGCGACGCTGGCGAGCGAGGGGGCGCACGGAGCCACGGCGAGGCACGGCGGCGGCGCGGTGGAGCCGCACAGAGGGTGAACGGGCGCGTGGACGGGCGGGGTGCGCGATGCAGGCAGAGGCGGGCGCTGTGGGGCGAGCTGAGACGAGGCCCGGGCGCGGCGCGGACGGCCGAGGGTCGAGACGAGGCGGGCGCGCCCCGGGCGCGCGCGCGCCGCGCGGCTGCGGTGACTACGGGGCAGGGGGGCGAGTGGGGTGACCGGCGACCGGGGGGGGGGGGGGGGGGGGGAAGGCTCACAGGGGCGGCAGAGGCGGCCGGCGGGGACGGAGTGGGGAAGCCCGGCGAGGAGGGAGGTCGGGGAGGACGTCCGGCGGGGAAGCGGCGCCGGCGAGGTGACACCGCGGACAAGGACGGAGGCGCGGCGGGGCGGGCGACGGGTGATGTCGGGGGCGCCCGCTCCCGATCCAGAACGGGGCAGGGAGAGGGAGATCGAGGGGGAGTGGGGATAGGGTTAGGGTTTCGGTTGCGGCTGGGGGGGGGGGGGGTTAGTAGAGGGGGTGCGGGTGGGCCGGCCTGGCGTCCTGGTGGCAAGCTGGGCCGTGGCCCAGTGAGGGGTTCCTTTTATTTTTTTCTTTGTTTTATTTTACTTTTCTATTTTCTGTCTAGTTTTCTTTTGTCTTTTTCTTTTTCTTTATTCATATCTCCTATTTAGTAATAGTTAGGCCTCAAATAGTTTTTGTAAAACATAGCAATTGTTCCAATAATTACTAGGCATCCTCTACCACTGTCAAAAATTAGTTTGGAGTCAACTGGACCTCACGCAAATTTCAATATAAATAGAATGTATTAAACCTTGCTGTTTTGGTAAAGTTTGAGCCACCTAATTAATTTATTTTTTTGTTGGTTTCAATTTTAGAATAGTCTCTGGAATATTTGTTATTTTATGAACATTTTAGTTTTTATGTTAGACAACTTTTATTTCCCACTTTCATTTAAATTTGGATTTTGACTTAGGAGTTGAAATGCAATATAATGCTAATGATGATCATGCACTGTTAAACATGATGACATGGCATAATCAAAAGGGGATTACTGTAGCTTAAACATGGGGGTTACACGCTGGACAATCCGAAAGAGCTGCGGTGATAAATATGCAATTGAATGCAATTTATCGATGCAACCCTTTCGGACGGGAGACGCCTAGGTTCGCGACTTGATGTGAAAATTTAATCTACTGACATGGAAAAAAAGCGGACAAGGTCATGGAATTGTTGCTCACCCTCCGATGTAGATGATGTAGTAGATCAAAGGAGAGGGATGATCGTGGACCAACACCTCCAACGTCGACGATCACTCCACGAAGATGGAACACCACAAATCCTGTTAATTCCACCGAGTGAAAAAAATTTAGGTCATCACCTCACATTAAGCATTACACTTTAAACTATGAAAAAAAAATCATATTTTGTAAAGTGTCAAATTTGGAAGCACTTATCATATCCCAATTTAGGTCATCACCTCACATTAAGCATTGACACATCAATTTTTTTTAGCAAGATCATCATGATGAAATAACCACTTATCATATCCCAAATTTGAAGCACATCTCACATAGCGACTTAACAACATCACAAACTGAAAATAAAAGCTTCGTTAACAATTTTTATAACTAAGTGTCTCAAGTTGCTTTTTAACTATGATAATTATTTTGCCGAGATCATCCATCTAGCTACCTAACAGTTGCAAAATAATTCATTTTGCCGAGATTCATCCATCCATCTAAAACACATACAACATTCATCCATCTAGCAACCTAACAACATCCAACATCCATCCATGCATCCATTCATACTCCAACAGTAGCTAAATAAGCAAAAAAATGAAAAAAAACAAAGGAGTGCTAGCTCACCGGGCAGATGGGCGTCGCGGCGGTGGAGTTAAGGGGGGCCAGCGGTGGAGGGGATGGGAGGGCCGGGGGGGGCTGGGCCGCCGGAGAAGCCCGGCCAACACAGCAGGGGCGCGGGCCGGCGAGAGCCGCGGCCAGCCGTGGTCGGACCGCCGCCGGCGCGCGCGTAGGGGTCAGGGAGGAGCGGGGTGGTCGGGGCGGCGGTGGGTCGGGAGGAGGCCGGGACGGCGTGCGGCCGTCAGGGAGGTCGGGGCGCGCGGGTTGAGAGGGCAGGGGCGGGGTCGAGGCGGCGTGGGGTTGGAGAGGCCAGGGCGGGGCTGGCCGGGGTGGAGGCGAGGCGGCGCGGGGTTGAGAAGGCGGGCGGGGCTGGCCGGTTGGAGGCGGCGGCGCGGCGCGAGTGCGGAGGAGGCGGCGGCGTGGGCGGGTGGAGGCGCTGGGCGGCGGCGATGCGGGTTGGGGGCCGGGGGGTGGGGGAAAGAATGAGTGGAGGAGAGGGGCGCAGCGAGGGGATAAGGTAATCTATGCCGATGGCATAGCCATCGGCATAGATATCTCTTTTTTTTTTTGCAGCAGCAGCATAGATAGCATTTGAAAACTAAAAATAGAACCACATCGCCAAAGGAAGAGCAATTTGACCAGTTTAAATACTTGTAATCCATACGAAGCAAGCTCCAGTATTCATTAGACTTTCGTTAAGAAAACGGACAATTACTCTGAAACTTTCGGTGCCCGGGCACTGAAGGTTTCAGAGTAATTGTCCGTTTTCCATGATGGATGCCGGTGTTTTCTATTTGCAGTCTGCATCCGTGTACACCCGACACGGCCGTTCCCCCCTCCAGGTGCCGGCGCGGCGCGTCCGTGAGGGGGGCCACACCCAGAGACGTGTGCCGCCTCTTTAGACATGCCACCACACCACCCCGCATGTATGAGGGCCCGGTGCGACGCTCCGGTGGCATTGCTACCCCCAGGGCCCCCATCCCGCCTAACCCTGGAGCGGTTGTACCACGATATCTAGCCCTTTGACTTTCCCGGACGGGCTTTGACCAGTGGACCTCTCCACCCGGTTGTGTTAGGTCAGCCCATAGGGACACCTGGGAGCAACATCCGGGCCAAACCCACAGCAACATCCCCTCCGTGTAGACCCGACGGGTCCGTTTCCCCCCTCCAGGTGCCGGCGGCGGCGCCGTCCGTGAGGGGGGCCACACCCCGGAGACGCGTGCCACCTCTTCAGACATGCCACCACACCACCCCGCATGTATGAGGGCCCGGTGCGACACTCCGGTGGCATTGCTACCCCCCAGGGCCCCCGTCCCGCCTAACCCTGGAGCGGTTGACCACGAAATCTAGCCCTTTGACTTTCCACGGACGGGCTTTGACCAGTGGACCTCTCCACCCGGTTGTGTTAGGTCAGCCCATAGGGACACCTGGGAGCAACATCCGGGCCAAACCCACAGCAACATCCCCTCCGTGTAGACCCGACGCGTCCGTTTCCCCCTCCAGGTGCCGGCGACGGCGCCGTCCGTGAGGGGGCCACACCCCGGAGACGCGTGCCGCCTCTTCAGACATGCCACCACGCCACCCCGCTGTATGAGGGCCCGTGCGATACTCCGGTGGCATTGCTACCCCCCCCAGGGCCCCCGTCCCGCCTAACCCTAGAGCGGTTGACCACGAGATCTAGCCCTTTGACTTTCCACGGACGGCTTTGACCAGTGGACCTCTCCACCCGGTTGTGTTAGGTCAGCCCATAGGGACACCTGGGAGCAACATCCGGGCCAAACCCATAGCAACATCCCCTCCGTGTAGACCCGATGCGTCCGTTTCCCCCCTCCAGGTGCCGGCGCGGCGCCGACCGTGAGGGGGGCCACACCCCGGAGTCGCGTGCCGCCTCTTCAGACATGCCACCACAAACACCCCCATGTATGAGGGCCCGGTGCGACGCTCGGTGGCATTGCTACCCCCCCGGGCCCCCGTCCCGCCTAACCCTGGAGCGGTTGACCACGAGATCTAGCCCTTTGACTTTCCACGGACGGCTTTGACCAGCTGGGGGGTAGCAATGCCACCGGAGTGTCGCACCGGGCCCTCATACATGCGGGGTGGTGTGGTGGCATGTCTGAAGAGGTGGCACGCGTCTCCGGGGGTGTGGCCCCCTCACGGACGGCGCCGCCGCCGGCACCTGGAGGGGGGAAACGGACCGTCGGGTCTACACGGAGGGGATGTTGCTGTGGGTTTGGCCCGGATGTTGCTCCCAGGTGTCCCTATGGGCTGACCTAACACAACCGGGTGGAGAGGTCCACTGGTCAAAGCCCGTCCGTGGAAAGTCAAAGGGCTAGATATCGTGGTCAACCGCTCCAGGGTTAGGCGGGATGGGGGCCCTGGGGGGTAGCAATGCCACCGGAGCGTCGCACCGGGCCCTCATACATGCGGGGTGGTGTGGTGGGCATGTCTAAAGAGGCGGCACACGTCTCTGGGGTGTGGCCCCCCTCACGGACGCGCCGCCGCCGCACCTGGAGGGGGAACGGCCGTTCGGGTGTACACGGATGCAGACTGCATAGAAAACACACCGGCATCCATCATGAAAACGGACAATTACTCTGAAACCTTCAGTGCCCGGGCACCGAAAGTTTCAGAGTAATTGTCCGTTTTCTTAACGAAAGTCTAATGAATACTGGAGCTTGCTTCGTATGGATTAGCCAAGTATTTAAACTGGTCAAATTGCTCTTCCTTTGGCGATGTGGTTCTATTTTTTAGTTTTCAAATGCTATCTATGCTGCTGCTGCAAAAAAAAAAAGATGCTATCTATGCCGATGGCTATGCCATCGGCATAGATTACCTTATCCCCTCGCTGCGCCCCTCTCCTCCACTCATTCTTTCCCCCACCCCCCGCGCCTCCCAACCCGCATCGCCGCCGCCACGCGCCTCCACCCCCACGCCCGCCGCCTCCTCCCACTCGCGCCGCCCCGCCCGCCGTCCAACCCTGCCCACCCCCCCCCCCCTCTCCAACCCCCCGCCTCCCTCCACCCCCACCCCCCCTCCGTCTCCAACCCCACGCCGCCTCGACCCCGCCCTGCCCTCTCCAACCCCCGCGCCCCGACCTCCCTGCCGGCCGCACCGCCGTCCGGCCTCCTCCCGACCCCACCGCCCGCCCGACACCCCCGCCTCCTCCCTACCCTACGCGGCGCCGGCGGCGGTCCCGACCACGGCTGGCCCGGCTCTCGCCGGCCCGCGCCCCTGCTGTGTTGGCCGGGCTTCTCCGGCCGGCCCAGCCCCGCCCCGGCCCTCCCATCCCCTCCACCGCTGGCCCCTGCCTTCAACTCCACCGCCGCGACGCCCATCTGCCCGGTGAGCTAGCACTCCTTTGTTTTTTTTCATTTTTTTGCATTATTTAGCTACTGTTGGATGTATGAATGGATGCATGGATGGATGTTGGATGTTGTTAGGTTCTAATAGATGAATGTTGTATGTGTTTTAGATGGATGGATGAATCTCGCAAAATGAATTATTTTGCAACTGTTAGGTAGCTAGATGGATGAATCTCGGCAAAATGAATTATCATAGTTAAAAAGCAACTTGAGACACTTAGTTATAAAATTGTTAACGAAGCTTTTATTTTAGTTTGTGATGTTGTTAAGTAGCTATGTGAGATGTGCTTCAAATTTGGGATATGATAAGTGGTTATTTCATCATGATGATCTTGCTAAAAAAAATTGATGTGTCAATGCTTTGTGAGGTGATGACCTAAATTGGGATATGATAAGTGCTTCCAAATTTGAACTTTACAAAATATGATTTTTTTTTCATAGTTTAAAGTGTCAATGCTTAATGTGAGGTGATGACCTAAATTTTTTTCACTCGGTGGAATTAACAGGATTTGTGGTGTTCCATCTTCGTGGAGTGATCGTCGACGTTGGAGGTGTTGGTCCACGATCATCCCTCTCCTTTGATCTACTACATCATCTACATCGGAGGGTGACAACAATTCCATGACCTTGTCCGCTTTTTTTCCATGTCAGTAGATTAAATTTTCACATCAAGTCGCGTAACCTAGGCGTCTCCCGTCCGAAAGGGTTGCATCGATAAATATGCATTCAATTGCATATTTATCACCGCAGCTCTTTCGGATTGTCCAGCGTGTAACACCCCATTATTAAGCTACAGTAATCCCCTTTTGATTATGCCATGTCATCATGTTTAACAGTGCATGATCATCATAGCATTATATTGCATTTCAACTCCTAAGTCAAAATCCAAATTAAATGAAAGTGGGAAATAAAAGTTGTCTAACATAAAAACTAAAATGTTCAATAAATAACAAATATTTCCAGAGACTATTCTAAAATTGAAACCAACAAAAAAATAAATTAATTAGGTGGCTCAACTTTACCAAAACAGCAAGGTTAATACATTCTATTTATTATGAAATTTGCGTGAGGTCCAGTTACTCCAAACTAATTTTTGACAGTGGTAGAGGATGCCTAGTAATTATTGGAACAATTGCTATGTTTTACAAAAACTATTTTGAGCCTAACTATTACTAAATAGGAGATATGAATAAAGAAAAAGAAAAAGACAAAAGAAAACTAGACAGAAAATAGAAAAGGTAAAATAAAACAAAGAAAAAAATAAAAGGAACCCCCTCACTGGGCCACGGCCCAGCTTGCCACCAGGACGCCAGGCCGGCCCACCCGCACCCCTCTACTAACCCCCCCCCCCCCCCCAGCCGCAACCGAACCCTAACCCTATCCCCACTCCCCCTCGCTCTCCCTCTCCCTGCCCCGTTCTGGATCGGGAGCGGGCGCCCCGACATCACCCGTCGCCCCCCGCCGCGCCTCCGTCCTTGTCCGCGGTGTCACCTCGCCGGCGCCGCTTCCCGCCGGACGTCCTCCCCACCTCCCTCCTCGCCGGGCTTCCCCACTCCGTCCCCGCCGGCCGCCTCTGCCGCCCTGTGAGCCTTCCCCCCCCCCCCCCCCCCCCCCCGGTCGCCGGTCACCCCACTCGCCCCCCTGCCCCGTAGTCACCGCAGCCGCCGCGGCGCCGCGCCCCCCGCGCCCCGCCTCGTCTCGACCCTTCCCCCCCCCGCCCCCCCCTCTCTCACTCCCACCACACCCCCCCCCTCCCTCATCCATCGCCCACCGCCCGCCGTCCACGCGCCCCGCTTCACCCTCTGCTGCGGCTCCACCGCGCCGCCCCGCCTTGCCCGCCCGCGTGGCTCCGTGCGCCCCCTCGCTCGCCAGCGTCGCCACCTCCCGCCCCGCGCTCGGGCCTTGGCCTCGCCTCTGCTACGCGCGCGCGCACGCTTTCGGCACGCCGAACATGTCTGGCGCCCGAAAGGGCACGACCCGACGCGTCCGCCTGGCCCAATGACTGTGGGCCTAGCCCCAGGACATAAAAAAAAGAATTAAAAAATATAGATAATTAATTAATTGATTAATTAATTATATAATTAACCTAATTAACTCTTTTAATTAATCTAATTAATTAGTTAGTCTAATTAAACTGTAATTAACATAATCAAACCCTAATTAGCCTAATGTGAGAATGACATGTGGGACCCACTGGTCAGTTTGACCAATCAACGGTCAGAGTTGACTGCTGTGTCAGCATGACATCATGCTGATGTAATAATACATTTCTGATTTAAATAGTTCAAGAAATTAATAAAACATTAGAAAATCATATAATAATCCGTAACTCCATGGAAAAACTTTGTACATGAGTTGCTCAAGACGACGAGACGAATTCGGATATGCGATCCGTTCATCCGTCATGCGTCCCATCTATCCGAACATGAACCTCCCCCTCCGGATCGTCTTCCGATAATTCCAAGACCCAGAAATATCGTCAGATATTCTCCCGCTCCGTCCGATACGTGTAACTCGATCACTAGCTCAAGCATGACTCCACTTAGACAACTGCCACGCCGTTGTATCGTATTCATGCTCATGTTTGCTGTGTATTTATACAGTTTCCTCCCCCTCTTCTCTCTCGTTAGACCCCGACACCGACGTCGTTCCCGAGACGACGCAGCTCCGGAGACCGAAGACACCATTGACGACCTTGCCCTGCCGCGGCGCCGAGCAACCAGGCAAGCCCCCCTTTGATCATCCCGATATCGCCCATTCTATTTTCTCATTGCTGCATTAGAATTGCTGCTGCTACTGCTTTACCTATTCTGATGCATAGCCTGTTTATTGTAACATGCTGTTGATAATTACCTGCATAACCTAAACTGCTTAGTATAGCTGGGTAGAGACCTATCAGTGACCCCATTAGTCCCGACCGCCCCGCTGGATTATCTGAAGACCCGATCAACGGGATTGAAGACCAGCCCCGGCACCGCACATCACCCCCTTAGTTTAACGACACTGCAGCGTTACTATCGCGTGCCGAGGGTGATACCTCTTGTAGCACTTCTGATGTTAACTCTGTAGAGTAGCTATTCGGTCATGGTCATCGAGGGTGATTCCTCCTTCACCACTTCCGGTAACGACGCTGTCGTGCAACCATCAAGTGTGAACCCATCGAGGGTGATTCCTCCGAGTTCACCTTGACGGATACATCGAGTGGGATTCAATGAGGGTGATACCTCGATTCCCCTAATGTTATAGACACACGGATACTTGGACTTTACACTGTTACTTGGATAGCGGGTCGACCCTGAGGGGTACCCGCGTGCGCCTGAGAGGCGAGTGTTGTGAAGACGGGTGCCTGTGTGGTGCCCGAGTGGTGAATACGAGGCGTGGCCGGGCATTCATGGCCCTTGCCGCAAGTCCTTGAGACGGGGCGACGGGGTCACATCTTTCGTGAGTCTCTGCTCGTTACGCCAAGTCTCAACTAACGATTTGGATATTTGATCCGAGCAGGCCTCTGGCCTGATAGCACTAACCATCACGTGGGCATAGTATGGGCGTTCTGCATCGTATGCATCAGCCGAAAGCTCTGTCAGATGTCCAGTTCAGCAGTGTGGCATGGAGTGATTGGCGCCATTCCCGACAGAGGTGGTGCTTGGATCTGAGCCATGTGCGCAACGACCCGGAGGGCGAGGGGCGATGGCCAGACCCCCTTGCGCTTAGGATGTAGACCGCAGGGAACTCTGTGCTGAGCTGTAGGTAGGGTTGCGATGTGTCGTTTGGCCGAGGCCGGGCATGACCCAGGAAAGTGTGTCCGGCCGGAGTTAATCGAGCGTGTTGGGTAAGTTGGTGCACCCCTGCAGGGAAAAACTTCTATCGATAGCCTGTCCTACAGTAACGGACACTCGGAGTTGTATCCTGATTGTCATCATTTTAGAACTGGATACTTGGATATATGGCTCTGGGATTGCTTCTCGCAGGGAGTCGAGAAGGGATCTCAGGACGAGGTTGATGACTGTATGGCTCTGGGATTGTTTTCTCGCAGGGAGTCGAGAAAGGATCTCTGGGTGAGGATGAGACTTAATGATACTGCTACTTATATTGATCTGTTCTGCTCTCTTCTATTGCTGCAAGACCGATGTGTTGGAAATATGCCCTAGAGGCAATAATAAAATGGTTATTATTATATTTCCTTGTTCATGATAATTGTCTGTTTTCATGCTATAATTGTGTTATCCAGAATCGTAATACATGTGTATACATAGACCACAACATGTCCCTAGTAAGCCTCTAGTTGACTAGCTCGTTGATCAATAGATGGTTACGGTTTCCTGACCATGGACATTGGATGTCATTGATAATGGGATCACATCATTAGGGGAATGATGTGATGGACAAGACCCAATCCTAAGCCTAGCACTAGATCGTGTAGTTCGTTTGCTAAAGCTTTTCCAATGTCAAGTAACTTTTCCTTAGACCTGAGATTGTGCAACTCACGGATACCGTAGGAGTGCTTTGGGTGTACCAAACGTCACAACGTAACTGGGTGGCTATAAAGGTGCACTACGGGTATCTCCGAAAGTGTCTGTTGGGTGGCACGAATCGAGACTGGGATTTGTCACTCCGTGCGACGGAGAGGTACCTTCGGGCCCACTCGGTAGGACATCATCATAATGAGCTCAATGTGATCAAGGAGTTGTTCACGGGATGATGTGTTACGGAAACGAGTAAAGAGACTGCCGGTAACGAGATTGAACAAGGTATCGAGATACCGACGATCGAATCTCGGGCAAGTATCGTACCGATAGACCAAGGGATTGCGTACGGGATTGATTGAATCCTCGACATCGTGGTTCATCGATGAGATCATCGAGGAGCATGTGGGAGCCAACATGGGTATCCAGATCCCGTGTTGGTTATTGATCGGAGAGTCGTCTCGGTCATGTCTACGTGTCTCCCGAACCCGTAGGGTCTACAACCTTAAGGTTCGGTGACGCTAGGGTTGTAGAGATATTAGTATGCGGTAACCCGAAAGTTGTTCGGAGTCCCGGATGAGATCCCAGACGTCACGAGGAGTTCCGGAATGGTCCGGAGGTAAAGAATTGTATATAGGAAGTCCAGTTTCGGCCACCGGAAGGTTTTGGGGGTATCGGTATTGTACCGGGACCACCGGAAGGGTCCCGGGGGTCCACCGGGTGGGCCACCTATCCCGGAGGGCCCCATAGCTGAAGTGGGAAGGGAACCAGCCCCTGGTGGGCTGGTGCGCCCCCTATGGGCCTCCCCTGCGCCTAGGGTTGGGAAACCCTGGGGTGGGGGCGCCTCCACTAGGCTTGGGGGCCAAGCCACCCCTTGGCCGCCGCCCCCCCCCCCCCCATCTAGATGGGATCTAGAGGGGCCAGCGCCCCCCTAGCCCCTATATATAGTGGGGGGAGAGAGGGCAGTGACACCCCAGCCCCTGGCGCCTCCCTCTTTCCCCCCGTGACACTTCTCCCTTCGTTGGTGCTTGGCGAAGCCCTGCCGAGATCCCCGCTGCTTCCACCACCACGCCGTCGTGCTGCTGGATCTTCATCAACCTCCTCTCCTCCCCCTTGCTGGATCAAGAAGGAGGTGACGTCTCTTCCCAACCGTACGTGTTTTGAACGCGGAGGTGCCGTCCGTTCGGCGCTCGGTCATCGGTGATTTGGATCACGACGAGTACGACTCCATCAACCCCGTTCTCTTGAACGCTTCCGCTCGTGATCTACAAGGGTATGTAGATGCACTCCCCTCTCACTCGTTCTAGATGACTCCATAGATTGATCTTGGTGATGCGTAGAAAATTTTAAAATTCTGCTACGTTCCCCAACAGTGGTATCAGTTTATGCGTAGTATCTTGCACGAGTAGAACACAAGTAGTTGTGGGGCGTCCATTTGTCAATCTTCTTGCCGTTACTAGTCTATCTTGATTCGGCGGCACTGTGGGATGAAGCGGCCCGGACCGACCTTACACGTACGCTTAACGTGAGACTGGTTCCACACGACTGACATGCACTAGTTGCATAAGGTGGCTAGCGGGTGTCTGTCTCTCCCACTTTAGTCGGATCGGATTCGATGAAAAGGTCCTTATGAAGGGTAAATGAAAATTGGCATATCACGTTGTGGTTTTGGCGTAGGTAAGAAACGTTCTTGCTAGAAACCTATAGAAGCCACGGGAAAAAAAAATTGCAACAACAATTAGAGGACGTCTAACTTGTTTTTGCAGCAAGTGCTTTGTGATGTGATATGGCCGAAGGATGTGATGAATGATATATGTGATGTATGAGATGATCATGTTCTTGTAATAGGAATCACGACTTGCGTGTCGATGAGTATGACAACCGGCAGGAGCCATGGAGTTGTCTTAATTTATTATATGACATGCGTGTCATTGAAATTCGCCATGTATATTACTTTACTTTTGCTAACCGTTAGCCGTAGTAGTAGAAGTAATAGTTGGCGAACAACTTCATGAAGACACGATGATGGAGATCATGATGATGGAGATCATGGTGTCATGCCGGTGACGATGATGATCATGGAGCCCCAAGATGGAGATCAAAAGGAGCGAAGTGTAATGGCCATATCATGTCACTATTTTGATTCCATGTGATGTTTATCATTTTTGCATCTTATTTGCTTAGAACAACGGTAGCATATATAAGATGATCCCTCACTAAAATTTCAAGAAAGTGTTTCCCCTAACTGTGCACCGGTCGAAGGTTTGTTGTTTCCGA
>CM022302.1:14178732-14295300 GCA_011799875.1 Thinopyrum elongatum | reverse complement strand
ACCTCCCAACCGCGAGGATGCATACCCTCGTCTTCCCTTCGGACAGCCCTCCGGGAGGCAGTCGAACAGTCCCCCCGGACGGTGTCGCGGACAGCCCTTCGGGAGGAGCTTCGAAACTCGAACGGTCACTCGGACAGCCCTTCGGGAGGACTCACAGAACTTGGACCGTCACTTGGACAGCCCTTCGGGAGGCACTCACGAACAGCCCCCGGGCACTAAGATCGAAACTACGACCTCTCTACAGAGTTGCACACATACGGTGTCATCTATCCGGCAGGGCTTCGCCGTCCAGAACTAGTTCCCACCGGAACCCAGACAGCCTTTCGGCTCTACGAAACTCTTTTCGTGGGAGGAGGAGAAGCCAGATATTGCAATGGCATGTATATGTGAGAAAGAGTGAGTCTTTAGGCAGCCCCCTCCACCCCTATTTATAGGCCAAGCCCAAGGGTGGCTTCTCCAAGAAGCCAAGGGAAAATACCAAAGGACCCTCAAGGTGGCTTCTCCAAGAAGCCACCCAAAAAGCACTTTCACTATTCAGACGACATTTTTCAGCGTCCGTTCGAACTGAAATATTTATGTGGGCTTAGAACATTTCCAGTACCACTAAAAATATTTTCAACGCATTCTGGAACAATTCCAGATTAGTGATTTTCATCGCGAAAAGCATCTGAAGTGGTTCCGGCAGCTCCGAACATTTCCGGTTTTTCTTCCAGAAAATTCCCAAAAGTTTCCAGAATGATTCTGGCACCCTCCAAGAATTATCGGCATGTGCCGAAACCAATTTGACTTTATGGTATCCTCTGAAACAACTTTTCAGTTTCACCGGAACTCATCCGGTGACCTCTCTCTGCGGAACTTTTCCGCTGTCCGAAACTTTTTCGGTGTCCGAAATTTTTCGGTGATTTTCTCTCAGACTCCCTGTCTAGTATTCAACAGATAGATGACCCTTAAGCGTGTGACCCTATAGGTTCGGTGTAGTATAGACATGACCCGGAACCCCTTCCGATCATGATCAACATCGGAGCCGTGGACACCCATATTGACCCCTATACCCACACGAATGAATATTCGAGTGAACCTCCAGTTGCCGTGTGCTATTCCTTGTTGCTTCGCGATATGTTACAAATACCCAAGGTGAGACATGATGGCATTCCCGTGGATCAACAACTTGTCCACTATGCTAGTTACCTCGTTACCGGTATTGTTCTCTTTTCTCGTTACCCGTGTTCCGGCATCCCCGTGATCAAATCACAAAGTGTCTGGCCAGACGATGATGGATACCGTAACACCGAGAGGGCCCAGAGATATCTCTCCATCGTCGGAGGAGCAAATCCCAATCTTGAGCTATCAAGTTACTTAACATATTTTCCCATGAACCCGTAAGCCGCCGTAATAGCCATCCAGTTACGGATGACGTTTAACAAACCCCAAAGTTCATGAATCAAGCATGAAGAACTCGATACTCTCATGGTCTGAGGAATCATGCAAATGTTAACCATCTCTGTGTTATTAACCATTAACTTGTGACGAAAGAATCTCATAGCATAACATCAATCGGGTCGATTCAACACAAATGTTCTTCTAACACTGTGCCCTCAAAGTTGCTGGCATAGACATGCCCATGATCAGGAAAACAGAACCATCATGCAACACTTGAGCTAGTCTTAGAGGCCAGACTAGGAATACATTTTACCGTTTATTATCCCACACGTGCATATGAGTCTTCCTCCGAGCCTCGTTTATTTGCAGACTCGAGAATCATTGCAGTTATAGCATGGAACATAAACCTATATATGAACAGGGAGATAATCAATAACATTTATTATTGCCTCTAGGGCATATCTCCTACAGACTCCCACTTGCACTAGAGTCAATAATCTAGTTAATGCTAATGCACTTTACACCTGTGGCACACCGGTGTAAATATGCTTCGCTTGTGGTATAGCCTGAATGTCCAATGGATCTGACGACTTCAGCTCGTGTGTATCTTTGCATATCCTCGCGTTTTCACGCTTTCACAGAAGTCATATTTTGTGTGGACTTGGCTGGTATGTATGCGAATCACAAGTGAACCTGGATTCCTCAGACTGAGTTATGGAGCAACTACTTGCAGTAGTGTCCCATTGACAAAAGCCATCTTGGAACCATACTAAGTTCATGATGAACTATATGATTCAACATCTTGTTTGTCGCTTTTAAAAGCGGCAACATACTTCGCCTCTGTTATAGAATTCGCCACAGTAACTTGTTTGGAACAATTTCAACTACCGTGCCACCATATTGTGTGTTACACAAAACCCTCAATTTAACAAAAATCGCTTGGAGCATGGATGAAGACTGTATTGATGTAACCTTTTACAACAAACTCTTCATGATCTCCGCTTGCGAGAAAACATGTCATTGGTGCTACTATAGTACTCAATGACCCTTTTTCACTGTTGTCCCATGATCAGTACTTTTGATCACTTTGGTATCTATACTCGCAACAACTTTGGGAGTATTGGACATATCTGGTTTGTTTTTACATACCATGGTACATGATTAATCCAAACACAAGAGTGTGTGAAATCTCCATCATGTATTTTGCTCATCAGTGTTTTGGGACACCGAGTCTTGCAAAAACTCTTTCCATGTGACTTCGGCAAGAATCACTCCTTGACGTTTTTAATGCTAAAGGTTTTAGCATCTTGTCAATAGTATCTTTGCTCAGACCCATTAGGTAAATCTATCTCCATAGATCATCATGCCTAATATAAAGGCTATTTAGCCCAAGCACTTCATCAAAAAACTATTTTCAAATGAAGTCCTAATTCATGTCAAGAAATTTATTTCCAATTAACAATGTGTCAAGCACACAACGTTTTTAGAAATTTTATTATGCTCCCACTTACTTTCTTGAATCATAAGCATCTTCGTTACCCATTGATGAAGTCAAACCCCTTTGACCATTTCATCAAAACACGAAGATTCCAACTCCATTTTGCTCTCTTTTGTCCATTGCTGGAACTCTGAAGTTTGCATACTTACTAGCATCCTCTGGAATGACAAAAAACCTTGGACTGTAACACATGCAATTCCTTGGTTTTATTTCCATCAGATGGAAATCCTTTTGTCATCCTTTGTTTCATATCTCATGATTTGAAATATGTATTAATTGCTAGCTCAACCCGAACCGACTTTAAGCATCGCTACGGTGAAACAACCTCATCGTAGTCAATTCCTTGAACTTGTATATTGCAACAAGTTGAGCTTTATGGATAAAACATTTTTACCCGTATCAGTTTTTAGTTCCATAAAATTCGTTAGACTCTAAGTCTTCCGAAAGGTGTATCAAGGTTTTAATCTTGAAACATTTATATGGAGACTATCTCGGATTGTATTGGCATTTAGCCAATTCCGGAGTCAGGGCCATCAACGCTTCCTTGTGTATCATAGGTAACTGTTGTCTAACAACAATATCTCGTTTGCGCACCTGAGAGGTTTGCACGAGCCTTGCCTACGTGGTTCAGCTGCAAGTTCGACTGAAGTCCATACATTTTTTGTAGAGACTTCCGTATCAGTCGCAGTAGGAAACTCCAGAATTACTTCCAAGGTCTCTTCCTTGACCTGATGACGAAGATACTATGTATCTCGTCGAGCTGCACTATTCTCCCACTCACCTTTTTGAAAGAACCATTTTCTTCAAAGAGCATACCGTTCTTTGTGGCAAACCTATTTGCCTCGGTATAGTGAGGGAGGAATACCCATTTCTTGGATAACCTACAAAGTAGCACTTGTCTGATTTGGAATAGGTTTGTAACCTTTTACACAAGCCCCATATTCCAAATGTTTAAGAAAAGATATAAACATGGTTGGGCGTACCATACCATGGCATCATTTCAACAGACCTGATGGAGCTCTTTTCAGTTGTAAAAGCCGTAGTCTCTAAAGCATCACTCTTTAAAGGGATAATGGCAAATTTATATATGTCATCTTTGATCTTACCATGTCATAAATGGTTTGATTACATCTTCACGGACTTTCCACATGCAATGGTGTTCCGGGAGGTGCAAGTTATGAAACTACTTTCACAACTCATCAGACATTCACTAAACTTGTAACTCAAATATTCCTTTCTGCAATCGAATTGTAGAAACATAATTTTCTTGTTACAATAACCATCTACTTCATTTTTGTAAACCTTTCGAATGAATTCAAAAGATCCAGACTTACGTCTCATCAAGTAAATATCCACATACTACTTGAGTCATTTCTGAAGATAGATAACCACTACTAACAACATTTATCGGACTACACCCATCAATGTATGATCCCAATAAGTTTGTTGTCCGTTCCTTATGGCCGTGAATGGTATTTCAGTCACTTCACTTTTCGGAGGAAAGTTGAAGTGTCAGATGATTCAAAATCAAAGGACTTCAAAAATCCATCATAATGGAATTTATCCATGCGGGTTTCTCCCATGTGACCAAATGTAGTGCCACACTTGTGTGGTATTCTCTTAGTCTTGGACATTTAGCGTCAGTGTTATGGATGTATCATATTACTATCAATATTCATAACATACATCCCATCTGGATGGAAGCATGGCTCTAAATGTTATTCATAACACTGAACAACAATTGTTCTTTTATGAACAACCCTTTTGCAACAACATTGTGCAAGGGGCTAGAGTGAAAACTCTAAAATGAATTATGAAAGTAAATCCAGAGGTAATATATTAATATCATTATTCATAACATACATCTCATTCTCAATGAAAGTATGGCCCTTATGTTATTCATAACTTCGAACATAAAAAGTTCTCTATGAACAACCTTCTTGCAAGATACCTTATGCAATGGTCGAGTTTAAAACTCTAAATGAATTATGAAAGTTATATAGACAGTAATACACCGATGGAAGGTATAGTAACATTTACTATGTTCCCTGTGTATACCTAAACCTCATTCCTGGCTAGTCTTTCAGGCCATAGTAGTTCTTACATCGAGTTGCAACAGAAAGCAATCGAGCGGGTATCTTTGTGATTAACTCACAATACCCAAGAATTAGTGATTAACATTTAATCATAATTCCCAAGAACTATATCTTTGACCAGCCTTCTATACATCAAAAACTTGTATGGCATTCATACATGAGCTGGATATTCCAGTCTTCTTTCTTTTTGCCTTTATACTTCTAACAGTTTAACTTTTAGTATTTCTCCCTACTTCCAGAAGAAGCACCCAACTTAAGAGTGGCGTTAGCCCCGGACTTCCTAGGCGTGAAAGTTTCACTAACACCCTTCGGACACTTCCTTTTCTTTAAGTTGTTTGTTTTCTTCACCTTTCATCATATGACAGGCGTTCTTCTGGATCCCTCTCTTATCAGTCTAATGCATAGTAAACTCCTTACTAATAGTTTGCTAACAAACATTGTTTGGATATCTCATATCTTTTAGCCTTTGTCTGTTCTGAAAATGATTTTCAGATTCCATGAATATCACATAACTATCCAAACTTTTGAAGTTCGGGTCTCATGAAGTAAACATATTGCACTTGACTGAAAACAGAATTCTAGCTTTTGGGTCGAAGGACGTGAGTCACATGATCCATAGCATAAGCGAGAGAATACCGAAAGTATGCGACGATAGGACAAAGTCCTTCTCAGCACTTTTGAGGACAATCCTCACATTACGTTACCAACCGTAAAGTTTTAACCAGATATTTAACAGCTATTCAATATTAATAGGGAAGGTGGAAACGTGAGCCATTATTCTACAACTATTATGCATATAACACTTAGACAGTGTTCACAGTTAATTGCACTGAGAATTAAACAAGATAATTCTACAGTGCGCTCCCACTCAAATCAATATCCTCATAATTGATTGTGAGTGATTCAAGATCCGCATTTCAATTCAACGCCATTGATGGTAGCATCACTGATGACGAAAATCTTAATCGGTAGGCAAACTTGCCAATCACATCTCTATGTGACTCTTGTTCATTTCGATGCGTGTGTTCCGAGCTCATGACTTTCATGCCTGAACTTCAAGACAACCAAGTGATCTCGCTGCGAGGTCTCAACTCACCCGCCTCACACATCCCTAATCGTTCGTACCCATGGTAGCATGTGATACCCCGAAAAGTTAGGTGCCGTGACGGTGCTACACTTGGGAGAACACTAACTACTTGATATTTTTAAGAGATCACCCTAATAAAAGCGACTACCGCGCAATCAAGAAGGGGTGCATCATAAGGGATAAACATCTCAGGCAATTCATATAGCATGATATGGTATAGCCCTTTCTGACGGAGAAGTCTTGTATTTCTTCGTCTTCGGCATTCGCGTCGGTGTTCACCTTCGCGAAGATTGCCACCACCTTGTCGATGCACCAGATAATATTGCTATCTCTATAGCTGATAAAATAATGCATTACACAAGGTCGACTGCAGGTCATTTAAAGTGCAATCATATGGCTCCAGCCATCATGCCAAATCATGACACGCAGGTCATGTTTAATCAATTTACATCATATAGACATCTCATACATAATCAAATTATTATGAGCACTGCTATACCACATCATATGCACATGCAAACCCTCCTGCAAAACCAAGTTAGACGCCTCTAATCGGTTTCATGCAAAAACTTGTTTTTCGTGGCTTCTAAGGTTTCGAAACAAACCGAAGCTACCAACGTCCATCATCAAGTATGATAATTCAAGTCGCTAGATTAACTTTCCAGGGTGTATGAAAACCGAGATAATAAAATCTCGAGCCCCATACTAAACTTCGTCATACGCATGACCCCCGTGCAGATCATATCTGCATTGCCCTTTCGTCTGCGAAATTTCATCTTTCTTTTAACTACGGTGGAATTCAATGAACTGTTAGCACTTCGTTGATCAATCAGGATCGCGGATTGCCAGAACATTGAAATCCACCATGCTGTTATCAGATCAGAAATATGCAAATTCCAGGGAAGCAACAAGAAACCGGGTAACAGATTTCATCTGCTACCCGCACAAATAATTTTCAGTAATAGAACTCATCACTACCTAATTATATTGTGCAACACCCATACATCACTATGTATTCTAGATCGCAACCTGCATCTACGCATAGCACGGCTCTTGATGCCACTGCAGGGTAACGCAGCAGAAAACAAAAAATTTCCGACCTACGCAACAGCCCAGGACCACTATGGAGACTGCATACAAGGTTTGATACATTTCGTTACCGACTCGTAGCGCAGCGGAAGTAGAGTCGATGACGATGGCGGTGCAGATCCCCGCAGCTAGGATTTACAACCTCCCAACCGCGAGGATGCATACCCTCGTCTCCCTTCGGACAGCCCTCCGGGAGGCAGTCGAAAAGTCCCCGGACGGTGTCGCGGACAGCCCTTCGGGAGGAGCTTCGAAACTCGAACGGTCACTCGGACAGCCCTTCGGGAGGACTCACAGAAACTTGGACCGTCACTTGGACAGCCCTTCGGGAGGCACTCACGAACAGCCCCTCGGGCACTAAGATCGAAATACGACCTCTCTACAGAGTTGCACACATACGGTGTCATCTATCCGGCAGGGCTTCGCGTCCAGAACTAGTTCCCACCGGACACCAGACAGCCTTTCGGCTTACGAAACTCTTTTCGTGGGAGGGAGAGAGAAGCCAGATCATTGCAATGGCATGTATATGTGAGAAAGAGTGAGTCTTTAGGCAGCCCCCTCCACCCCTATTTATAGGCCAAGCCCAAGGGTGGCTTCTCCAGAAGCCAAGGGGAAAAATACCAAAGGACCCTCAAGGTGGCTTCTCCAAGAAGCCACCCAAAAAGCACTTCACTATTCACGACGACATTTTTCAGGTCCGTTCGAACTGAAAATATTTATGTGGGCTTAGAACATTTCCAGTACCCACAAATAATTTTCAACGCATTCTGGAACAATTCCAGATTAGTGATTTTCATCTGCGAAAAGCATCTGAAGTGGTTCCGGCAGCTCCGGAACATTTCCGGTTTTTCTTCCAGAAAATTCCCAAAAGTTTCCAGAATGATTTCTGGCACCCTCCAAGAATTATCGGGCATGTGCCGAAACCAATTTGACTTTATGGTATCCTCTGAAACAACTTTTCAGTTTCACCGGAACTCATCCGGTGACCTCTCTCTGCGGAACTTTCCGCTGTCCGAAACTTTTTCGGTGTCCGAAACTTTTTCGGTGATTTTCTCTCAGACTCCCTGTCTAGTATCAACAGATAGATGACCCTTAAGCGTGTGACCCTATAGGTTCGGTGAAGTATAGACATGACCCGGAACCCCTTCCGATCAATGATCAACATCGGAGCCGTGGACACCCATATTGACCCCTATACCACACGATGAATATTCGAGTGAACCTCCAGTTGCCGTGTGTATTCCTGTTGCTTCGCGATATGTTACAAATACCCAAGGTGAGACTGATGGCATTCCCGTGGATCAACACTTGTCCACTATGCTAGTTACCTCGTTACCGGTATTGTTCTCTTTTCTCGTTACCGTGTTCCGGCATCCCCGTGATCAAATCACAAAGTGTCTGGCCAGACGATGATGGATACCGTAACACCGAGAGGGCCCAGAGATATCTCTCCATCGTCGGAGGAGCAAATCCCAATCTTGAGCTATCAAGTTACTTAACATATTTTCCCATGAACCCGTAAGCCGCCGTAATAGCCATCCAGTTACGGATGACGTTTAACAAACCCCAAAGTTCATGAATCAAGCATGAAGAAACTCGATACTTCATGGTCTGAGAATCATGCAAATGTTAACCATCTCTGTGTTATTAACCATTAACTTGTGACGAAAGAATCTCATAGCATAACATCAATCGGGTCGATTCAACACAAATGTTCTTCTAACACTGTGCCTCAAGTTGCTGGCATAGACATGCCATGATCAGGAAAACAGAACCATCATGCAACACTTGAGCTAGTCTTAGAGGCCAGACTAGGAATAAATTTTACCGTTTTATATCCCACACGTGCATATGAGTCTTCCTCCGAGCCTCGTTTTATTTGCAGACTCGAGAATCATTGCAGTTATGCATGGAACATAAACCTATATATGAACAGGGAGATAATCAATAACATTTATTATTGCCTCTAGGGCATATCTCCTACATTTCTCTCAGACTCCCTGTCTAGTATCCAGCAGATAGATGACCCTTAAGCGTGTGACCTATAGGTTCAGTGAAGTATAGACATGACACGGAACCCCTTCCGATCAATGATCAACATCGGAGCTGTGGACACCCATATTGACCCCTATACCCACACGAATGAATATTCGAGTGAACCTCCAGTTGCCGTGTGCTATTCCTGTTGCTTCGCGATAGTTACAAATACCCGAGGTGAGACATGTTGGCATCCCTCTGGGTCAACAACTTGTCCACTATGCCAGTTACCTCGTTACCGGTATTGTTTCTTTTCTCGTTCTGTGTTCCGGCATCCCCGTGATCCAATCACAAAGTGTCTGGCCAGACGATGATGGATACCGTAACACCGAGAGGGCCCAGAGATATCTCTCATCGTCGAGGGAGCAAATCCCAATCTTGAGCTATGAAGTTACTTGACATACTTTCCATGAACCCGTAAGCCGCCGTAATAGCCACCCATTTACGGATGACATTTAACAAACCCCAAAGTTCATGAAGCAAGCATGAAGAAACCCGATACTCTCATGGTCTAAGAATCATGCAAACATTAACCATCTCTGTGTTATTAACCATTAACTTGTGACGAATGAATCTCATAGCATAACATCAATCGGGTCGATTCAACACAAATGTTCTTATAACATGGTGCCCTCAAAGTTGCTGGCATAGACATGCCCATGATCAGGAAAACAGAACCATCATGCAACACTTGAGGCAGTCATAGAGGCTTGACTAGGAAACATTTTATCGTTTATTATCCCACATGTGCATATGAGTCTTCCTCCAAGCCTCGTTTATTTGAGACTTGAGAACCATAGCAGTATAGCATGGAACATAAACCTAATTATGAACAGGGAGATAATCAATAACATTTATTATTGCCTCTAGGGCATATCTCCTACATGCCGTCCATCGCCCCCTGGCCGCAGCTATGCCGATGGCTTTGCCGTTGGCATAGTTTTTTTTTTTTTTGCATTTCATATAGATTTTTTAATGTTTTTTACGTATTATTATCTGATTAACTTACATGTAGATGTGTTAATATAAGCATAAAACCTTACTTTTCAATTCTATAAGGAGGGGTATGGTGTGACCCCCCTCACGGACGGCGCCGCCGCTGGCCGACACCTGGAGGGGGGAAACAGCCGCATCGGGTCTATACGGAGGGGACGTTGCTCCCAAGTGTTTATACGGGATGAACTACCACAACCGGGTGGTGTGGTGGCAGTCTGAAGGGCGGCACGCGTCTCCGGGGTTGGTCCCCCCTCACGGACGGCGCCGCCGCCGGCATCTGGAGGGGGGAAACGGACGCGTCGGGTCTACACGGACGGGATCTTGCTGGGTTTAGCCAGGATGTTGCTCCCAAGTGTTCCTATGGGCTGACCTAACACAACCGGGTGGGAGGACGAGGGCCATGGTGGCCCCCGTCCCGCCTAACCCTGGAGCGGTTGACCACGAAATCTAGCCCTTTGACTTTCCACGGACGGGCTTTGAC
This sequence comes from Thinopyrum elongatum, assembly GCA_011799875.1. NCBI lineage: Eukaryota > Viridiplantae > Streptophyta > Magnoliopsida > Poales > Poaceae > Thinopyrum > Thinopyrum elongatum. The sequence continues at coordinate 14,284,639 of CM022302.1, read as the reverse complement.
CAGTGGACCTCTCCACCCGGTTTGTGTAGGTCAGCCCATAGGGACACCTGGGAGCAACATCCGGGCCAAACCCACAGCAACATCCCCTCCGTGTGACCCGACGCGTCCGTTTCCCCCCTCCAGGTGCCGGCGACGGCGCCGTCCGTGAGGGGGGCCACACCCCGGAGACGCGTGCCGCCTCTTCAGACATGCCACCACGCCACCCCGCTGTATGAGGGCCCGGTGCGATACTCCGGTGGCATTGCTACCCCCCAGGGCCCCCGTTCCGCCTAACCCTAGAGCGGTTGACCACGAGATCTAGCCCTGACTTTCCACGGACGGGCTTTGACCAGTGGACCTCTCCACCCGGTTGTGTTGGTCAGCCCATAGGGACACCTGGGAGCAACATCCGGGCCAAACCCATAGCAAACCTCCCTCGTGTAGACCGATGCGTCCGTTTTCCCCCTCCAGGTGCCGGCGCGGCGCCGACCGTGAGGGGGGCCACACCCCGGAGAGTCGCGTGGCGCCTCTTCAGACATGCCACCACAAACCCCGCATGTATGAGGGCCCGGTGCGACGCTCCGGTGGCATTGCTACCCCCCGGGCCCCCGTCCCGCCTAACCCTGGAGCGGTTGACCACGAGATCTAGCCCTTTGACTTTCCACGGACGGGCTTTGACCAGTGGACCTCTCCACCCGGTTGTGTTAGGTCAGCCCATAGGAACACTTGGGAGCAACATCCTGGCTAAACCACAGCAAGATCCGTCCGTGTAGACCCGACGCGTCCGTTTCCCCCCTCCAGATGCCGGCGGCGGCGCCGTCCGTGAGGGGGGACACACCCCGGAGACGCGTGCCGCCTCTTCAGACATGCCACACACACCACCCGGTTGTGGTAGTTCATCCCGTATAAACACTTGGGAGCAACGTCCCCCTCGTATAGACCCGATGCGGCTGTTTCCCCCCTCCAGGTGTCGGCCAGCGGCGGCGCCGTCCGTGAGGGGGGTCACACCATACCCCTCCGTATGAATTGAAAAGTAAGGTATTTATGCTTATATTAACACATGCTACATGTAAGTTAATCAGATAATAATACGTAAAAAACATTAAAAAATCTATATGAAATGCAAAAAAAAAAAAAAAACTATGCCAACGGCAAAGCCATCGGCATAGTGCGCGGCAGGGGGCAGATGGACGGCATGTAGGAGATATGCCCTAGAGGCAATAAAATGTTTTGATTATCTCCCTGTTCATAATTAGGTTTAGTCCATGCTATAAACTGTATGGTTTCAAGTCTGCAAAAAAAACGAGGCTTGGAGGAAGACTCATATGACATGTGGGATAATAAACGATAAAATGTATTCCTAGTCAAGCCTCTATGACTGCCTCAAGTGTTGCATGATGGTTCTGTTCCTGATCATGGGCATGTCTATGCCAGCAACTTTGAGGGCACCATGTTATAAGAACATTTGTGTTGAATCGACCCGATTGATGTTATGCTATGAGATTCATTCGTCACAAGTTAATGGTTAATAACACAGAGATGGTTAATGTTTGCATGATTCTTAGACCATGAGAGTATCGGGTTTCTTCATGCTTGCTTCATGAACTTTGGGGTTTGTTAAATGTCATCCGTAAATGGGTGGCTATTACGGCGGCTTACGGGTTCATGGAAAAGTTTGTCAAGTAACTTCATAGCTCAAGATTGGGATTTGCTCCTCCGACGATGGAGAGATATCTCTGGGCCCTCTCGGTGTTACGGTATCCATCATCGTGGCCAGACACTTTGTGATTGGATCACGGGGATGCGCGGAACACAGAACGAGAGAAAAAGAGAACAATACCGGTGGTAACGAGGTAACTGGCATAGTGGACAAGTTGTGACCCAGAGGGATGCCAACACATGTCTCACCTCGGGTATTTGTAACATATCGCGAAGCAACAGGAATAGCACACGGCAACTGGAGGTCACTCGAATATTCATTCGTGTGGGATAGGGGTCAATATGGGTGTCCACAGCTCCGATGTTGATCATTGATCGGAAGGGGTTCCGTGTCATGTCTATACTTCACTGAACCTATAGGTCACACGTTAAGGGTCATCTATCTGCTGGATACTAGACAGGGAGTCTGAGAGAAATGTAGGAGATATGCCCTAGAGGCAATAATAAATGTTATTGATTATCTCCCTGTTCATATATAGGTTTATGTTCATGCTATAACTGCAATGATTCTCGAGTCTGCAAAATAAACGAGGCTCGGAGGAAGACTCATATGCACGGTGGGATAATAAACGGTAAAATGTATTCCTAGTCTGGCCTCTAAGACTAGCTCAAGTGTTGCATGATGGTTCTGTTTCCTGATCATGGGCATGTCTATGCCAGCAACCTTGAGGGCACAGTGTTAGAAGAACATTTGTGTTGAATGACCCGATTGATGTTATGCTATGAGATTCTTTCGTCAAAGTTAATGGTTAAAACACAGAGATGGTTAACATTTGCATGATTCCTCAGACCATGAGAGTATCGAGTTTCTTCATGCTGATTCATGAACTTTGGGGTTTGTTAAAAGTCATCCGTAACTGGATGGCTATTACGGCGGCTTACGGGTTCATGGGAAAATAGTTAAGTAACTTGATAGCTCAAGATTGGGATTTGCTCCTCCGACGATGGAGAGATATCTCTGGGCCCTCTCGGTGTTACGGTATCCATCATCGTCTGGCCAGACACTTTGTGATTTGATCACGGGGATGCCGGAACACGGTAACGAGAAAAGAGAACAATACCGGTAACGAGGGTAACTAGCATAGTGGACAAGTTGTTGATCCACGGGAATGCCATCATGTCTCACCTTGGGTATTTGTAACATATCGCGAAGCAACAGAATAGCACACGGCAACTGGAGGTTCACTCGAATATTCATTCTGTGGGTATAGGGGTCAATATGGGTGTCCACGGCTCCGATGTTGATCATTGATCGGAAGGGGTTCCGGGTCATGTCTATACTTCACCGAACCTATAGGGTCACACGCTTAAGGGTCATCTATCTGTTGAATACTAGACAGGGAGTCTGAGAGAAAATCACCGAAAAAGTTTCGGACACCGAAAAAGTTTCGCGACAGCGGAAAAGTTCCGCAGAGAGAGGTCACCGGATGAGTTCCGGTGAAACTGAAAAGTTGTTTCAGAGGATACATAAAGTCAAATTGGTTTCGGCACATGCCCGATAATTCTTGGAGGGTGCCAGAATCATTCTGGAAACTTTTGGGAATTTTCTGGAAGAAAAACCGGAAATGTTCCGGAGCTGCCGGAACCACTTCAGATGCTTTTCGCAGATGAAAATCACTAATCTGGAATTGTTCCAGAATGCGTGTGAAAATTATTTAGTGGGTACTGGAAATGTTCTAAGCCCACATAAATATTTTCAGTTCGAACGGACGCTGAAAAATGTCGTCGTGAATAGTGAAAGTGCTTTTTGGGTGCTTCTTGGAGAAGCCACTTGAGGGTCCTTTGGTATTTTTCCCCTTGGCTTCTGGAGAAGCCACCCTTGGGCTTGGCCTATAAATAGGGGTGGAGGGGGCTGCCTAAAGACTCATCTTTCTCACATATACATGCCATTGCAATGATTGGCTTCTCTCTCCCTCCCACGAAAAGAGTTTCGTAGAGCCGAAAGGCTGTCTGGGTCCGGTGGGAACTAGTTCTGGACGGCGAAGCCCTGCCGGATAGATGACACGTATGTGTGCAACTCTGTAGAGAGGTCGTAGTTTCGATCTTAGTGCCCGGGGCTGTTCGTGAGTGCCCTCCCGAAGGGCTGTCCAAGTGACGGTCCAAGTTCTGTTGGTCCTCCCGAAGGGCTGTCCGAGTGACCGTTCGAGTTTCGAAGCTCCTCCCGAAGGGCTGTCCGCGACACCGTCCGGGGGACTGTTCGACTGCCTCCGGAGGGCTGTCCGAAGGGAAGACGAGGGTATGCATCCTCGCGGTTGGGAGGTTGTAAATCTAGCTGCGGGGATCTGCACCGCGATCGTCATCGACTCTACTTCCGCTGCGCTACGAGTCGGTAACGAAAATGATCAAACCTTGTATGCAGTCTCCATAGTGGGTCCTGGGCTGGTGCGTAGGTCGGAAATTTTTGTTTTCTGCTGCGTTACCCTGCAGTGGCATCAAGAGCCGTGCTATGCGTAGATGCAGGTTGCGATCTAGAATACATAGTGATGTATGGGTGTTGCACAATATAATAGGTAGTAGATGAGTTCTATTACTGAAAATTATTTGTGGCGGGTAGCAGATGAAATCTGTTACCCGAGGTTCTTGTTGCTTCCCTGGAATTGCATATTTCTGATCTTGATAACAGCATGGTGGAGTTTCAATGTTCTGGCAATCCGCGATCCTGATTGATCAACGAAGTGCTAACAGTTCATTGAATTCCACCGTAGTTAAAAAGAAAGATGAAATTTCGCAGACGAAAGGGCAATGCAGATATGATCTGCACGGGGGTCATGCGTATGACGAAGTTTAGTATGGGGCTCGAGATTTTATTATCTCGGTTTTCATACACCCTGGAAAGTTAATCTAGCGACTTGAATTATCATACTTGATGATGGACGTTGGTAGCTTCGGTTTGTTCGAAACCTTAGAAGCCACGAAAAACAGTTTTTGCATGAAACGATTAGAGGCGTCTAACTTGGTTTTGCAGGAGAGGTTTGCATGTGCATATTGGTGGTATAGCAGTGCTCATAATAATTTGATTATGTATGAGATGCTATATGATGTAAATTGATTTAAACATGACCTGCGTGTCATGATTTGGCATGATGGCTGGGAGCCATATGATTGCACTTTAAATGACCTGCGAGTCGACCTTGTGTAATGCATTATTTTATCAGCTATAGAGATAGCAATATTATCTGGTGCATCGACAAGGTGGTGGCAATCTTCGCGAAGGTGAACACCGACGCGAATGCCGAAACGAAGAAATACAAGACTTCTCCGTCAGAAAAGGGCTATACCATATCATGCTATTATGAATTGCCTGAGATGTTTATCCCTTTGATGCACCCTTCTTGATTGCGCGGTAGTCGCTTTTATTAGGGTGATCTCTTACAAAAATATCAAGTAGTTAGTGTTCTCCCAAGTGTAGCACGTCACGGCACCTAACTTTTCGGGGTATCACATGCTACCATGGGTACAAAAGATTAGGGATGTGTGAGGCGGGTGAGTTGAGACCTCGCAGCGAGATCACTTGGTTGTCTTGAAGTTCAGGCATGAAAGTCATGAGCTCGGAAACACGCATCGAAAGATGAACAAGAGTCACTAGAGATGTGATTGGCAAGTTTGCCTACCGATTAAGATTTTCGTCATCAGTGATGCTACCATCAATGGCGTTGAATTGAAATGCGGATCTTGAATCACTCACAATCAATTATGAGGGATATTGATTTGAGTGGGAGCGCACTGTAGAATTATCTTGTTAATTCTCAGTGCAATTAACTGTGAACACTGTCTAAGTGTTATATGCATAATAGTTGTAGAATAATGGCTCACGTTTCCACCTTCCCTATTAATATTGAATAGCTGTTAAATATCTGGTTAAAACTTTACGGTTGGTAAAGTAATGTGAGGATTGTCCTCAAAAGTGCTGAGAAGGACTTGTTCCTATCGATACTTTCGGTATTCTCTCGCTTATGTATGGATCATGTGACTCACGTCCTTCGACCCAAAAGCTAGAATTCTGTTTCAGTCAAGTGCAATATGTTTACTTCCATGAGACCCGAACTCAAAAGTTTGGATAGTTATGTGATATTCATGGAATGAAAATTTTCAGAGACAGACAAAGGCTAAAAGATATGAGATATCCAAAGCAATGTTTGTTAGCAAACTATTAGTAAAGGAGTTTACTATGCATTAGACTGATAAGAGAGGGATCCAGAAGAACGCCTGTCATATGATGAAAGGTGAAGAAAACAAACAACTTAAAGAGAAAGGAAGTGTCCGAAGGGTGTTAGTGAAACTTTCACGCCTAGGAAGTCCGGGGCTAACGCCACTCTTAAGTTGGGTGCTTCTTCTGGAAGTAGGAGAAATACTAAAAGTTAAACTGTTAGAAGTATAAAGGCAAAAAGAAAGAAAGACTGGAATATCCAGCTCATGTATGAATGCCATACAAGTTTTGATGTATAGAAGGCTGGTCAAAGATATAGTTCTTGGGAATTATGATTAAATTGTTAATCACTAATTCTTGGGTATTGTGAGTTAATCACAAAGATACCCGCTCGATTGCTTTCTGTTGCAACTCGATGTAAGAACTACTATGGCCTGAAAGACTAGCCAGGAATGAGGTTTAGGTATACACAGGGAACATAGTAAATGTTACTATACCTTCCATCGGTGTATTACTGTCTATATTAACTTTCATAATTCATTTAGAGTTTTAAACTCTAGACCATTGCATAAGGTATCTTGCAAGAAGGTGTGTTCATAAGAGAACTTTTTATGTTCGAAGTTATGAATAACATAAGGGCCATACTTTCATTGAGAATGAGATGTATGTTATGAATAATGATATTAATATATACCTCTGGATTTACTTTCATAATTCATTTTAGAGTTTTACACTCTAGCCCCTTGCACAATGTTGTTGCAAAAGGGTTGTCATAAAAGAACAATTGTGTTCAGTGTTATGAATAACATTTAGAGCCATGCTTCCATCCAGATGGGATGTATGTTATGAATATTGATAGTAATATGATACATCCATAACACTGACGCTAAATGTCGCAAGACTAAGAGAATACCACACAAGTGTGGCACTACATTTGGTCACATTGGAGAAACCCGCATGGATAAATTCCATATGATGGATTTTTGAAGTCCTTTGATTTTGAATCATTGACACTGCAACTTTCCTCCGAAAAGTGAAGTGATGAAATACCATTCACAGGCCATAAGGAACGGACAACAAACTTATTGGTGATCATACATTTGATGGGTTGTAGTCCGATAAATGTTGTTAGTAGTGGATTTATCTATCTTCAGAAATGACTCAAGTAGATATGTGGATATTTACTTGATGAGACGTAAGTCTGGATCTTTTGAATTCATTCGAAAGGTTTACAAAAATGAAGTAGATGGTTATTGTAACAAGAAAATTATGTTTCTACAATTCGATTGCAGAAAGGAATATTTGAGTTACAAGTTTAGTGAATGTCTGATGAGTTGTGAAAGTAGTTTCATAACTTGCACCTCCGGAACACCATTGCATGTGGAAAGTGTGAAGATGAATAAACCATTTATGACATGGTAAGATCAAAGAGACATATATAAATTTGCCATTATCCCTTTTAAAAGAGTGATGCTTTAGAGACTACGGCTTTACACTGAAAAGAGCTCCATCAGGTCTGTTGAAATGATGCCATGGTATGGTACGCCCAACCTGTTATATTTTTCTTAAACATTTGGAAATATGGGTTGTGTAAAAGGTTACAAACCTTTCCAAATCAGACAAGTGCTACTTTGTAGGTATTCCAAGAAATGGGTATTCCTCCCTCACTATACCGAGGCAAATAGGTTTGCCACAAAGAACGGTATGCTCTTGAAGAAAATGGTTCTTTCAAAAAGGTGAGTGGGAGAATAGTGCAGCTCGACGAGATACATAGTATCTCGTCATCAGGCAAAGGAAGAGACCTTGGAAGTAATTCTGGAGTTTCCTACTGCGACTGATACGGAAGTCTCTACAATAAAATGTATGGACTTCAGTCGAACTTGCAGCTGAACCACGTAGGCAAGGCTCGTGCAAACCTCTCAGGTGCGCAAACGAGATATTGTTGTTAGACAACAGTATACCTATGATACACAAGGAAGCGTTGATGGCCCTGACTCCGGAATTGGCTAAATGCAATACAATCCGAGATAGTCTCCATATAAATGTTTCAAGATTAAAACCTTGATACACCTTTCGGAAGACTTAGAGTCTAACGAATTTTATGGAACTAAAAACTGATACGGGTAAAAATTTTTTATCCATAAAGCTCAACTTGTTGCAATATACAAGTTCAAGGAATTGACTACGATGAGGTTGTTTCACACGTAGCGATGCTTAAAGTCGGTTCGGGTTGAGCTAGCAATTAATACATATTTCAAATCATGAGATATGAAACAAAGGATGACAAAAGGATTTCCATCTGATGGAAATAAAACCAAGGAATTGCATGTGTTACAGTCCAAGGTATTTTGTCATTCCAGAGGATGCTAGGAAGTATGCAAACTTCAGAGTTCCAGCAATGGACAAAAGAGAGCAAAATGGAGTTGGAATCTTCGTGTTTTGATGAAATGGTCAAAGGGGTTTGACTTCATCAAGGGTAACGAAGATGCTTATGATTCAAGAAAGTAAGGGAGCATAATAAAATTTCTAAAAAGTTGTGTGCTTGACACATTGTTAATTGGAAATAAATTCTTGACATGAATTAGGACTTCATTTGAAAAATTTTTGATGAAGTGTTGGGCTAAATAGCCTTTATATTAGGCATGATGATCTATGGAGAAGATTTACCTAATGGGTCTGAGCAAAGATAATATTGACAAGATGCTAAAAACTTTTAGCATTAAAAACGTCAAGGAGTGATTCTTGCCGAAGTCACATGGAGAAGAGTTTTGCAAGACTCGGTGTCCCAAAAACACTGATGAGCAAAATACATGATGGAGATTTCACACACTCTTGTGTTTGGATTAATCATGTATTCCATGGTATGTAAAAACAAACCAGATATGTCCAATACTCCCAAAGTTGTTGCGAGTATAGATACCAAAGTGATCAAAAGTACTGATCATGGGACAACAGTGAAAAAGGGTCAATTGAGTACTATAGTAGCACCAATGACACATTTTCTCGCAAGCGGAGATCATAAGAGTTTGTTGTAAAAGGTTACAATCAATACAGTCTTCATCCATGCTCCAAGCGATTTTTGATTTAAATTGAGGGTTTTGTGTAACACACAATATGGTGGCACGGTAGTTGAAATTGTTCCAAACAGTTACTGGGCGAATTCTATAACAGAGGCGAAGTATGTTGCCGCTTTTAAAAGCGACAAACAAGAGTTGAATCATATAGTTCATTCATGAACTTAGTATGGTTCCAAGATGGCTTTTGTCAATGGGACAATACTGCAAGTAGTTGCTCCATAACTCAGTCTGAGGAATCCAGGTTCGACCTGTGATCGCATACATACCAAGCCAAGTCCACACAAATATGACTTCTGTGTGAAAGCGTGAAAAAGCGAGGATATGCAAAGATACACACGAGCTGAAGTCGTCAGATCCATTGGACATTCAGGCTATACCACAAGCGAAGCATATTACACCGGTGTGCCACAGGTGTAAAGTGCATTAGCATAACTAGATTATTGAATCTAGTGCAAGTGGGAGTCTGTAGGAGATATGCCCTAGAGGCAATAATAAATGTTATTGATTATCTCCCTGTTCATATATAGGTTTATGTTCCATGCTATAACTGCAATGATTCTCGAGTCTGCAAATAAAACGAGGCTCGGAGGAAGACTCATATGCACGTGTGGGATAATAAACGGTAAAATGTATTCCTAGTCTGGCCTCTAAGACTAGCTCAGTGTTGATGATGGTTCTGTTTTCCTGATCATGGGCAGTCTGATGCCAGCAACTTTGAGGGGCACAGGTGTTAGAAGAACATTTGTGTTGAATCGACCGATTGATGTTATGCTATGAGATTCTTTCGTCACAAGTTAATGGTTTATAACCAAGAGATGGTTAACATTTGCATGATTCCTCAGACCATGAGAGTATCGAGTTTCTTCATGCTTGATTCAAGACTTTGGGGGTTGTAAACGTCATCCGTAACTGGATGGCTATTACGGCGGCTTACGGGTTCATGGGAAAATATGTTAAGTAACTTGATAGCTAAGATTGGGATTTGCTCTCCGACGATGGAGAGATATCTCTGGGCCCTCTCGGTGTTACGGTATCCATCATCGTCTGGCCAGACACTTTGTGATTTGATCACGGGGATGCCGAACACGGGTAACGAGAAAAGAGAAAATACACGGTAACGAGGTAACTAGCATAGTGGACAAGTTGTTGATCCACGGGAATGCCATCATGTCTCACCTTGGGTATTTGTAACATATCGCGAAGCAAACACAGGAATAGCACACGGCAACTGGAGGTTCACTCGAATATTCATTCGTGTGGGTATAGGGGTCAATATGGGTGTCCACGGCTCCGAGTTGATCATTGATCGGAAGGGGTTCCGGGTCATGTCTATACTTCCCGAACCTATAGGGTCACACGCTTAAGGGTCATCTATCTGTTGAATACTAGACAGGGAGTCTGAGAAAAATCACCGAAAAAGTTTCGGACACCGAAAAAGTTTGGACAGCGGAAAAGTTCCGCAGAGAGAGGTCACCGGATGAGTTCCGGTGAAACTGAAAAGTTGTTTCAGAGGATACCATAAGTCAAATTGGTTTCGGCACATGCCCGATAATTCTTGGAGGGTGCCAGAATCATTCTGGAAACTTTTGGGAATTTTCTGGAAGAAAAACCGGAAATGTTCCGGAGCTGCCGGAACCACTTCAGATGCTTTTCGCAGATGAAAATCACTAATCTGGAATTGTTCCAGAATGCGTTGAAAATTATTTAGGGGTACTGGAAATGTTCTAAGCCCACTAAATATTTTCAGTTCGAACGGACGCTGAAAAATGTCGTCGTGAATAGTGAAAGTGCTTTTTGGGTGGCTTCTTGGAGAAGCCACCTTGAGGGTCCTTTGGTATTTTCCCCTGGCTTCTTGGAGAAGCCACCCTTGGGCTTGGCCTATAAATAGGGGTGGAGGGGGCTGCCTAAAGACTCACTCTTTCTCACATATACATGCCATTGCAATGATTGGCTTCTCTCTCCCTCCACGAAAAGAGTTTCGTAGAGCCGAAAGGTGTCTGGGTTCCGGTGGGAACTAGTTCTGGACGGCGAAGCCCTGCCGGATAGATGACACCGTATGTGTGCAACTCTGTAGAGAGGTCGTAGTTTCGATCTTAGTGCCCGAGGGGCTGTTCGTGAGTGCCTCCCGAAGGGCTGTCCAAGTGACGGTCCAAGTTCTGTGAGTCCTCCCGAAGGGCTGTCCGAGTGACCGTTCGAGTTTCGAAGCTCCTCCCGAAGGGCTGTCCGCGACACCGTCCGGGGGACTGTTCGACTGCCTCCCGGAGGGCTGTCCGAAGGGAAGACGAGGGTATGCATCCTCGCGGTTGGGAGGTTGTAAATCCTAGCTGCGGGGATCTGCACCGCCGATCGTCATCGACTTACTTCCGCTGCGCTACGAGTCGGTAACGAAAATGATCAAACCTTGTATGCAGTCTCCATAGTGGTCCTGGGCTGGTGCGGTAGGTCGGAAATTTTTTGTTTTCTGCTGCGTTACCCTGCAAGAAAATCACCGAAAAAGTTTCGGACAGCGGAAAAGTTTCGCAGAGAGAGGTCACCGGATGAGTTCCGGTTGAAACTGAAAAGTTGTTTCAGAGGATACCATAAGTCAAATTGGTTTCGGCACATGCCCGATAATTCTTGGAGGGTGCCAGAATCATTCTGGAAACTTTTGGGAATTTTCTGGAAGAAAAAACCGGAAATGTTCCGGAGCTGCCGAAACCACTTCAGATGCTTTTCGCAGATGAAAATCACTAACTGGATCCAGAACGCGTTGAAAATTATTTTAGTGGGTACTGGAAATGTTCTAAGCCCACATAAATATTTTCGGTTCGAACGGACGCTGAAAAATGTCGTCGTGAATAGTGAAAGTGCTTTTTGGGTGGCTTCTTGGAGAAGCACCTTGAGGGTCCTTTGGTATTTTTCCCCTTGGCTTCTTGGAGAAGCCACCCTTGGGCTTGGCCTATAAATAGGGGTGGAGGGGGCTGCCTAAAGACTATCCCTTCTCACATACATGCCATTGCAATGATCTGGCTTCTCTCTCCCTCCCACGAAAAGAGTTTCGTAGAGCCGAAAGGCTGTCTGGGTTCCGGTGGGAACATAGTTCTGGACGGCGAAGCCCTGCCGGATAGATGACACCGTATGTGTTGCAACTCTGTAGAGAGGTCGTAGTTTCGATTTAGTGCCGAGGGGCTGTTCGAGAGTGCATCCCAAAGGGTGTCGAGTGACCGTCCGAGTTTCGAAGGTCCTCCGAAGGGCTGTCCGCGACACCGTAGGGGGACTGTCCGACACCTCCCAGAGGGCTGTCCGGTGGTGGATGAGGGTATACATCCTCGCGGTTGGGAGGTTGTAAATCCTAGCTGCGGGGATCTGCACCGCCGATCGTCATCGACTCTACTTCCGCTGCGCTACGAGTCGGTAACGAAAATGATCACACCTTGTATGCAATCTCCATAGTGGTCCTGGGCTGGTGCGTAGGTCGGAATTTTTTGTTTTCTGCTGCGTTACCCTACAGTGGCATCAAGAGCCGTGCTATGCGTAGATGCAGGTTGTGATCTAGAATACATGGAGATGATGGGTGTTGCACAATATAATTAGGTAGTAGATGAGTTCTATTACTGAAAATTATGTGCAGGTAGCAGATGAAATCTGTTACCCGATGTTCTTGTTGCTTCCCGTGGAATTTGCATATTTCTGATCTTGATATCAGTATGGTGGAGTTTCAAGTTCTGGCAATCCGCGATCCTGATTGATCAACGAAGAAGTGCTAACAGTTCATTGAATTCCATCGTAGTTTAAAAGAAAGATGAAATTTCGCCAGACGAAAGGGCAATGCAGATATGATCTGCACGGGGGTCATGCGTATGACGAAGTTTAGTATGGGGCTCAAGATTTATTATCTCGATTTTCAACACCCTGGAATGTAATCTAGCGACTTGAATTATCATACTTGATGAGTGGACGTTGGTAGCTTCGGTTTGTTTCGAAACCTTAGAAGCCACGAAAAACTAGTTTTTGCATGAACCGATATTAGAGGCGTCTAACTTGGTTTTGCAGGAGGGTTTGCATGTGCATATGATGTGGTATAGCAGTGCTCATAATAATTTTATATGTATGAGATGACTATATGATGTGCGTGTCATGATTCGGCATGATGGTGGAGCCATATGATTGCACTTTAAATGACCCTACGTGTCAAACTTGTGTAATGCACTTATTTTATTAGCTATAGAGATAGCAATATTATCTGGTGCATCGACAAGGTGACGGGTGGTGGCAATCTTGTGAAGGTGAACAACGACGCGAATGCCGGAGACGAAGAAATACAAGACTTCTCGTCAGAAAGGGCTATACCATATCATGCTAATTATGAATTGCCTGAGATGTTATCCTTATGATGCACCTTCTGGATTGCGCGGTAGTCGCTTTTATTAGGGTGATCTCTCATAAAAATATCAACTAGTTAGTGTTCTCCCAAGTGTAGCACCGTCTACAACGCGTATCTTTTCGGGGTGCGCCATGTACACATGAGCACGAACGATTAGAGAGGTGTAAGGCGGGTTGGGTGAGGTCAGACCTCACTGCGTGATCACTTGGTTGTCTTGACGTTCAGGCAGGACAGTCCTGAGCTCGGAACACACGCATCGAAAGATGGACAAGAGTCACATAGAGATGTGATTGGCAAGTTGGCCCTACCGATGAAATCACGGTCATCAGTGATGAACCCGTCAATGGCGTTGAATGATATGCGGATCGAATCACTCACAATCAATTATGAGAGATATTGATTTGAGTGGGAGCGCACTGTTGAATTAACTTGTTAATTCTCAGTGCAATTAAGTATGAACACTGTCTAAGTGTGGTTTGCTTAACAGTTATAGAATAATGGCTCGCGTTTCCACCTTCCCTATTTAAAATTGAATAGCTGTTAAATATCTGGTTAAAACTTTACGGTTGGTAACGTAATGTGAGGATTGTCCTCAAGAGTGACGAGAAGGACTTTGTCCTATCGCATACTTTTGGTATTCTCTGCTTATGCTATGGATCATGTGACTCTCGTCCTTCGATCCAAAAGCTATAATTCCGTTTCAGTCAAGTGCAATATGTTTGCTTCCATGAGACCCGAACTTCGAAAGTTTGGATAGTTATGTGATATTCATGGAATCTGAAAATCATTTTTCAGAGACAGACAAAGGCTAAAAAGATATGAGATATCCAAAGCAATGTTTGTTTGCAAAACTATTAGTAAAGAAGTTTACTATGCATTAGACTGATAAGAGAGGGATCCAGAAGAACGCCCTGTCATATGATGAAAGGTGAATAAAACAACAACTTAAAGAGAAAGGAAGTGTCCGAAGGGTGTTAGTGTGATAACACACCTAGGAAGTCCGGGGCTAACACCAATCTTAAGTTGAGTGCTTCTTCTTGAGAGTAGGAGAAATACTGAAAGTTAAAACTGTTTAGAAGTATAAAGGCAAAAAAGAAAGAAGACTGGAATATCCAGCTCATGTATGAATGTCATAACAGTTTTTGATGTATAGAAGGCTGGTCAAAAGATAGTTCTTGGGAATTATGATTAAATTGTTAATCACTGATTCTGGGTATTGTGAGTTAATCAAAAAGATACCCGCTCGATTGCATCTTGTTGCAACCGATGTAAGAACTACTATGGCCTGAAAGACTAGCCAGGAATGAGGTTTAGGTATACACAGGGAACATAGTAAATGTTACTATACCTTCATCGGTTGTTACCGTCTGTATTTATTTCATAATTCATTTAGAGTTTACAAACTCTTAGCCCATTGCATAAGGTATCTTGCAAGAAGGTTGTTCATAAGAGAACTTTTGATGTTCAGTGTTATGAATAAATAAGGGCCCTACTTTCATTATGAATGAGATGTATGTTATGAATGTTGATAATAATATATTACCTCTGGGGTTTACTTCATAATTCATTTTAGAGTTTATACACTCTAGCCCATTGCGCAATGTTTGATGCAAGAGGGTTGTCATAAAAAACAACAATTGTTGTTCAGTATTATGAATAACATGAAAGGCCATACTTCCATCAAAGAGTGATGTATGTATGAGTATTGATAGTAATATGATACATCCATTACACTGACGCTAAAAGTCGCCAAGACTAAAGAATACCACACATGTGTGGCACTGCTTTTGGTCACATTGGAGAAACCGCATGGAAAATTCCATTATGATGGATTTTGAAGTCATTTGATTTTGAATCATCTGACACTTGCAACTTTCTCCGAAAAGTGAAGTGACTGAAATACCGTTCACAGGCCATAAGGAACGAGCAAGAAACTTATTGGTGATCATACATTTTGATTATGTAGTCCGATAAATGTTGTTGACAGAGTAGTGGATTTATCTATCTTCAGAAATGACTCAAGTAGATATATGGATATTTAATTGATGAGACGAAAAGTCTGGATCTTTGAAATCATTCAAAAGGTTTTCAAAATGAAAGTAGAAGTTATTGTAACAAGAAAAATTATGTTCTACAATTCGATTGCAGAAAGGATATTTGAGTTACAAGTTTAGGAATGCTGATGAGTTGTGAAAGGGGTTTCAAACTTGCATTCCCGGAACACCACGCGAGTGGAAAGTCCGTGTGAAGATGTAATCAAACCATTTATGACATGGTGAGATCAAGATGACATAAATAAATTTGCCATTATTCCTTTAAAGAGGGATGCTTTAGAGACATGCGTCTTTTACACTGAAAAGAGCTCCATCGGGTCTGTTGAAATGACACCATGGTATGGTACGCCCAACCATGTATATCTTTTCTTAACATTTGGAATATGGGGCTGTGTGTAAAAGATACAAACCTATTCCAAATAGACAAGTGCTACTTTGTAGGTTTATCACAAGTCATTGGGTATTCCTCCCTCACATACCGAGGCAGGCAAATAGGTTGCCATAAAGAATGGTTGCTTTTTGAAGAAAATGGTTCTTTCAAAAAGGTGATGAGTGGGAGAATAGTGCAAGATCGACAAGATAAATAGTATCTTCGTCATCAAGATCAAAGGAAAGAGACCTTGGAAGTAATTCCAGGTTTCCTACTGCGACTGATACGGAAGTCTCTACAATAAAAGTATGGACTTCGGTCCAAACTTGCAAGTGAACCACGTAGGCAAGGTCGTGCAAACCTCTCAGGGGCGCAGACGAGATATTGTTGTAGACAACAGTTACCTATGATACACAAGAGGAAGCGTTGATGAGCCCTAACTCCGGAATTGGCTAAATGCCAATACAATCCGAGATAGTCTCCATATAAATGGTTCAAGATTAAAATCTTGATACACCTTTCGGAAGACTTAGGGTCTAACGATATTTATGGAACTAAAAAACTGATACGGATAAAAAATGTTTTATCCATAAAGCTCGACTTGTTGCAATATACAAGTTCAAGGAATTGACTACGATGAGGTTGTTTCACCGTAGCGATGCTTCAAGTTGGTTCGGGTTGTTGAACTAGCAATTAATACATATTTATATCATGAGATATGAAACAATTATGACAAAAGGATTTCCATCTGATGGAAATAAAACCAAGGACTTGCATGTGTTACAGTCCAAGGTATTTTGTCAGTCCAGAGGATGCTAGTAAGTATGCAAACTTCAGAGTTCCAGCAATGGACAGAAGAGAGCACAAATGGAGTTGGAATCTTCGTGTTTTGATGAAATGGTCAAAAAGGGTTTGAATTCATCAATGGGAACGAAGATGCTTGTGATTCAAGAAAGTAAGTGGGAGCATAATAAAATTTCTAAAAAATGTTGTGTGCTTGACACATTGTTAATTGGAAATAATTCTTGACACGAATTAGGACTTCATTTAAAAATGGTTTTTCGATGAAGTACTTAGGCTAAATAGCCTCAATATTAGGGAATGATGATCTATGGAGATAGATTTACCTGATGGGGCTAAGCAAAAGTACATATTGACAAGATGCTAAAACTTTTTTAGCTTTAAAAATGTCAAGGAGTGATTCTTGCCAAAGTCACATGGAAAGAGTTTTGCAAGACTAGGTGTCCCAAAACACTGGATGAGTAAAATGCATGATGGAGATTCCACACACTCTTGTGTTGGATTAATCAATGTATTCATGGTATGTAAAAACAAACCAGATATGTCCATACTCCAAAGTTGTTGCGAGTGTAGATACCAAGGTGATCAAAAGTACTGATCATGGGACAACAGTGAAAAAGGGTCTGAGTACTAAAGTAGCACTGATGACATGTTTTCTCGCAAGCGGAGATCATGAAGAGTTCGTTGTAAAAGGTTACATCGATACAGTCTTCATCCATGCTCCAAGCGATTTTCAATTTAAATTAAGGGTTTTGTTTAACAAACAATAGGTGGCACAGTTAGTTGGGATGTTGTTCCAAACAAGTTACTGTGGCGAATTCTATAACAGAGCGAAGTATGTTGCCGCTTTAAAAGACGACAAAGAAGATGTTGAATCATGTAGTTCATTAATGAACTTTGTATGGTTCCAAGATGGCTTTTGTCAATGGGACACTACTGTAGTAGTTGCTCCATAACTCAGTCTGAGGAATCCAGGTTCGACCTGTGATTCACATACCTACAAAGCCAAGTCCACACAAAATATGAATTTTGTGGGAAGCGTGTGAAAACACGAGGAGATGCAAAGATACACACGGATCTGAAGTTGTCAGATCCGTTGGACATCAGGCTATACACAAGCGAAGCATATTTTACACCAATGTGCCATAGGTGTAAAGTGCATTAGCATTTTACTAGATTATTGATCTAGTGCAAGTGGGGGAGTCTGTAGGAGATATGCCTAGAGGCAATAATAAATGTTATTGATTATCTCCCTGTTCATAATTAGGTTTATGTTCCATGCTATAATGCTATGGTTCTCAAGTCTGCAAATATTATAAAACGAGGTGGAGGAAGACTCATATGCACGTGTGGGATAAAACGATAAATGTATTCCTAGTCAAGCCTCTATGACTGGCTCAAGTGTGCATGATGAGTTCTGTTTTCCTGATCATGGGCATGTCTATGCCAAGCAACTTTGAGGGCACATGTTATAAGAACATTTGTGTTGAATTGACCCGATTGATGTTTGTTATGCTATGAGATTCATTCGTCACACAAGTTAATGGGTTAATAACACAGAGAGGTTTAAGTTTGCATGATTCCGTAGGACCATGAGAGTATCGAGTTTCTTCATGCTTGATCATGAACTTTGGGGTTTTGTTAAACGTCATCCGTAAAGGGTGGCTATTACGGGGCTTACGGGTTCTGGAAAAGTATGTCAAGTAACTTCATAGCTCAAGATGGGATTTGCTCCTCCGACGATGGAGAGATATCTCTGGGGCCCTCTCGGTTTATGGGTATCCATAGTCGTCGGCCAGACACTTGTGATTTGATTCACGGGTGATGCCGGAACACGGAACGAGAAAAGAGAACAATACCCGGTTTAACGAGGGTAAATGGCATAGTGGACAAGTTGTTGACCCACAGGGATGCCAACATGTCTCACCTCGGGGTATTTGAACATATCGCGAAAAGCAACAGGAATAGCACACGGCACACTGGAGGTCACTGAATATTCATTTGGGGGTATAGGGGTCAATAGGGTGTCCACGGCTCCGATGTGTTCATTGATCGGAAGGGGTTCCGTGTCATGTCTATACTTCACTGAACCTATAGGGCACACGCTTAAGGGTAATCTATCTGCTGAATACTAGACAGGGAGTCTGAGAGAAAATCACCGAAAAGTATCGGACACCGAAAAAGTTTCGGACACGGAAAAGTTCCGCAGAGAGAGGTCAACCGGATGAGTCCGGTGAAATGAAAAGTTGTTTCAGAGGATACAATAAGTCAAATGGTTTCGGCACATGCGATAATTCTCGGGAGGTGCCAGAATCATTCTGGGAAAATTTTGGGAAATTTTTGGAAGAAGAAAAATCGGAAATGTTCCGGAGCTGCCGGAACCACTTAGATGCTTTTCGCAGATAAGATAAAATCATAATCTGGTATCCAGAACGCGTTTTGGATGAAATTATTTTAGTGTTTACTGGAAAGTTATAAGCCCAACATGAAATCATGTTCAGTTCGTTCTTAAAAGGACGCTTGAAAAATTCGTTCCTCGATGATAGTTGAAGTGCTCTTGTGGGTGTTCTTGGAGAAGCACCTGGGGGTCCTTTGGGTTTTTTTTTTCTCCCGGCTTCTTGGAAGAAAGCCACCATTGCCCTTGCTATTAAATATGGGGTGGATGGGGGCTGCCTAAAGACTCATCCCTCTACATACATGCCATTGGCAGATGAGTCGGGCTGCTCTTCTCCCTCCCAACGGAAAAGAGTTTAGTTAGAGCCGAAAGATTGTTTGTCTGGGTCCGGTGGGAAACTAGTTCTAGGACGGGCAAAAGCCTGCCGGCATAATGACACGCGGATGATGTGCACCTATAGAAGGTCGTAGTTCGATCTTAGTGCCAGGCGATGGGAGGGCCTCGGACGGGGTGTCGTCTTTAACCTGACCGTGTGTCCTCACCCGAACCGCTTAAGGTCACCCCATGTGAAACCGTCCGCAGTTCGAAGAGTACTCCAGCAAGGGCTAGCTCGCTCCGTCCGGGGGGCCCCCGGCCGATCACCGCGGGCGCGATATGTGCCACGTCACAGGAGGCCGAGCCCGTCGCTGTGGCATGGGGTATCCCTCCCCCTCTGTTGGATCCGAGGTATTTACAATTCTCCGCCGGGTGGGAGGTTTGAGGTTGAATCCTAGCTCGCGGCGGATCATTCGCCCACGCTTTTCTCTCTCCTCACTCTGAGCAAGTCGATCCTTGCCTCTACTTCTCGCTCAGTTCCCTGAGCTACGAGCTTGCTGGTAACGAAAATGAATCAAACCTGTTATGCAGTCTCACATATGTGAGTACATGGGTGGGCAGTAGGTCAGGAATTTTTGTTTCTGATTCTTTTCCTGCGGTACCCTACACGGCGCGTACCGCGGATCGATGTCGTGCCCATGCATCTAGCGTACGGGCTTTTGCCGTCGACATAGATGATGGTCGGTTGCGCTCGGTCGATGACGTGGGCAATGCTATCTATGCACGACAGCGGACGCCCGTCCGGCTCGGCGATAGATCGGACACCTGTTTGCCGCACGTCACGAGCGGGAAGTGTCGCACGGGCCCACAACATGCCGACGGTCCCATGTATGCAGACGGCGCACTGTGGCGTAGGACTCGGGGCTAAGACCGACGGAGCTCATCTGGCGAACGGAGGTCCGTCGGCCTATATCTCGGATGAGCGCTAAACGGCCGAGGTCTACGCGACGAGACGGTTGGATCGCATGGTCGGATATCCTTGAGTACGCGACGGGGGCCGTCGGCATTATTGGCGTCGGCATAGGGCACTGTTCCGGTAGTGACTTGTGATCAACAAAACAACAAAAAAAAACAAAAGCTTTCCCGGACTGAAACTATGCACGCATGGTCAGGAAAACAGTCGATGCGAGGGCATGAGGCAGGTCTGACGAAGATCGCAGGAACACTGCAATGCGTGTCGGTGGCCCGGTTATTACTGTGAGCCTGTACAAGAGTGTGCAGCCATGACTCCACAGCAATCTTCGGTCCAAGAACACCGATGGGAAATGGCGCAACCAGCACCTGCACCGCAAGGGGCAGATGGCGATGCTGGGCTCCGGCGTTGATGCCTGCTGAACTGAACATCACCTTCCTCATCCTCTGGGTGCTGCGCCAAAGTGGAAGCTCACCAAGAAGTAGAAGTACCATTCAGTCATCCCTCCAGCACTGAATTCATGGCATTGTTAGTGTTAGATCAATGCAAGCAGGCCCACTGGCACTCCCAACTCGCCACCAAAGGACCTCATTTTGGTGCCTCACCGTTTCCCCCCTCCAGATGCCGGCGGCGGCGCCGTCCGTGAGGGGGGACACACCCCGGAGACGCGTGCCGCCTCTTCAGACATGCCACCACACCACCCGGTTGTGGTAGTTCATCCCGTATAAACACTTGGGAGCAACGTCCCCTCCGTATAGACCCGATGCGGCTGTTTCCCCCCTCCAGGTGTCGGCCAGCGGCGGCGCCGTCCGTGAGGGGGGTCACACCATACCCCTCCGTATAGAATTGAAAAGTAAGGTATTTATGCTTATATTAACACATGCTACATGTAAGTTAATCAGATAATAATACGTAAAAAAACATTAAAAAATCTATATGAAATGCAAAAAAAAAAAAACTATGCCAACGGCAAAGCCATCGGCATAGCTGCGGCCAGGGGGCAGATGGACGGCATGTAGGAGATATGCCCTAGAGGCAATAATAAATGTTATTGATTATCTCCCTGTTCATAATTAGGTTTATGTTCCATGCTATAACTGCTATGGTTCTCAAGTCTGCAAATAAAACGAGGCTTGGAGGAAGACTCATATGCACATGTGGGATAATAAACGATAAAATGTATTCCTAGTCAAGCCTCTATGACTGCCTCAAGTGTTGCATGATGGTTCTGTTTTCCTGATCATGGGCATGTCTATGCCAGCAACTTTGAGGGCACCATGTTATAAGAACATTTGTGTTGAATCGACCCGATTGATGTTATGCTATGAGATTCATTCGTCACAAGTTAATGGTTAATAACACAGAGATGGTTAATGTTTGCATGATTCCTTAGACCATGAGAGTATCGGGTTTCTTCATGCTTGCTTCATGAACTTTGGGGTTTGTTAAATGTCATCCGTAAATGGGTGGCTATTACGGCGGCTTACGGGTTCATGGAAAAGTATGTCAAGTAACTTCATAGCTCAAGATTGGGATTTGCTCCTCCGACGATGGAGAGATATCTCTGGGCCCTCTCGGTGTTACGGTATCCATCATCGTCTGGCCAGACACTTTGTGATTGGATCACGGGGATGCCGGAACACAGAACGAGAAAAGAGAACAATACCGGTAACGAGGTAACTGGCATAGTGGACAAGTTGTTGACCCAGAGGGATGCCAACATGTCTCACCTCGGGTATTTGTAACATATCGCGAAGCAACAGGAATAGCACACGGCAACTGGAGGTTCACTCGAATATTCATTCGTGTGGGTATAGGGGTCAATATGGGTGTCCACAGCTCCGATGTTGATCATTGATCGGAAGGGGTTCCGTGTCATGTCTATACTTCACTGAACCTATAGGGTCACACGCTTAAGGGTCATCTATCTGCTGGATACTAGACAGGGAGTCTGAGAGAAATGTAGGAGATATGCCCTAGAGGCAATAATAAATGTTATTGATTATCTCCCTGTTCATATATAGGTTTATGTTCCATGCTATAACTGCAATGATTCTCGAGTCTGCAAATAAAACGAGGCTCGGAGGAAGACTCATATGCACGTGTGGGATAATAAACGGTAAAATGTATTCCTAGTCTGGCCTCTAAGACTAGCTCAAGTGTTGCATGATGGTTCTGTTTTCCTGATCATGGGCATGTCTATGCCAGCAACTTTGAGGGCACAGTGTTAGAAGAACATTTGTGTTGAATCGACCCGATTGATGTTATGCTATGAGATTCTTTCGTCACAAGTTAATGGTTAATAACACAGAGATGGTTAACATTTGCATGATTCCTCAGACCATGAGAGTATCGAGTTTCTTCATGCTTGATTCATGAACTTTGGGGTTTGTTAAACGTCATCCGTAACTGGATGGCTATTACGGCGGCTTACGGGTTCATGGGAAAGTATGTTAAGTAACTTGATAGCTCAAGATTGGGATTTGCTCCTTCGACGATGGAGAGATATCTCTGGGCCCTCTCGGTGTTACGGTATCCATCATCGTCTGGCCAGACACTTTGTGATTTGATCACGGGGATGCCGGAACACGGTAACGAGAAAAGAGAACAATACCGGTAACGAGGTAACTAGCATAGTGGACAAGTTGTTGATCCACGGGAATGCCATCATGTCTCACCTCGGGTATTTGTAACATATCGCGAAGCAACAGGAATAGCACACGGCAACTGGAGGTTCACTCGAATATTCATTCGTGTGGGTATAGGGGTCAATATGGGTGTCCACGGCTCCGATGTTGATCATTGATCGGAAGGGGTTCCGGGTCATGTCTATACTTCACCGAACCTATAGGGTCACACGCTTAAGGGTCATCTATCTACTGAATACTAGACAGGGAGTCTGAGAGAAAATCACCGAAAAAGTTTTGGACAGCGGAAAAGTTCCGCAGAGAGAGGTCAGCGGATGAGTTCCGGTGAAACTGAAAAGTTGTTTCAGAGGATACCATAAAGTCAAATTGGTTTCGGCACATGCCCGATAATTCTTGGAGGGTGCCAGAATCATTCTGGAAACTTTTGGGAATTTTCTGGAAGAAAAACCGGAAATGTTCCGGAGCTGCCGGAACCACTTCAGATGCTTTTCGCAGATGAAAATCACTAATCTGGAATTGTTCCAGAATGCGTTGAAAATTATTTTAGTGGGTACTGGAAATGTTCTAAGCCCACATAAATATTTTCAGTTCGAACGGACGCTGAAAAATGTCGTCGTGAATAGTGAAAGTGCTTTTTGGGTGGCTTCTTGGAGAAGCCACCTTGAGGGTCCTTTGGTATTTTTCCCCTTGGCTTCTTGGAGAAGCCACCCTTGGGCTTGGCCTATAAATAGGGGTGGAGGGGGCTGCCTAAAGACTCACTCTTTCTCACATATACATGCCATTGCAATGATCTGGCTTCTCTCTCCCTCCCACGACAAGAGTTTCGTAGAGCCGAAAGGCTGTCTGGGTTCCGGTGGGAACTAGTTCTGGACGGCGAAGCCCTGCCGGATAGATGACACCGTATGTGTGCAACTCTGTAGAGAGGTCGTAGTTTCGATCTTAGTGCCCGAGGGGCTGTTCGTGAGTGCCTCCCGAAGGGCTGTCCAAGTGACGGTCCAAGTTCTGTGAGTCCTCCCGAAGGGCTGTCCGAGTGACCGTTCGAGTTTCGAAGCTCCTCCCGAAGGGCTGTCCGCGACACCGTCCGGGGGACTGTTCGACTGCCTCCCGGAGGGCTGTCCGAAGGGAAGACGAGGGTATGCATCCTCGCGGTTGGGAGGTTGTAAATCCTAGCTGCGGGGATCTGCACCGCCGATCGTCATCGACTCTACTTCCGCTGCGCTACGAGTCGGTAACGAAAATGATCAAACCTTGTATGCAGTCTCCATAGTGGTCCTGGGCTGGTGCGTAGGTCGGAAATTTTTTGTTTTCTGCTGCGTTACCCTGCAGTGGCATCAAGAGCCGTGCTATGCGTAGATGCAGGTTGCGATCTAGAATACATAGTGATGTATGGGTGTTGCACAATATAATTAGGTAGTAGATGAGTTCTATTACTGAAAATTATTTGTGCGGGTAGCAGATGAAATCTGTTACCCGAGGTTCTTGTTGCTTCCCTGGAATTTGCATATTTCTGATCTTGATAACAGCATGGTGGAGTTTCAATGTTCTGGCAATCCGCGATCCTGATTGATCAACGAAGTGCTAACAGTTCATTGAATTCCATCATAGTTAAAAAGAAAGATGAAATTTCGCAGACGAAAGGGCAATGCAGATATGATCTGCACGGGGGTCATGCGTATGACGAAGTTTAGTATGGGGCTTGAGATTTTATTATCTCGGTTTTCATACACCCTGGAAAGTTAATCTAGCGACTTGAATTATCATACTTGATGATGGACGTTGGTAGCTTCGGTTTGTTTCGAAACCTTAGAAGCCACGAAAAACTAGTTTTTTGCATGAACCAATTAGAGGCGTCTAACTTGGTTTTGCAGGAGGGTTTACATGTGCATGTGATGTGGTATAGCGGTGCTCATAATAATTTGATTATGTATGAGATGACTATATAATGTAAATTGATTAACATGACCTGCGTGTCATGATTCGGCCTGATGGCTGGAGCCATATGATTGCACTTTAAATGACCTGTGTGTCAACCTTGTGTAATGCATTATTTTATTAGCTATAGAGATAGCAATATTATCTGCTGCATCGACAAGGTGGTGGCAATCTTCGCGAAGGTGATCACCGACGTGAATGCCGAAGACGAAGGAATACAAGACTTCTCCGTCAGAAAGGGCTATACCATATCATGCTATTATGAATTGCCTGAGATGTTTATCCCTTATGTTGCACCCTTCTTGATTGCGCGGTAGTCGCTTTTATTAGGGTGATCTCTCACAAAAATATCAAGTAGTTAGTGTTCTCCCAAGTGTAGCACCGTCACGGCACCTAACTTTTCGGGGTATCACATGCTACCATGGGTACGAACGATTAGGGATGTGTGAGGCGGGTGAGTTGAGACCTCGCAGCGAGATCACTTGGTTGTCTTGAAGTTCAGGCATGAAAGTCATGAGCTCGGAACACACGCATCGAAAGATGAACAAGAGTCACATAGAGATGTGATTGGCAAGTTTGCCTACCGATTAAGATTTTCGTCATCAGTGATGCTACCATCAATGGCGTTGAATTGAAATGCGGATCTTGAATCACTCACAATCAATTATGAGGGATATTGATTTGAGTGGGAGCGCACTGTAGAATTATCTTGTTTAATTCTCAGTGCAATTAACTGTGAACACTGTCTAAGTGTTATATGCATAATAGTTGTAGAATAATGGCTCACGTTTCCACCTTCCCTATTAATATTGAATAGCTGTTAAATATCTGGTTAAAACTTTACGGTTGGTAACGTAATGTGAGGATTGTCCTCAAAAGTGCTGAGAAGGACTTTGTCCTATCGCATACTTTCGGTATTCTCTCGCTTATGCTATGGATCATGTGACTCACGTCCTTCGACCCAAAAGCTAGAATTCTGTTTTCAGTCAAGTGCAATATGTTTACTTCCATGAGACCCGAACTTCAAAAGTTTGGATAGTTATGTGATATTCATGGAATCTGAAAATCATTTTCAGAGACAGACAAAGGCTAAAAGATATGAGATATCCAAAGCAATGTTTGTTAGCAAACTATTAGTAAAGGAGTTTACTATGCATTAGACTGATAAGAGAGGGATCCAGAAGAACGCCTGTCATATGATGAAAGGTGAAGAAAACAACAACTTAAAGAGAAAGGAAGTGTCCGAAGGGTGTTAGTGAAACTTTCACGCCTAGGAAGTCCGGGGCTAACGCCACTCTTAAGTTGGGTGCTTCTTCTGGAAGTAGGAGAAATACTAAAAGTTAAACTGTTAGAAGTATAAAGGCAAAAAGAAAGAAGACTGGAATATCCAGCTCATGTATGAATGCCATACAAGTTTTTGATGTATAGAAGGCTGGTCAAAGATATAGTTCTTGGGAATTATGATTAAATTGTTAATCACTAATTCTTGGGTATTGTGAGTTAATCACAAAGATACCCGCTCGATTGCTTTCTGTTGCAACTCGATGTAAGAACTACTATGGCCTGAAAGACTAGCCAGGAATGAGGTTTAGGTATACACAGGGAACATAGTAAATGTTACTATACCTTCCATCGGTGTATTACTGTCTATATTAACTTTCATAATTCATTTAGAGTTTTAAACTCTAGACCATTGCATAAGGTATCTTGCAAGAAGGTTGTTCATAAGAGAACTTTTTATGTTCGAAGTTATGAATAACATAAGGGCCATACTTTCATTGAGAATGAGATGTATGTTATGAATAATGATATTAATATATTACCTCTGGATTTACTTTCATAATTCATTTTAGAGTTTTACACTCTAGCCCCTTGCACAATGTTGTTGCAAAAGGGTTGTTCATAAAAGAACAATTGTTGTTCAGTGTTATGAATAACATTTAGAGCCATGCTTCCATCCAGATGGGATGTATGTTATGAATATTGATAGTAATATGATACATCCATAACACTGACGCTAAATGTCGCAAGACTAAGAGAATACCACACAAGTGTGGCACTACATTTGGTCACATTGGAGAAACCCGCATGGATAAATTCCATTATGATGGATTTTTGAAGTCCTTTGATTTTGAATCATCTGACACTTGCAACTTTCCTCCGAAAAGTGAAGTGACTGAAATACCATTCACAGGCCATAAGGAACGGACAACAAACTTATTGGTGATCATACATTTGATGGGTGTAGTCCGATAAATGTTGTTAGTAGTGGATTTATCTATCTTCAGAAATGACTCAAGTAGATATGTGGATATTTACTTGATGAGACGTAAGTCTGGATCTTTTTAATTCATTCGAAAGGTTTACAAAAATGAAGTAGATGGTTATTGTAACAAGAAAATTATGTTTCTACAATTCGATTGCAGAAAGGAATATTTGAGTTACAAGTTTAGTGAATGTCTGATGAGTTGTGAAAGTAGTTTCATAACTTGCACCTCCCGGAACACCATTGCATGTGGAAAGTCCGTGAAGATGTAATCAAACCATTTATGACATGGTAAGATCAAAGATGACATATATAAATTTGCCATTATCCCTTTTAAAAGAGTGATGCTTTAGAGACTACGGCTTTTACACTGAAAAGAGCTCCATCAGGTCTGTTGAAATGATGCCATGGTATGGTACGCCCAACCATGTTATATCTTTTCTTAAACATTTGGAATATGGGGCTTGTGTAAAAGGTTACAAACCTATTCCAAATCAGACAAGTGCTACTTTGTAGGTTATCCCAAGAAATTGGGTATTCCTCCCTCACTATACCGAGGCAAATAGGTTTGCCACAAAGAACGGTATGCTCTTTGAAGAAAATGGTTCTTTCAAAAAGGTGAGTGGGAGAATAGTGCAGCTCGACGAGATACATAGTATCTTCGTCATCAGGTCAAAGGAAAGAGACCTTGGAAGTAATTCTGGAGTTTCCTACTGCGACTGATACGGAAGTCTCTACAATAAAATGTATGGACTTCAGTCGAACTTGCAGCTGAACCACGTAGGCAAGGCTCGTGCAAACCTCTCAGGTGCGCAAACGAGATATTGTTGTTAGACAACAGTATACCTATGATACACAAGGAAGCGTTGATGGCCCTGACTCCGGAATTGGCTAAATGCCAATACAATCCGAGATAGTCTCCATATAAATGTTTCAAGATTAAAACCTTGATACACCTTTCGGAAGACTTAGAGTCTAACGAATTTTATGGAACTAAAAACTGATACGGGTAAAAATGTTTTATCCATAAAGCTCAACTTGTTGCAATATACAAGTTCAAGGAATTGACTACGATGAGGTTGTTTCACCGTAGCGATGCTTAAAGTCGGTTCGGGTTGAGCTAGCAATTAATACATATTTCAAATCATGAGATATGAAACAAAGGATGACAAAAGGATTTCCATCTGATGGAAATAAAACCAAGGAATTGCATGTGTTACAGTCCAAGGTATTTTGTCATTCCAGAGGATGCTAGTAAGTATGCAAACTTCAGAGTTCCAGCAATGGACAAAAGAGAGCAAAATGGAGTTGGAATCTTCGTGTTTTGATGAAATGGTCAAAGGGGTTTGACTTCATCAATGGGTAACGAAGATGCTTATGATTCAAGAAAGTAAGTGGGAGCATAATAAAATTTCTAAAAACGTTGTGTGCTTGACACATTGTTAATTGGAAATAAATTTCTTGACATGAATTAGGACTTCATTTGAAAATAGTTTTTTGATGAAGTGCTTGGGCTAAATAGCCTTTATATTAGGCATGATGATCTATGGAGATAGATTTACCTAATGGGTCTGAGCAAAGATACATATTGACAAGATGCTAAAACCTTTTAGCATTAAAAACGTCAAGGAGTGATTCTTGCCGAAGTCACATGGAAAGAGTTTTTGCAAGACTCGGTGTCCCAAAACACTGATGAGCAAAATACATGATGGAGATTTCACACACTCTTGTGTTTGGATTAATCATGTATTCCATGGTATGTAAAAACAAACCAGATATGTCCAATACTCCCAAAGTTGTTGCGAGTATAGATACCAAAGTGATCAAAAGTACTGATCATGGGACAACAGTGAAAAAGGGTCATTGAGTACTATAGTAGCACCAATGACATGTTTTCTCGCAAGCGGAGATCATGAAGAGTTTGTTGTAAAAGGTTACATCAATACAGTCTTCATCCATGCTCCAAGCGATTTTTGATTTAAATTGAGGGTTTTGTGTAACACACAATATGGTGGCACGGTAGTTGGAAATTGTTCCAAACAAGTTACTGTGGCGAATTCTATAACAGAGGCGAAGTATGTTGCCGCTTTTAAAAGCGACAAACAAGATGTTGAATCATATAGTTCATTCATGAACTTAGTATGGTTCCAAGATGGCTTTTGTCAATGGGACACTACTGCAAGTAGTTGCTCCATAACTCAGTCTGAGGAATCCAGGTTCGACCTGTGATTCGCATACATACCAAGCCAAGTCCACACAAAATATGACTTCTGTGAAAGCGTGAAAACGCGAGGATATGCAAAGATACACACAGAGCTGAAGTCGTCAGATCCATTGGACATTCAGGCTATACCACAAGCGAAGCATATTTACACCGGTGTGCCACAGGTGTAAAGTGCATTAGCATTAACTAGATTATTGACTCTAGTGCAAGTGGGAGTCTGTAGGAGATATGCCCTAGAGGCAATAATAAATGTTATTGATTATCTCCCTGTTCATATATAGGTTTATGTTCCATGCTATAACTGCAATGATTCTCGAGTCTGCAAATAAAACGAGGCTCGGAGGAAGACTCATATGCACGTGTGGGATAATAAACGGTAAAATGTATTCCTAGTCTGGCCTCTAAGACTAGCTCAAGTGTTGCATGATGGTTCTGTTTTCCTGATCATGGGCATGTCTATGCCAGCAACTTTGAGGGCACAGTGTTAGAAGAACATTTGTGTTGAATCGACCCGATTGATGTTATGCTATGAGATTCTTTCGTCACAAGTTAATGGTTAATAACACAGAGATGGTTAACATTTGCATGATTCCTCAGACCATGAGAGTATCGAGTTTCTTCATGCTTGATTCATGAACTTTGGGGTTTGTTAAACGTCATCCGTAACTGGATGGCTATTACGGCGGCTTACGGGTTCATGGGAAAATATGTTAAGTAACTTGATAGCTCAAGATTGGGATTTGCTCCTCCGACGATGGAGAGATATCTCTGGGCCCTCTCGGTGTTACGGTATCCATCATCGTCTGGCCAGACACTTTGTGATTTGATCACGGGGATGCCGGAACACGGTAACGAGAAAAGAGAACAATACCGGTAACGAGGTAACTAGCATAGTGGACAAGTTGTTGATCCACGGGAATGCCATCATGTCTCACCTTGGGTATTTGTAACATATCGCGAAGCAACAGGAATAGCACACGACAACTGGAGGTTCACTCGAATATTCATTCGTGTGGGTATAGGGGTCAATATGGGTGTCCACGGCTCCGATGTTGATCATTGATCGGAAGGGGTTCCGGGTCATGTCTATACTTCACCGAACCTATAGGGTCACACGCTTAAGGGTCATCTATCTGTTGAATACTAGACAGGGAGTCTGAGAGAAAATCACCGAAAAAGTTTCGGACAGCGGAAAAGTTCCGCAGAGAGAGGTCACCGGATGAGTTCCGGTGAAACTGAAAAGTTGTTTCAGAGGATACCATAAAGTCAAATTGGTTTCGGCACATGCCCGATAATTCTTGGAGGGTGCCAGAATCATTCTGGAAACTTTTGGGAATTTTCTGGAAGAAAAACCGGAAATGTTCCGGAGCTGCCGGAACCACTTCAGATGCTTTTCGCAGATGAAAATCACTAATCTGGAATTGTTCCAGAATGCGTTGAAAATTATTTTAGTGGGTACTGGAAATGTTCTAAGCCCACATAAATATTTTCAGTTCGAACGGACGCTGAAAAATGTCGTCGTGAATAGTGAAAGTGCTTTTTGGGTGGCTTCTTGGAGAAGCCACCTTGAGGGTCCTTTGGTATTTTTCCCCTTGGCTTCTTGGAGAAGCCACCCTTGGGCTTGGCCTATAAATAGGGGTGGAGGGGGCTGCCTAAAGACTCACTCTTTCTCACATATACATGCCATTGCAATGATCTGGCTTCTCTCTCCCTCCCACGACAAGAGTTTCGTAGAGCCGAAAGGCTGTCTGGGTTCCGGTGGGAACTAGTTCTGGACGGCGAAGCCCTGCCGGATAGATGACACCGTATGTGTGCAACTCTGTAGAGAGGTCGTAGTTTCGATCTTAGTGCCCGAGGGGCTGTTCGTGAGTGCCTCCCGAAGGGCTGTCCAAGTGACGGTCCAAGTTCTGTGAGTCCTCCCGAAGGGCTGTCCGAGTGACCGTTCGAGTTTCGAAGCTCCTCCCGAAGGGCTGTCCGCGACACCGTCCGGGGGACTGTTCGACTGCCTCCCGGAGGGCTGTCCGAAGGGAAGACGAGGGTATGCATCCTCGCGGTTGGGAGGTTGTAAATCCTAGCTGCGGGGATCTGCACCGCCGATCGTCATCGACTCTACTTCCGCTGCGCTACGAGTCGGTAACGAAAATGATCAAACCTTGTATGCAGTCTCCATAGTGGTCCTGGGCTGGTGCGTAGGTCGGAAATTTTTTGTTTTCTGCTGCGTTACCCTGCAAGAAAATCACCGAAAAAGTTTCGGACAGCGGAAAAGTTCCGCAGAGAGAGGTCACCGGATGAGTTCCGGTGAAACTGAAAAGTTGTTTCAGAGGATACCATAAGTCAAATTGGTTTCGGCACATGCCCGATAATTCTTGGAGGGTGCCAGAATCATTCTGGAAACTTTTGGGAATTTTCTGGAAGAAAAACCGGAAATGTTCCGGAGCTGCCGAAACCACTTCAGATGCTTTTCGCAGATGAAAATCACTAATCTGGATCCAGAACGCGTTGAAAATTATTTTAGTGGGTACTGGAAATGTTCTAAGCCCACATAAATATTTTCGGTTCGAACGGACGCTGAAAAATGTCGTCGTGAATAGTGAAAGTGCTTTTTGGGTGGCTTCTTGGAGAAGCCACCTTGAGGGTCCTTTGGTATTTTTCCCCTTGGCTTCTTGGAGAAGCCACCCTTGGGCTTGGCCTATAAATAGGGGTGGAGGGGGCTGCCTAAAGACTCATCCCTTCTCACATACATGCCATTGCAATGATCTGGCTTCTCTCTCCCTCCCACGAAAAGAGTTTCGTAGAGCCGAAAGGCTGTCTGGGTTCCGGTGGGAACTAGTTCTGGACGGCGAAGCCCTGCCGGATAGATGACACCGTATGTGTGCAACTCTGTAGAGAGGTCGTAGTTTCGATCTTAGTGCCCGAGGGGCTGTTCGAGAGTGCCTCCCAAAGGGCTGTCCGAGTGACCGTCCGAGTTTCGAAGGTCCTCCCGAAGGGCTGTCCGCGACACCGTCAGGGGGACTGTCCGACCACCTCCCAGAGGGCTGTCCGGGTGGTGGATGAGGGTATACATCCTCGCGGTTGGGAGGTTGTAAATCCTAGCTGCGGGGATCTGCACCGCCGATCGTCATCGACTCTACTTCCGCTGCGCTACGAGTCGGTAACGAAAATGATCACACCTTGTATGCAATCTCCATAGTGGTCCTGGGCTGGTGCGTAGGTCGGAATTTTTTGTTTTCTGCTGCGTTACCCTACAGTGGCATCAAGAGCCGTGCTATGCGTAGATGCAGGTTGTGATCTAGAATACATGGAGATGTATGGGTGTTGCACAATATAATTAGGTAGTAGATGAGTTCTATTACTGAAAATTATTTGTGCAGGTAGCAGATGAAATCTGTTACCCGATGTTCTTGTTGCTTCCCTGGAATTTGCATATTTCTGATCTTGATATCAGTATGGTGGAGTTTCAATGTTCTGGCAATCCGCGATCCTGATTGATCAACGAAGTGCTAACAGTTCATTGAATTCCATCGTAGTTAAAAAGAAAGATGAAATTTCGCAGACGAAAGGGCAATGCAGATATGATCTGCACGGGGGTCATGCGTATGACGAAGTTTAGTATGGGGCTCAAGATTTTATTATCTCGATTTTCATACACCCTGGAATGTTAATCTAGCGACTTGAATTATCATACTTGATGATGGACGTTGGTAGCTTCGGTTTGTTTCGAAACCTTAGAAGCCACGAAAAACTAGTTTTTTGCATGAACCGATTAGAGGCGTCTAACTTGGTTTTGCAGGAGGGTTTGCATGTGCATATGATGTGGTATAGCAGTGCTCATAATAATTTGATTATGTATGAGATGACTATATGATGTGCGTGTCATGATTCGGCATGATGGCTGGAGCCATATGATTGCACTTTAAATGACCTACGTGTCAAACTTGTGTAATGCACTTATTTTATTAGCTATAGAGATAGCAATATTATCTGGTGCATCGACAAGGTGGTGGCAATCTTCGTGAAGGTGAACACCGACGCGAATGCCGGAGACGAAGAAATACAAGACTTCTCCGTCAGAAAGGGCTATACCATATCATGCTAATTATGAATTGCCTGAGATGTTTATCCCTTATGATGCACCCTTCTGGATTGCGCGGTAGTCGCTTTTATTAGGGTGATCTCTCATAAAAATATCAACTAGTTAGTGTTCTCCCAAGTGTAGCACCGTCTACAACGCGTATCTTTTCGGGGTGCGCCATGTACACATGAGCACGAACGATTAGAGAGGTGTAAGGCGGGTGAAGGTCAGACCTCACTGCGTGATCACTTGGTTGTCTTGACGTTCAGGCAGGACAGTCCTGAGCTCGGAACACACGCATCGAAAGATGGACAAGAGTCACATAGAGATGTGATTGGCAAGTTGGCCTACCGATTGAAATTCACGTCATCAGTGATGAACCCGTCAATGGCGTTGAATTGATATGCGGATCTTGAATCACTCACAATCAATTATGAGAGATATTGATTTGAGTGGGAGCGCACTGTTGAATTAACTTGTTTAATTCTCAGTGCAATTAAGTATGAACACTGTCTAAGTGTGGTTTGCTTAACAGTTATAGAATAATGGCTCGCGTTTCCACCTTCCCTATTTAAAATTGAATAGCTGTTAAATATCTGGTTAAAACTTTACGGTTGGTAACGTAATGTGAGGATTGTCCTCAAGAGTGACGAGAAGGACTTTGTCCTATCGCATACTTTTGGTATTCTCTCGCTTATGCTATGGATCATGTGACTCTCGTCCTTCGATCCAAAAGCTATAATTCCGTTTCAGTCAAGTGCAATATGTTTGCTTCCATGAGACCCGAACTTCGAAAGTTTGGATAGTTATGTGATATTCATGGAATCTGAAAATCATTTTTCAGAGACAGACAAAGGCTAAAAGATATGAGATATCCAAAGCAATGTTTGTTTGCAAACTATTAGTAAAGAAGTTTACTATGCATTAGACTGATAAGAGAGGGATCCAGAAGAACGCCTGTCATATGATGAAAGGTGAATAAAACAACAACTTAAAGAGAAAGGAAGTGTCCGAAGGGTGTTAGTGTGATAACACACCTAGGAAGTCCGGGGCTAACACCACTCTTAAGTTGAGTGCTTCTTCTGAGAGTAGGAGAAATACTGAAAGTTAAACTGTTAGAAGTATAAAGGCAAAAGAAAGAAGACTGGAATATCCAGCTCATGTATGAATGTCATACAAGTTTTTGATGTATAGAAGGCTGGTCAAAGATATAGTTCTTGGGAATTATGATTAAATTGTTAATCACTGATTCTTGGGTATTGTGAGTTAATCAAAAAGATACCCGCTCGATTGCATTCTGTTGCAACTCGATGTAAGAACTACTATGGCCTGAAAGACTAGCCAGGAATGAGGTTTAGGTATACACAGGGAACATAGTAAATGTTACTATACCTTCCATCGGTGTATTACCGTCTGTATTTATTTTCATAATTCATTTAGAGTTTTACAAACTCTAGCCCATTGCATAAGGTATCTTGCAAGAAGGTTGTTCATAAGAGAACTTTTGATGTTCAGTGTTATGAATAACATAAGGGCCATACTTTCATTATGAATGAGATGTATGTTATGAATGTTGATAATAATATATTACCTCTGGGTTTACTTTCATAATTCATTTTAGAGTTTCATACACTCTAGCCCATTGCGCAATGTTTGATGCAAGAGGGTTGTTCATAAAAACAACAATTGTTGTTCAGTATTATGAATAACATGAAAGGCCATACTTCCATCAAAGATGTGATGTATGTTATGAGTATTGATAGTAATATGATACATCCATTACACTGACGCTAAAAGTCGCAAGACTAAAAGAATACCACACATGTGTGGCACTGCTTTTGGTCACATTGGAGAAACCCGCATGGAAAATTCCATTATGATGGATTTTGAAGTCATTTGATTTTGAATCATCTGACACTTGCAACTTTCCTCCGAAAAGTGAAGTGACTGAAATACCGTTCACAGGCCATAAGGAACGAGCAAAGAACTTATTGGTGATCATACATTTTGATGTATGTAGTCCGATAAATGTTGTTGCAAGTAGTGGATTTATCTATCTTCAGAAATGACTCAAGTAGATATATGGATATTTACTTGATGAGACGAAAGTCTGGATCTTTTGAAATCATTCAAAAGGTTTTCAAAAATGAAGTAGAAGTTATTGTAACAAGAAAAATTATGTTTCTACAATTCGATTGCAGAAAGGAATATTTGAGTTACAAGTTTAGCGAATGTCTGATGAGTTGTGAAAGGGGTTTCATAACTTGCACTTCCCGGAACACCACTGCGAGTGGAAAGTCCGTGAAGATGTAATCAAACCATTTATGACATGGTGAGATCAAAGATGACATAAATAAATTTGCCATTATTCCTTTTAAAGAGTGATGCTTTAGAGACTGCGTCTTTTACACTGAAAAGAGCTCCATCGGGTCTGTTGAAATGACACCATGGTATGGTACGCCCAACCATGTTATATCTTTTCTTAACATTTGGAATATGGGGCTTGTGTAAAAGATTACAAACCTATTCCAAATCAGACAAGTGCTACTTTGTAGGTTATCACAAGTCATTGGGTATTCCTCCCTCACTATACCGAGGCAAATAGGTTTGCCATAAAGAATGGTATGCTTTTTGAAGAAAATGGTTCTTTCAAAAAGGTGAGTGGGAGAATAGTGCAACTCGACAAGATAAATAGTATCTTCGTCATCAGATCAAAGGAAAGAGACCTTGGAAGTAATTCCAGGTTTCCTACTGCGACTGATACGGAAGTCTCTACAATAAAATGTATGGACTTCGGTCAAACTTGCAGCTGAACCACGTAGGCAAGGCTCGTGCAAACCTCTCAGGTGCGCAGACGAGATATTGTTGTTAGACAACAGTATACCTATGATACACAAGGAAGCGTTGATGAGCCCTAACTCCGGAATTGGCTAAATGCCAATACAATCCGAGATAGTCTCCATATAAATGTTTCAAGATTAAAATCTTGATACACCTTTCGGAAGACTTAGGGTCTAACGAATATTTATGGAACTAAAAACTGATACGGATAAAAATGTTTTATCCATAAAGCTCGACTTGTTGCAATATACAAGTTCAAGGAATTGACTACGATGAGGTTGTTTCACCGTAGCGATGCTTCAAGTTGGTTCGGGTTGAACTAGCAATTAATACATATTTCATATCATGAGATATGAAACAAATTATGACAAAAGGATTTCCATCTGATGGAAATAAAACCAAGGACTTGCATGTGTTACAGTCCAAGGTATTTTGTCAGTCCAGAGGATGCTAGTAAGTATGCAAACTTCAGAGTTCCAGCAATGGACAGAAGAGAGCAAAATGGAGTTGGAATCTTCGTGTTTTGATGAAATGGTCAAAAAGGGTTTTGAATTCATCAATGGGTAACGAAGATGCTTGTGATTCAAGAAAGTAAGTGGGAGCATAATAAAATTTCTAAAAAATGTTGTGTGCTTGACACATTGTTAATTGGAAATAAATTTCTTGACACGAATTAGGACTTCATTTAAAAATTGGTTTTTCGATGAAGTACTTAGGCTAAATAGCCTCAATATTAGGCATGATGATCTATGGAGATAGATTTACCTGATGGGGCTAAGCAAAGATACATATTGACAAGATGCTAAAACTTTTTAGCATTTAAAAATGTCAAGGAGTGATTCTTGCCAAAGTCACATGGAAAGAGTTTTTGCAAGACTAGGTGTCCCAAAACACTGATGAGTAAAATGCATGATGGAGATTCCACACACTCTTGTGTTTGGATTAATCATGTATTCCATGGTATGTAAAAACAACCAGATATGTCCAATACTCCAAAGTTGTTGCGAGTGTAGATACCAAGGTGATCAAAAGTACTGATCATGGGACAACAGTGAAAAAGGGTCATTGAGTACTAAAGTAGCACTGATGACATGTTTTCTCGCAAGCGGAGATCATGAAGAGTTCGTTGTAAAAGGTTACATCGATACAGTCTTCATCCATGCTCCAAGCGATTTTCAATTTAAATTAAGGGTTTTGTTTAACACACAATATGGTGGCACAGTTAGTTGGAATTGTTCCAAACAAGTTACTGTGGCGAATTCTATAACAGAGGCGAAGTATGTTGCCGCTTTTAAAAGCGACAAAGAAGATGTTGAATCATGTAGTTCATTCATGAACTTTGTATGGTTCCAAGATGGCTTTTGTCAATGGGACACTACTGCTAGTAGTTGCTCCATAACTCAGTCTGAGGAATCCAGGTTCGACCTGTGATTCACATACCTACAAAGCCAAGTCCACACAAAATATGAATTTTGTGAAAGCGTGAAAACACGAGGAGATGCAAAGATACACACGGATCTGAAGTTGTCAGATCCGTTGGACATCAGGCTATACCACAAGCGAAGCATATTTTACACCAATGTGCCATAGGTGTAAAGTGCATTAGCATTAACTAGATTATTGACTCTAGTGCAAGTGGGAGTCTGTAGGAGATATGCCCTAGAGGCAATAATAAATGTTATTGATTATCTCCCTGTTCATAATTAGGTTTATGTTCCATGCTATAACTGCTATGGTTCTCAAGTCTGCAAATAAAACGAGGCTTGGAGGAAGACTCATATGCACGTGTGGGATAATAAACGATAAAATGTATTCCTAGTCAAGCCTCTATGACTGGCTCAAGTGTTGCATGATGGTTCTGTTTTCCTGATCATGGGCATGTCTATGCCAGCAACTTTGAGGGCACAATGTTATAAGAACATTTGTGTTGAATCGACCCGATTGATGTTATGCTATGAGATTCATTCGTCACAAGTTAATGGTTAATAACACAGAGATGGTTAATGTTTGCATGATTCCTTAGACCATGAGAGTATCGAGTTTCTTCATGCTTGCTTCATGAACTTTGGGGTTTGTTAAACGTCATCCGTAAATGGGTGGCTATTACGGCGGCTTACGGGTTCATGGAAAAGTATGTCAAGTAACTTCATAGCTCAAGATTGGGATTTGCTCCTCCGACGATGGAGAGATATCTCTGGGCCCTCTCGGTGTTATGGTATCCATCATCGTCTGGCCAGACACTTTGTGATTTGATCACGGGGATGCCGGAACACGGAACGAGAAAAGAGAACAATACCGGTAACGAGGTAACTGGCATAGTGGACAAGTTGTTGACCCACAGGGATGCCAACATGTCTCACCTCGGGTATTTGTAACATATCGCGAAGCAACAGGAATAGCACACGGCAACTGGAGGTTCACTCGAATATTCATTCGTGTGGGTATAGGGGTCAATATGGGTGTCCACGGCTCCGATGTTGATCATTGATCGGAAGGGGTTCCGTGTCATGTCTATACTTCACTGAACCTATAGGGTCACACGCTTAAGGGTCATCTATCTGCTGAATACTAGACAGGGAGTCTGAGAGAAAATCACCGAAAAAGTTTCGGACACCGAAAAAGTTTCGGACAGCGGAAAAGTTCCGCAGAGAGAGGTCACCGGATGAGTTCCGGTGAAACTGAAAAGTTGTTTCAGAGGATACCATAAGTCAAATTGGTTTCGGCACATGCCCGATAATTCTTGGAGGGTGCCAGAATCATTCTGGAAACTTTTGGGAATTTTCTGGAAGAAAAATCGGAAATGTTCCGGAGCTGCCGGAACCACTTCAGATGCTTTTCGCAGATGAAAATCACTAATCTGGATCCAGAACGCGTTGAAAATTATTTTAGTGTGTACTGGAAATGTTCTAAGCCCACATAAATATTTTCAGTTCGAACGGACGCTGAAAAATGTCGTCATGAATAGTGAAAGTGCTTTTTGGGTGGCTTCTTGGAGAAGCCACCTTGAGGGTCCTTTGGTATTTTTCCCCTTGGCTTCTTGGAGAAGCCACCCTTGCCCTTGGCCTATAAATAGGGGTGGAGGGGGCTGCCTAAAGACTCATCCCTTCTCACATACATGCCATTGCAATGATCTGGCTTCTCTCTCCCTCCAACGAAAAGAGTTTCGTAGAGCCGAAAGGCTGTCTGGGTTCCGGTGGGAACTAGTTCTGGACGGCGAAGCCCTGCCGGATAGATGACACCGTATGTGTGCAACTCTATAGAGAGGTCGTAGTTTCGATCTTAGTGCCCGAGGGGCTGTTCGAGAGTGCCTCCCGAAGGGCTGTCCGAGTGACCGTCCGAGTTTCGAAGGTCCTCCCGAAGGGCTGTCCGCGACACCGTCCGGGGGACTGTCCGACCACCTCCCGGAGGCCTGTCCGGGTGGTGGATGAGGGTATACATTCTCGCGGTTGGGAGGTTGTAAATCCTAGCTGCGGGGATCTGCACCGCCGATCGTCATCGACTCTACTTCTGCTGCGCTACGAGTCGGTAACGAAAATGATCAAACCTTGTATGCAGTCTCCATAGTGGTCCTGGGCTGGTGCGTAGGTCGGAATTTTTTGTTTTCTGCTGCGTTACCCTACACGGCGCGCCGCGGATCGATGTCGTGGCATCTATGCCGACGGCGGCCGTCGACATAGATGATGGTCGGTGCGCCTCGGATCGATGACGTGGCATGCTCATCTATGCCGACGGCCGCCCGTCTCGGCCGTCGGCATAGATCGGACACCGTTAGCCGCACGTCACGAGCGGGGTCGCCGGGCCCACAACTATGCCGACGGCCCATGTATGCCGACGGCCTCTGTAGGCGTAGCCTGGGCTAAGCCGACGGCTCATCTGTGCCGACGGGGTCCGTCGGCATATCTCGGGATAGCCTAACGGCCTGTCTACGCCGACGGCTTGGATCCGGCTGTCGGCATATCCTTGAGTACGCCGACGGGGGCCGTCGGCATATATTTGGCCGTCGGCATCGGGCCCTGTTCCGGTAGTGACTGGTGATTTCTCAAAAAAAAAAAAAAAAAAAAAAAAGCTGTTCACCCGGACTGAAACTAGTCACGCAGGTCAGAAACAGTATGGCGAGGAGCAGGCAGGTCTGCTGGCGAAGATCGCAGGAACCCTGGCATCGGTCGGTGGCCCGGTACTGTCGAGCCTGTACAGTGGCAGCCCTGACTCACACACATCTTCGTGGAAGCTAGAGTGCAAGGAGTGAAACGGATGTGTGGATGGTGGGGGGGGGGGGGTAAGGAGTGCGGGTATTTGAGATTAAGGGGGGAGTGGGAGGATAGTGGTGTTATGGAGTGCCGGGGGTTAAAGGGGTGTGTTTTGCGTTCGCAAGAACACGATGGAAATGGCGCAACCAGCACCTGCACCGCAAGGGGAGATGGATGCTGGGCTCGGCGTTGCTGCTGCTGAACTGCATCACCTTCTCATTCTGGGTGCTGCTGCAAGGGAAGCTCACCAAGAAGTAGAAGTACCCTTCAGTCATCTCCAGCACTGCATTCATGGCCTTGTTAGTTGTTTAGCTCAATGCAAGCAGGCACTGGCACTCCCACTCGCCACCCAAAGGCACCTCTCATTTTGGCTGCTCCGAGGAAGTATACAGATTGCAACTATTCTTTTCGCGGTACGTAAGATCGCTCAGATAACCACCAACCGATAAAGAATCAATAAAAACGTCCGTTAGCTATAAAAAAGACCATCAACCAATGTTTTCTTTTTTTACAGCTATTTGACCCTACTTGTCTGGACATAAACCAGAATTATTTAACACCAACTTCTTGACCTTGCTAATCTAGCAGTCTAGCTTGTATAATCCTATATGTTTGGGGTTGGATTTGGTAATATAAGGACACCTTATTCCAGTCCTTCACGGCTTTGATAGTTATGAACACATGTCCCCACGAGTTAGGCACATGCCTTGGTCTGGCGCAAAGAAGTATAAATTCAGTTAGAACAGGAATTTTCGTCACAAAGAAT
Organism: Thinopyrum elongatum; assembly: GCA_011799875.1. NCBI lineage: Eukaryota > Viridiplantae > Streptophyta > Magnoliopsida > Poales > Poaceae > Thinopyrum > Thinopyrum elongatum. The sequence continues at coordinate 14,243,450 of CM022302.1, read as the reverse complement.
GGTTCAGGTTCAGCTTAATGTACACTGAAACTTTGCACTTTTGCTGTACAGGAGTGGGAGTATCGGGGATATGATATGTGCTGATGACCCGGTGCATCGAGCAGAGGGGGCCGGTGTTCACTGCAGGTTTGTTGCCTCATTCAGATCATTGCTGGAGTCCTTGATCTCCTCGTCCTTCATGAACAGATTTACGTGGGAAGGTACGTATTGGCTTTTACTAAAAATTTAAGAGAGCAACTGTATGACAGAGAGATACGCAAAATAAGAATAAACTCTATTTAGTTTTCCGGTAGCACATCATGGGAAATATCATTCTTCTTAAATTACCCGTTTACTTTCCCAAAGTCTAGTACAGTTGCTTCTTGGATGTTGCAAGTGTAAATACCTATCAACATCGACTATCACAAACGGACTAACAATTGACATATTGCTAAGTTGCATAGAGAACTATCAGCCAGACAGACGACAACTTTGCTTTAAGACATAGAAGTTCGGCAAAACAACGGAAAAGTCACACTTGTGTTTCCCTTTTTATCCTGGAACTGTGTTAGGTGCTGCTCTTGTCATTGGAGGCCTCTATCTTCTCCTCTGGGCAAAGAGCAGGAAGCATCGTCAGCTGCTGTTTTATCTGAGAAAGGACTGGAAGAAGGTAAGTCTTTGGGATGCCAAGAATCACCCTAATTGTTCAAACTGTCTGCCCTGGCCCATGTTATATGTACGTTGCTACAGCTTTGAATAAGTCAGTGTCATATCACCCTAAATCATCTATTTCAAAAATGTTAAACGTGTACAAAAAAATGTTCCTGGTGTATAACAAAAATGTAGAACGTGTATGAAAAAAAATTGAAAATGAAAACATAAATTATTAAAAATTGTTGATTGTGTATAAAAAATGTTAATAATATATTCCAAAATGTTAAACATGTATTAAAAAATGTTCCTGATATATACTGAAAATGTACAATGTATATGAAAAAAGTAGTCATCACACATAATTTGTTTTAAATGTTAATCATGTATTTGAAAAATGTTAAACATGTATAAAAAATGTTCTTGATATATACGTAAAATGTACAAATATGTATGAAAAATGTAGAATGTGTTGAAGAAAAAAAGGAAAAAACATAGAAAAGTGGTGAAAACCGAAGAAACGGAAGAAAGAAAAAAAATCCTCAGGAAAGGAAAAAGCAAAAACCCAAAGAAAACCATGAAAACCCATGAGGAAATGAAGAAAAACAAAGGATAGCAAAACAAAACTCAAAGAAAAACAAAAAAAACTGATGAAAACTAAGAAAACCAAGAAAAAAAAGTAAAAAAAACCGAATAAAACAATAAAAAAAGAAAGAAACCCATGACCCCCCCCCCCCCCTCCGCGCGCGCGCCCCCCCTCGAAAGAAAAGCAAAAAAAAAGCATGAGGAAGACGCTAACTATAGAAACACGGAAAAGCTTCAGGCGAGACAGAAGTCTAAGTCTCACTATAAGCGAGATATAGCTCCAGCTTTGAAGATGGTTGTGGATATTAGCTATTTTGGGCAGGTCCATTGACCACGGAAATGGATTGGCCTTTTACATCGGGTGGGCCAGAATTATCTTTTTCTTAGTTGATTATTAAGGGACAGGAATCTGCTGAAAGCTAGCTGAAGGAGCATTGGTAAACTTGGTAGAAAGAATAGAAACCCTTGGTCGCTTCTTTATTTGCAGCAAGCACAAACACCAATAACTACTAGTAGAATGCCCGTGCGTTGCCATTGGCTTTTTAAAAGTTTTACTGGTTTCACATGTAAATACAATGCATGTCAAATTTTACATGTATAGAAAAAGAGAGCTAGTAATAGACAAAAAATAATTAAAATCCACTTCACTTGCAATGTATTTTGATAAAAAAAATGTAGTTCGACGATGTATACATAAATAATAGACTTACCTAGCCTGATGCACAAAATAAAGAAAGTGGTACAAAAACATATAACTCTTTATTATGCACCACATTACAAAATGCTAGATAGCACTTGGATGCTTTCTTATGCTTAAGACCGACCGTCTCACAAAGCATGTCCCAAGGATTTTGTTATCCATGAATTAAAGACAACAAATGGAGGATTTTGTTCCCTTTACACAAACGTTCCAAGATGCTACAACCAAAAACTTGATTGCATTATGCAATTGCCTGGCAAACTATTACATATGTAATTAGGCACTTGGAACCATACAGGTTACCATTTAGGAACTAATGCAACAAAACACATGCCTCCTACCATTTAGGAACTAATGCAAGAAAACACATACCTCTTACCATTTAGGAACCATGGCGACACGAATATTTCAACCCTTCTCAATCAACTATTCCGAGCTCAAAAGATTTTGGACGGATCTCATCTACTTTTCTTTCTTGACTTGAAAGTATTGAGACCCCTCCAGCTGCGCTCAACTTCTAGGATATTTCTTCTTTGAAGTAGTCCAGGAAAATAGCACTTATAATTAATTGATGTTTTCATAAACAATATCTAAGTAGTAAAGTATTTATAATCAGTATCTTCCATTTACCAATCGCTCATCTCGAGTGCAACTACAGTAGCATGATCAAACAACACCCTGATGAAGATAGTCACAGAGTGTGCTTTAATTTGGAACACAAGAATCAAGTATTAGGCAATCCCAAGGCATGCTAGGAGTGCCTCTTTCTTATGGATATAACAACAACTGTAATATGACATGCCGGAACGATTGTATGTTTAATGGTGTGTTGCCTATCTTGCACAAGTTCAATATTTTCAAATAACTAATGCTCTTGGTACCCATAGAGCTAGGACAAATGAATGCAAATAATTTGAGGCATTGATCTCTAACATTAGATAGCCCCGGTTAATTGCATACATGTGATGTAATCCTTCTTAATAGTTTGCTCGTAATAAATTTGTAGTAGGCTTTTAACCTACTGTTTTCTCTAAAATAGCTAGTTAAGTCAATAAATCACTGCTGGAGCTGGCATTGTGAGTTGGTTAGTGCTAAGATCATGCCAGCTTTCATAAGGACATCAACAACGACCACTCCAGCTAGGAGATTCTCTAAGGAGAAAATCCTATTCTACACATATAGAAAACCTATATTATGTATTAGTATAAATTAAGGCTTGACACTCAACTTGGGCTTATATTTCCTTCAATCCATGTATATGGAAGATAATATTGCATTTACAAATCCGAGCTTGTATCATTATTAGCAGCGAATATTGTTTCATGAAATTATGTTTGGATCTAGCTTAACCTGTTGAGCAAGCAATCATCGACCATATGGAAGTCCATAAGAAAAAGAGACAAAGGTCATGTTCTACTGGGGAAAAATAGATGAGGTTTGTGGATATATGATATTTCTCATTGCAACTAAAGTCACTAAATTTCTTAATCCATCAAACCATGTGTAAGTGCAAAAGAAAATGAATCTGATTCAAATGTCCTCTACCGCCCCTGACATCTTCTCCGCCAACGCCGTCATGAAGCCATGTCCACATGTTTCACTTCACCTTACATTACTCCTCACGTATCACAAGTACTCCCTCCGTTCCTAAATATAAGACCTTTTAGAGATTCCACTATGAACTACATATGGATGTATATAGTCCTATTTTAGAGTGTAGATTCACTCATTTTTCCCTGTATGTAGTCCATAGTGGAATCCCTAAAAGGTCTTATAGTCTATAGTGGAATCTCTAAAAGGTCTTATATTTAGGAACGGAAGTAGTACTACTATTCAACCATGCATATCAGTAAAATATAGTAATGGATCTCTAGTACAGCAATCTACATAGCATAACTTGGTTTGCCGAGCAACTTATATTGTTGCCTTCTCAAAACCAATCTGCCACATTGTAATCGAACCCTTTTGTGCATACACAAATTATAGTAATTCTGCTCTCAAAAGAAGAATTGGTAGAGGTGAATAAAAAAAGTGAAATCAAATAGCAAAATTTAAAAACACGCATATCCTCCTACAGCTTCTACACAAAGTGAGCCAGCCAAACAACATAAATAATAACTCGAAGGTACCATTTTGAACCCAGCTTGTTTGAATTCCAAGTGTGTGGCCATTATACAGTCCCTTAAGCCTTGTAAAGCATGGCTGTCGGGAGATTGTACAACAACTCCACCATGAAAAATTCAACATATTTACAACCAACTATTCTTGTACCGAATTCTTATTAAAACCTTAATTCAATGTTTGAGGTGTTTCCCAAAGGCCCACTCATTTAGTAGTAGTCCGTTCACCCCTTTCCCCAACCTGACTCCTTTCTACCAATTCACAAAGTTAGTGACGAGAATCTAGTGGTTCCAGCCAATTTAAGCAATACTATCTCAAGGTAGCGTTGGCAGCCCACTAGTCCCTGTCAGAGCACGTGAAGTCCTTGTTGAGCTACTCCTCCAAAATACGTCAAAATATACCAACTTAATAGATTACCCTTGTGATAGACATAACTAAATAAGTTTTGAACTACATAAATAGAATGATGAAACATAATTACTGCATATCTGAAGCTGCACAATTCCAAATAAATTTGATGCATGGGAGATGACTTACCTTCTTCATGACTCTGCTAGTTGTCACTGAGATTGCAATGACTGCAACACTCTCCAAATAAACTCAATGCCGAAGAGACGAGTTGCGTCCTTAGCAAAGAGCGCTGCTACTTGTCTTGTAGCATTGCAAGAGTTGTAGCCTCCATGGTCCCCCCCTCCCCCCCGACAATGAACACTCAAATGAGTTCCTGAGGTCCCTGAATGAACATATGTGGTAGATATTCTACAGTTCTAGATATATGGCACAACCTCCGATAAACAATGATTAGAATACTTACAATCTAATTCAGAGGCCCACATATGCAAATTCAGACCTCTGATATGCAAATTCAGACCTCCGATAGGAAACACTGAATCTCAGCAGCAAAGATCAAATACATGCTTCCTTGTTCGAGGTATAAATATGCGTAATTCTTAATTGATGTGCTAGATGATATCTTCTCATCCAATTATAGAAGAACTCGTAATTATAAGAAAATATGACTATATTCCATCAAACTCGAAAATCCTGTGAGGCGTAGATAACAGCAAGAGCATCAAATTATAAAATAATGTCTCGACATTTTAGAAATAGTTAATATTTTTCTCACCGGGAATGTCTATTTGTGAGCTGTACAGTTAACACGGAATATGCTGATCTATTTGTTGACTGCTTAGTTTAAGAAGTTCATATGTAACTTTAAATTTGCTCTGGGCAAAGTATGATCAACTATCTTTTCTTTAATAGAGCTTCATGTACCCATTTTGCTGGTTTGTGATAACCTGGTGGTGATCTAATGTCGATGCTCTTCTTTCAGTTCATTGAATAAACAAGGGCATCACATACAAAATCTTATGAAGGTTCTGACAAGAATAAGTGAGATAGACTACTGATTCTACAATGTACAGTATTCAGTCCAATGATATTTGGCAACGCATTTTTATGCTTCTGTCAACTATGAGCTCATTACTAAGTGTTAAAAACAACAAAGATGATCAAATGTGCTCTAAGGCATTTAATAAGTGTTTGAAACAGCCGCTCCTCCCTTCCACACTTACAACGTTTGACTAACTTCTCAGAAAATTTAATGCACGAGTTTCAGGGCACACCTTTGATTTATTTTATTTTAGTATTTCCAGATCATCACTAACTGCTTGCAATGATGAGTCAACAACTTGCAACCAATTTACGCAAGATTCCCGAGGATAGAATAAAAAATGAGTTTTACGATTTACAACATGCAAATACACATGTTTATTGAACATCAACTTGAAGCAGGTTAAGTGGTTCCTAGATATTATCAAGTAGAATTGAAGTTGCAGCATCGTCATATATAAATAGCAAAATCACTTCTCTTACTGGGAGCTATTTGTATACTATCTAAGTAGGAAATGTAAAACCATCTAGGTGGATTAGCTATTAGGGGCTCGAGTTAATGAATGGAGCAGCACTACCATCATTCTATTTCATCGAGATAAACATGAACATATTTGACAGACCTTGATTCCAGCAAGAAGAAATAAAGAGCATATAGTAGTTTGTCAATGGGTAATCATCATTTATGCCTTTTTTAGTTTATACCTACAGCTTCATTTCCTTGTATATGCTCAATGCAGACGTTTAGTTGTTACTTGAAGCATTACAACAATGTTTCTGGATTCAAACATCAATGGAATTTACATCAGCAATCATAGCACGACAAAGAAGAAAATATATACTTATTTACAGGAAAATTTAAAGAAAAAATAAGCATCTTGGTATACTCACACAAATAAGCATCTTTCATTTGTTAGACTCACAAATCAGTATTTTCCAAGGTCTTGATTTCACAATAACATAACTGAAATTAGGAAGATATTAGCCTCAAATGCAACAAGAGTTGTCTTTGCCAATAAATCTCTTCTGTTTAAAAGGGGATACAACGTTACTATATAAAGAATAGAAAAATTATTGTACCTGTCAATGAATAGAAAAATTATTGTACTTGTCAATATAAAATTATTCCGCGCAAGGTCGTTCATCGGCGCGCCGGCGCTGTCGTTCACCACGGGTGCCAGCGAGGATTGGGTAGGCGTCGATTGCCGCCTCCAGGTTGTCTCGTTCGCCGATAATGGTGCGGCGTCGGCCCTGGCAGCCATAAACGCAACTTCCACATGCTTGCAAAACTGTTTTTCTTATCGAAAAATGGCAGAAACCTCACAATAACAAGATACTAAAATGATACTAATTGTTATTATTATTTATCATAACAGAATAATTGTCCAAAGTAAGAACAAGTCCAACAACCATATTACCTCATCAAAGACATCCATGGAATCCACTTGCTGCAACATTTCCATATAAGCAGGAAGGTATCTCTGAAATTGATCATCAAACGTGCCATTAGACTCAACTAATTTCTGAACAAGAAAAATATAAGTTTCAAGGGTAAATGAATCCTTCTACGCTGGCACTTATAAATTATACAGTTGTGTACAAGCCGGATTGTTAATTTGGCAAGTCTTGGACCATGTACTCGAGGATTCAGAGAAACAAGCAATGAGAGATTGACCATCGTAGATATCGCTTAATTTTGAGCCCAGCCTCGTTGATAGAATTAACAAGCTTGCTCTTCTACAAGTTACCCAGTATCTAACAAATAGGTGCAATTTACTTGCACCCTTCTTTTCCTCAATGATGGATGCAATTTTCATTATGGGGAGCACCTGGTGCAAAACCAACAATCTTTTGAATAGTAAAATCCATCATTAATGGTGATATCTCTCCAGAAAGTAAGTTAGTATTGTTGACGGCACATATTTTTTATTCCTATGAGATCAGAATACACAGTTGCTTTAAAAATCATGACAGCACATAAGCTGTCTTTCATGCCAATAGTAATCCAGTAATTTGTGCACAAATGGCCATATGTAAAGATATGTTTATTGAACAATTAAGTGTGTAAGCTATGCTATCGATCTTTGAAACAGTACAAAATAGTACCAGATTTTCATCCAGTGATCACTGGAAAGCCACAAAAAAAATATCTATTTGCTAAATAAGATGACTCAGGAGATAAGTTCACATGGTTTGAATACAGAAGACTGATTTATAAAAAGTGCAATCACAAAAAGTAGGACGATGAGATGTGTACGGTGCCTACTGTTTACAACACAATTGTTTGCGAGCCCTTTGAAATGATAAACAACATTCTATGGCTATGATTCATCAATAGCTGAGTACGAACACACGGGCCATCCTCATCATTGAAAGCATCAATCCCAATTCAGAGGAAAGTGAATGGTTGGCTGTGTACCTGGCTCCGTCACTGTTGAGGTCATGGGGCCAGATGTTGGTTGACTGTGCGCACCCTTAAGCCTCAGCGCCTCACCACATGTCACCGGTCCACCTATACTCAAATGGACGCTTCACACCTACACCGACAAACCATCTCATTTCATCACCAACCCAAACACATCAAAGTTGGCAATTCACCGACAAATCCACATAGCTGCAGCGCCACTACTCAAAGTGGATACCATTAAACAGCAAGCCGCGAGATGTAGGATTCACGGTATCTCATCTTCTAGTTGTTCGAGAGTGCCCGACGAACACAGCAAGCGGCAACCACATACCTGATGCCTTCTACTCCGCTCCTCCTATTCCAGAGATGCGCGCCCAAGCCTGACGCAGCATATAAATTGGGCCTCTTTAAACTTTAGCAAACCTTTTGAATGGTCCTCAAGTACAGCGAGAGATGATGGTGCATTGTACATCTGATATACGAAATAAAACAATTGTCACCTACTCTGAGGCATGATGGCGTATTAATTTAATATTTACATATAATGAAATAAGCACATAATGTAGTGACAATGTTTGTCTCTCCTTATTATTTGGCCACAACAAAGATAATGTTTTTGTGACAGCAAGAAACATAAATAAGTATACTACAATGTATATATGAGAAAATCAAAGACATGATTATCGCCCTCTTCCTTAAGCTTCTCCTATTTCATTCTGCTACAGATGTAATTATAGGACATGGTTGACGAACCCACAATCATGGTCACTTCCCTAGACCATGTCCCTTCACTGAACACCTCACACACTGTTCACCTTCTAACCTGTAAGAAATAGTATAACTAATCAGAATCTGGCGAAGGAAGTCATAGAATACCAATAAATTAGCACCATGTGCATTTTAGTATTTTACATTTTAAGAAAAGCTTATCTAGAAATAAGGTACATCACTTAGCATGGTACTACTTCACTGCAAGTCAACAATATGCTACGAATGTGCATACTGAACAACTGGTATTACATATGCAGAAAACAGGAAGTACTAAAACTGCTCTGTACACTTACTGATTATGATGAATAACATCAGCTACAAAGCTCATTGTAAAATGCACTCTTGTTAAATTTGGAAGTAAGTCTTGTATATGCATTTAAGAGCATAATCTTAAGGGCTTGAATTAATGAAATGACAGATTAACTACCTCTGATCCATAACATATACATAGCAACTGACAGCCAACTCTTGTTGATCTACCAAATACATGAACCTATTTGCCATTGAATAAGCTGACTGAGTTAGCCCACTTCGGAAGACAAGCTGGCATTACATTTACAAGCATGGTCATAGTAAAACCACCTTGAAGCATTTGAGAATAAAGTGTGTTTGGACTAAAATAAGAGCACATCTCGGCCAAGATTCAGCAAATCAGCATTGTGCACACAACCTTGTACCACTGAATTGTAGAACACGAAAATTGCTACAACGCAAAATTGAGCATAATGCACTTACCAAAAGCTCTACAGAGTCAAAGGTCGCACAAGCAGCAAGCACGACCCCCATGCCATAGCCTGGAGCACTGGACAAGCGTGATGGCTAATGCAGCGGGCTCGACCAGCGCCACTACGACTGTCAGCATGACACCCTCTCATGCTCCCGGTCCGCCCTCTGAGCCTCCTACGCCTCCTCCTGTATCCGCTAATGCTGAACGGCGCATAGTAAGACTAATGAAGAAAACAAAAGGCATGACTCTAAAACTTCTACATTATATTGCTAAACAAATATTGATTTTGAACAAACAAGGAGAAAGAAACACTAAAATAACTTAAACAGCTGACCTAGAAAATGCATACCAAACCAACAAAAACTCAGGATTTGCGCACTTCAAATAAGCTTTCAAGGAACAGAAGCAAGTAAAGGTACAAAATTAAGACACATATAAGATGAAGCTTCTTGATGATGCCTTCAGGTCGCCACATCTAACTGTCTCCTCTCGGGCCTGAATAGTCCAACAACCAACCGCATTCTTCAGTTTCTCTTCTATCTAGCACGCGATCGAGGGAGGTGATGGGGGGAAAAGGATGTCGCAAACGACGGAGCCGAAGGTGATGACCAACACTGAATGAAGCTTTAGAAAACAACTGGAGGATAGTTGGTGCGTGTATATAGATCAGAGAAATTAAGCCATAGGAAAAAAACATTTGCCCCATACGTAATATAACTTGCCAGTATTGGTATTGATTTTTCCACGCTCGAATGGCTTCTTCCACCAGATCCCAGCTTTCTTGCTTCGTACATAAGGATGCACTGTAGAACTTGAATATTAACAGAATCAGTTGGTCATTTATTCATGCTAATTAACTCACAAGACTAAATAAAGCACATAATGGATGTATAGATGAAGGTGTCCACGTACCTGATCCTGGTAGCCGGTGCGGCTTCCGCGGAGCTGCTCTACATGGCGTACAACAGCGACAAGGCGGTGAAGTGGAGCGAGGCGTGCAGTCTGTTCGGTGGCTTCTGCAGGTAGGCCTGGACGTGGTGGCCCTCACCTTCGGCTCCGTCGTTCGCGACATCCTTCTCCCCCCACCGCCTCCCTCGGTCGCGTGCTAGATAGAAGAGAAACTGAAGAAAAAATACATACATGATACATGGCCGTTCCGCTTGTTGCCTTCTCCCCCCACCGCCTCCCTCGGTCACGTGCTAGATGGAAGAGAAACTGAAGAAAAAATACATACATGATACACGGCGACACCGGCAGCGCTGGCTACGCATGGACCACTCAATGGATCTCAGGGGAGGCTAGAACGGGGCATAGTCGGTGTGCGTCGGCAACGAAGGTCGCGTGGGCAGCGGCGGGATCCCAGTGCCACGGGGAGGATGCGGCCCTCTAAGGGATTACGACGGCCGGGCGTCGTGCGGGACGGGACAGAGGTTGGGGCGAGTGGGGTTGGGTGTCGAGCTCGTGGAGAAGCCGGGTGGAGGCGGTCTGTTAGGAAAGACAAGGATCGTTGTTAGAAAAGGCAAGGATCGTTCTGTTAGGAAAGTTAGGATTTAAAATTGATTGCCATGAAACTGGATTTTATTGTTTGGTAATGTGCTGTAGGTTCCTGCCCATTCATAACGTGCCTGATTAGTAATGTTTGGAAATGTTAGGAAAGTTTTTATTGTGAGGGTGAAAAAATCAATGTGAGAATATGATGATGGAAAGTGAGACGAAAAAAAACCAGACAAAGAAAAGCCAGACAAAAATAAACCATGGATGCCAGCCTACCAACTGCTCCATTAGGAGTAGAGATAACTTGGTTAACTGGTACGACATTTTTTTTTCTAATCTTACAGCAACAGACATGGACGGCACATTACACGAAAACTAGAGATATTTCAGAACTCATAGTGTTTGATTAGACCCTTACAAATTAACCAAACGGAAGCAAAATGAAGATACAAAAAGGCCTTCTTGACATCATCCATTAACTTCTCAAAAAAAAAAAACCGTCATCCACTAGACCAGGCCGGCTTCCTTCCTTCCGTACAACTATAGTATTACTTGCAGAACTGAACTTCTCAAAAAAAAAAAATTGCCGAACTGAAGACACACTATGAGTTCAAGCGCCGCCTAACTCTTCAACTGCAATGTTTTCTGCCGAACAATAGTATCATCTCCAGCCTGGTTTCCCTACAATTGCTAGCAACTTCAACTGCTAAGTTTTCTGACCAAGTCCCCTAGTTTTCGACAAATATAGCTGAGGTAAAGGAATGGATGCTGGAAGCTTCAAGTAGCATGCAATATAATAAAAGAACTTGTCATAGCTATGCTCATGATCTTGTTCAATGTCATTGAGCTCATGAAGTTTCCCAGTGCTGATGGCATATGAACAAAGCTTGTTTTCCTGGTCAAAGAGGAACATGACGTCACTCTCCAAGTCGAGGGCGGCAATCTTGTAAGCACAATTTCGACACTGTTGAGTGGACTCATAGTGAGCAAGGTCGTCTCTTCCAAACGCATCTCTCATACTAAGACGATGCTTCATACTCCACTTGTAAGGCCCGGAAACATCGAGACTCCAGATCCAGATCGCACTCCCATCCAGCTCTGGCAATGCAAAGTGCAAGGCCCCTAGAGAGTGTCCAAAGAAATCTCGGGTGTACATACCAACGGAAAGGCCAGTCAGAGACTCAACAGAAGGGTCGTTTGGCAACTTGATAGTACGACGATTAGGCGGTATGCGGGAACTCATTGCCTCAAAGCCATTCAACACCAAGATCCTCCTTGAATTCTTCCGCAGACTAAACAGATAAAGTGAACCATCTATGAACAAGTGTGGGTATCCAATAACAGTGGGCATCCCAGAATTCCACCATGCATTATACACAGGCCATGTGGAAAGGTTGGATGAAAACACCTCAAGCCCGCTCAAGAGCGAAGTTAAAGGATCCTGTTTAAAGTTGAGGACATAGAACTGTGGGGAACATGATGGGTTGAAAACCAACATAGCTTCACAAATACCATGTTCTTGGTAAGGACGGGTATCAGGTAACTTCGTCCACTCGTGTTGCCGGGTTGCACATAATGAAGTGGCAGATAATTGTACGATTGCTCCAATCCATGCTCCTACGCATGCAGAGGACTAGGCCATTGCAGCAATCCATAAGCTCCAGTTGTGGGTAGTGTGGCAAGAAACTAAAGTGCTCCATCAATTTGCTCCACATTTCGGGGCTGGCCAATAAGCTTGGTAGCCTTCTTATTAAGGTCTTGGTATTGGCAGAAAAGGCCGGTGGGGATTTTTGGCAGGTTCTCATGGTAGTTTGGATTAGATGAGAAGGCGAGCCAGGTCTTACAGACACATTTGAAGCGGCAAAAAGACTTGAACGGTAGCCGGGAGAGGATTTCAACCACCAGATCATCAGGTATCGTACCAGCAACCATAGGTTCCATTCCCCTATTATGGTAGTAGTAGTTCACTCGAAGTACAAACTGATAAATCAGCAATAGCCTTCTCTGAACTTGGAAAGAAAGAAACCTCCAGTGGAATCCAATCATTTGATCAAACAAATAGAATTTGCAGGTAAGAAAAGGTAGACATACGGCGATGTCGCTGGTAGAGGCTAATTTTAGACAAAACTTCGCTGCAGTAAGTAAGATCCATTCCATCCGCTTGGCCAACCAAAATGGTGCAAGGATGAACAAAATTGCCTACCTTAACTGCAGACCCAAATTGATGCAGCAGGAGCAGGTGGTCACTCAGTCACTAGGGTACTCAGACCAGAGGGTACTCAAGTGCAGGTAAAGTGGTAGGGCTGTGTAGAAGAGAAGGAGCACCTTGGGGGAGAAAGAAGTGGTGGGTGTGCTCTTCAATGGAGGAGTACCAACAGGAGAAGGTGAAGGGAGAGAGCTGCGGCTGCACTGGTTGGTGAGGTAGGCATAGTAGGAATGACATATTTAAGAACTTGGATGGTGGTGGTGTGGTGCGCGTAGTAAGAACAGATTTAAAAACTTCTTGGAAGGTGGTGGTACGCGTAGTAGGAGGAATAAATTAAGAGCTTCTTGGAAGGTGGTGGGCTGGTAGGTTTAAGGCAAAGGGAAAGGAAAATGAAAAGGGAAAGCAAGGCAAAGGGAAATGAAAAGGAAAGCAGGGCAGATAACTACCGCGAGGAACTTCACTTTTATCAGTTATTCTAATGCCAATGTTACGACACTTTGTTCAGTTGGTTCCCACTGTATCCTGTTGTCAATGGCTTTCTTCCTCTTAAAATGGCCTACTTTTGACCCTCTATTGCAAATTGACTTGGCAAGAATTATTAAAGGCAGCAGCACCAAAAGTTAACTAGTTGATGTTGGCTAGCACTACAGACTACGGATCTTAATATATCATATGTGCTAGTGTCATTAGTTGTACATCACTACAAACTATTGTTCTTAACATCAAATATGTGATGTTCGACATAAACAAAGGGCAGATCGATAAAAAAAGGTGCTATTAAGTAGAAAGGTGACTACTGAAAAAATCATTTCAGAAGATGTGGTTCTCCAAGCTCCCGTTTTTAGTTCTTCAGTCATAGAGGTGATGATCATGAGACTCGGGATTTATGTTTTGACAGACTCCAAGACTTCAGGTGAATGTGGTCTGCACATAAATGGAGATTGTTTAGTGTCGGAAGGAGAAGAGATTAGAATGCCTTGCCTTCCCCGTCTTCTCCTCCGTCCTCACATGCAGGTACCTCATGCTGCGATCATCCTGCAGCTAACCCGCCGCAGTCAGCACGTCCACAGTAGTCACCACCGACATTAAGAAACCATTAGTAGAGACATAACTGAAAGGTGTGATACACAATTGATGCGACTAACTGACTACAAAACAAAGATGACACGGCATCCATCATCTCTGCTGCTGGTATTCCATTTCTTTTATCTTCGTTTCTAGACAGAACAAGATAAACTACAAATGTACCTACATTACAGGTCACTGACACAATGGTCTACAAGCGCATCATATGAAAAGGCTCTATGGGCTTGCATATCCCTGCCTAGGACCATCACCCATTCTCCCGGTGCTTGCATGTTAACATATGCGAGACAAGCCTGGAAAGCTCAATTCGAGCATACGACGCATGATTAGGGAGTACGAATTATGAAAACTGCAACGAGGATTAGTGGTGTGTTGATAAGTAAAACATACTCCCTCCGTCCTGTAATTTAAGATTTTTTTTTGACACTAGTGTCAAAAAAAAACTTACATTATGGGACGGAGAGAGTAGATAGGAATGACTTAGTAGATTGTCCACAATTATGAGACTCCTGAATGGAAAAAGGTCACGGGCATGATGGCAACGGACAGTCTGACAACATAATACAAGTATTTCACACTTGCTGAAACAACACTAAAAAATAAAATATATCCATTATTCTTTTGCACCAAGCAAGAACACCCATAGCTTGGTGAACTGGAAACATGCATAACAAGCTTGTACAACATCATCACGTGAACCTAGGAACAGAGCACCAGGGAATTTGTTGACACATTAGACTGAAACTAGGGAGTTTTCAGCATTCCAACAGTGTTAGTTTACCCTTACAAAATAACATAATGGAAGCAACAGGAAGATATAGAAGGCCTTCTTAACATCAGTCCCTAGACTGGTTTCGCAAACTGAAGACATACAGATCATCTCCAGCTTGATTTCGCAACAATTGCTAGCAGCTTCGACCGCCACGTCCGCCGATCAGGCCTCTTTGCTTCCAACAAACATGGCTGAGGTATAGGCACATAGGTTGGAAGCTTTGAGTAGCATGCCACGTAGTGGTAGAACTTGTCATAGACATGCTCATGATCTTGTTCAATGTCATTGAGTTCCTGAAGTTCCTCTGTGTTGATGGTGTATGAATGGAGGTTGTTCGCATGGCAGTCAAAGAGGAACACGACGTCCCTGTCCAAGTCAATAGCAGCAATTTCATACGCGCAATTCCAGCACTGTTGAGCAGTGTCATAATAAGCAAGATCATCCCTTCCAAACACATCGCTCATACTAAGACGATACTTCACAGTCCACTTGTAAGGCCCGGAAACATCAAGACTCCAGATCCGAATTGCAAGCCCATCCGCTGCTGGCAATGCATAGTGCATGGCCCCCGGAGATTTGCCAAAGTAACCTCTGGTGTACAAACCGACCGGAAGGCCATCTGCAGGCTCAACAGAAGGGTCATGTGGCAACTTAATAGTTCGACGATTAGGCGGTATGCGAGAACTCACTGCCTCAAAGCCGTTCAATACCAGGATCCTCTTCACTGAGTTCTGCCGCATACTAAACAGATACAGTGAACCATCTATGAATAAGTGTGGGTATCCAATAACAGTGCGTATCCCGGAATTCCACCATGCATCATATACGAGCCATGTGGAAAGGTCAGACGAAAATACCTGAAGCCCACTCAAGAATGAAGATAAAGGATTCCGTTTAAAGTTGAAGACGTAGAACTGTGGTGAACATGATGGGTTGAAAGCCAACATAGCTTCAAAAACATCATGTTCTTGGTAAGGACGAGTATCAGGAAGCCTCGTCCACTCTCGTGTTGCCGGGTTGCACACAATGAAGTGGCAAGTAATTGTACGTCTGCTCCAATCCATGCTCCTATGCATGCAGAGCACAAGGCCATTGCAACAATCCATAAGCTCCAGTTGCAGATGGTGTGGCAAGAAACTAAGTACTCCATCAATTTGCTCAATGTTTCGGGGCTGGCCAAGAAGCTTGGTAGCCTTCTTATTGAAGTCTTGGTACTGGCAGAAAAGACCAGTGGGGATTTTTGGCAGCTTCTTGCGGTAGTTTGGATCAGAGGAGAAGGCAAGCCAAGGTTTGCAAACACATTTGAAGTGGCAAAAAGACTTGAGCGGCAGCCGGGAGAGGATTTCCACAATCAGATCATCAGGTAGCATACTGGCATTCGTATGGTCCATCTCTCTATAATGGCAGTAGCAGTTCACTGGAAGTGTCCGAAGTGGTAACATAAGAAGCAAGTTTCTTTGAACTTGGAAAGAAATAAATCTATAATGGAATCTGATAATTTGATCAAACGAGAAGAAAAAGATAAATAAACATTTGGCCAGCGCACATGCAACTTAGGAAGAAAGACAATGCATTTGATGTCGCCGGTTGAGGCTATTTTTAGTTAGATACACACTGTATAACTATGCTGTAGTAAGATTCTCCATACGCTTGACTAAGCAAAGTGTGCAAGGAATGAAATTACGTACCTTAACTGTAGACGCGAATCGATGAGGCACCAGCAGGTGGCCACTCAGTTCACTAGGGTAGTTGGACCAGGGAGTACTCAAGTGAAGGTAAGGGTGCGGATGGGTAGAGGAGGAGTGACGGGTGTGCTCGTCGTGGGCGGAGCACCTAAAGCAGAAGTGAAGGGAGAGAGCAGCGGCTTTCCTAATTGGGTGAGATGGGCATAGTAGGAAGAACAGATTTATGGGTGATGGCACGCGTAGTAGGAAGAAGAGATTTAGGAACTTCTGGGGAGGTGGTTGTATGCGTAGTTAGTGAACAGATTAAAGAATTTCTTCGAAAGTGGTAGTACGCGTATTAGAAGAACTTCTTGTAACGTGGTGGTAGGCTGGTATGGCATAGGCAAAGTTAAATGAAAAGGAAAAGCACAGCAAGGGAAAAAGGGAGATAAAAAGGGAAAGCAGGGCAAAGGCAACCAAACCGCATATGATGACAATTAGTGAGGAACTTTCAACGATGGTTCCCTTTTATCAGTTAATTAATGCCCATGCCCAACTACTAATGTGTGCAGATTAATCAACTGATGCATACCCACCCATGTATGAGATGGTTCCCTTTTTGACATGATGCCTTACGCCAAATGGAGCTCAGGAGGCATTCTTCAGATAAAGGTGTCAAGTTTGGTTCCTAGTACCATGGTTTCCAATTTCAGTTTGAGAAAAATTTCAGCACCAACCAAAAACCAAAATCACCAAAATTCAGTGATTTCAGTTTGCATTTCAGCCAAATGACCGAAATATTCACTTGAATTCAATTAAAATTTTGAAATTTTCAAAAAACATTTTTAAAATATTTGAATTCCTGTGCACTACTGAAATTGCTGAAATATTTTGGCCGAAACGAATTATTAGAGTGTCTACTGAAATTACTGAAATTCAGTGAATTTCGTCGAAATCTCACTGAAAGTGAAAACCATGACTTCCTACTCAGCCACTCGAGCGTTATTGTAGTTTGTTCAATTGGTTCCTACTGTATCCTGCCAATGCCTTTCTTCCGAGGGTCTGCAGCTTTTCATTGCCCATGTCTAGGTATTTTACTAACCAGTAGCTCTTTTGTATATATTATTTTCTAGCGATGCTGACGTTGGCATTTGGGTTAACCTGTATCTGAATTCTGAACCAACCCCTTGCCCATTAACTAGCTAAGGAGCCCTGCTTTTGACCCTCTGTTGCAAACAGATTTGGCAAGAATTATCGAAGGCAGCAACGGTGACTCTATGTTCAAACAATTTATTCAATGCACATACCCATGGAAAGTGCCAGCGTCATTAATTGTATAACACCACAGAGTACGGACTATGGTTCTTAATATATAAAATATGTGATTCTCACAAACATCTGCAGGGTGTGCTATTTTGTGGACCCAGTCGGCATAAAGAGAAAAAAAAGTTGACAAAACATAGGAGATTTCAGTAGAAAAGGTTGCCTGCTGAAAGACTCACTTCTGAAGAGGTAGTTTTCCGAGCTCCCCTTTGCCATATGAATAGCAGCTCATTCGCATCCATCCCAAGGAAAGATGGCATGGGATGGGATGTGAATTTCTTTCACTCAACAGGCTCTCCATGTGCAGAGACAGGGAACACGGCGTCGAGCTTGTGCGATCGTGGAGATGGCGTGAGCTCGCGCACGTCCCCAAAAAATCATCAGCAGCAAATTTTCAGCCATGTTGTACAGGAGATCCAGCAGACAACGCGAGGATTGGATCGCGTGGTGCTCAGAGTTCAGACATGAAGGATGTCGCTCCAATATCAACACGCACAGCTCGGCAAGGAGGGCAACAACTCTCCCTGTTGGGGGACATGTGCGGTATGGCCAACCTCCGGCTGGAATCGATATTTCATGAAGTACTTCTTAGATACTTTCAATCTGTACTAAAGAAATGTACGGCCCCGTCCGGCCTGTATTCGGATGACCTGAGCACAGACAAATGAGTGAGTACAGTTTTGTTGCCAACGAGACCATCAAGGTGAGTGCATCGTATGTGTCTTCTTTTTTTGTGAAATGAAATAATGTTTTCTAGTATCTCCGCTTACTACTCCCTCTGTTCCTAAATATAAGTCTTTTTAGAGATTTCAATGCGGACTACATACGAATGTATATAGATTTCTTTTAGAGTGTAGATTCACTCATTTTGCTCCGTATGTAGTTTGTATTGGAATCTCTAAGAAGACTCATATTTAGGAACGGAGGGAGTATATAGGAGAAAACATTAAACAAAAACACCAGACATCAAAGCTATCTCTTCATAGCATGAACGCCATGCCGCCGTGCTCCGCTACACCCATTTATGCTCACAACCTGTACCTTTTATGCTCACCGGTGGATGGATGGATCACTACTTCACCCACTACTAGCAAGTAACAGTTGGAAGCACACCTGCATATAAACTGTTGAGTATATTGATTATTAGGAAGTATAGGATAGACTAGGATTTGATCCTGCCTTGTCTTGTACTACAAGTTGGTCATTGTACTCCTATATATATGCCCACGAGGCTCAAGTAATAAACATCATATTCCGCCAATCTCTCTCTCCCTTCTAACATGGTATCAGCCTAACCGATCCAAACCCTAGTCTCCACCGTTTCCGCCCGCGCGCCGCCCCCGGAGCGGTCGGTCTCCATGACCGACGCCGGGGGCCGCGCCGCCCGTACCTAGGGTTCGTCCGCCGATCGTGTTGACCGGCTGCCCTAGAGAGTCTTTTTCTCCGAGCCCTTGCTCCGGCCTCCACCAACTCATCCGATTTAGGGTAGATGGAAGTGGGGAGGGGGGCGATGCCCCCCATACACTCAACAAAGCTCCGGTAGTACCCAATACGAATAAGCACAACACCAAATCAAATTCAACCAACCAATTTGAATTGCGCACTCTCTTTAAGTGTGTGACTAAATTTTAATTAATTTATATATCATTTTTAAAAATTATTTGATTTTGTTTACATGTGAGTGCCACTAAATTGGTTTGGCCATTAGCACGATCGATTCTTCGCTCTCCATTTTTCTAAGGAAGTTTGAACATAGAAACACCGGAGTCCCTCGATTCCTGATTTTCAACCATCCAACTCCTTGAAATCCACAAAACCCGGGTTAGATCCGGAGAAACATGGCACCCACCTTCTATCCTCCAGGGAAAACCACTGGGGACGCTAACAACATCATGTGGACAACATGATCGTCCCCTGTTATGCTCTTAGCATCACTGAGGACCTCCAGCTTGATCACGTCAGTTTTGTGTTACTCGCGGCTGTCGTGGCAAAACAAGTGGTGTTCGTTCGGTTGTCTGACCATGCCCACAATCCATTCAGTGAAATACTCCAAGCATTAATTCGCCGGTGTGGCCAATGCCCTTGTGATGCTCGCCACCTCCATTCATGTGTTTATGGTACTAATCCTCTCTGGAACTTTTTTGGTGATTATAATGGCAACGCCCGACTTGCAAGGAATGTGCTCCCGGATGTCGGAGTTGTGGACTCATGCCTAAGGGTTCGGTTCCCTGCTGATTTATATGGAGCCATGATGTTCTGGGTCGCACCTTGGAAGTCATAAGGTGGTGGATCGTTTGCCGATTCATTGGTTTGGTTGTCAATATTACTAAAGTGGGCACTGAGCTTTGTCATTGATCATTGTACTCTGATGGGTTAATCTTTTTATTCTTTGTGGACATGTTATTGGTGCATAGAGGTGCAAGAAAGACTGTAGTCGATATGGTGTGTGCAACTATGACCTGGGGGAATTCTGAGGCTTCCATGGAGATGCTGGTTAGTCTTGCTCGATATGTAACACTGAATGTATCATATATTTATCGGACATGAAAAAAGAACTTAGTATTCAGATAACGATGAGCGAGAACATGATAAAAGAGGATAGTTCATAGGGACACAAAATCCGAGCAACTAATTCAACATAATTCCATGCAGGGGGGCGGCACCCCCTACTTCTACATAGCTCCACCACTATATCCATTATCTTCACCAAATCCGCCACCGGCTCCATCTCTGGTTTCGACCTGCCAATAAAAATCAAATAACAAATTCATTGTTCTCGGGTGTCAGTGGAAAAATATTCATGTATGCTGGATGAATGGATGTAAGATGTGAAGGAAAACCTGCTACCATGTGGAGGAGGCGCCTTGAACACTTGCTAGAGCTACAACAGTGCTCATGTGTTTTTTGGTGCATGATGCTTCTGAAGAACCAACGCACAACTACCTGCACTGCAAGCCTGCTGGCCACCTTTTTATGCTCACTGTATTGATAGATCGATCACTACTTCACCCAGCACTACTAGTAAAACTTTGACACATGCACACATACTTGGACCAGTCCAATGTACTCCCTCCATCCGTATATATAGGTCCTAATGCATTTTTCGAGATTGCCTTTGACTAGGGATAATACTAATAATATATGAGATGTATAATGTGAAAATTATATCATCGAAAGCTTCTTTCACGTAAGAATTTGACGGTATGCTTTGTGTAACTTGCATGTCATATATTATTGCTCTAATATGTGGTCAAAGTTAACCTCGAAAAACACATTAGGCCCTATATAGATGGATAGAGGGAGTACACTACTTCCTCCGTCCCGGTGTATAAGTCATTCGCGTAGTTCTAGGTCATCGATTTGAGGAATTAAATATGTGTTATATGTCATGAAAAGTATACCACTAGATTTCTACATGGATGTAGTTTCTAAATATATATTTTTTGTCATATATAATACATATTTAGATAGTTAAATTATTGACCTAGAACTACGCGAATAACTTATACACCGGGATGGAGGTAGTAGCAAAATAGAAAAAGACATGCACTAGTGCTACCAACAATTCAAAGGCTTATCTACATGCAACCAGGACATAAGTCTAATGTATCAATCAATCCGGTCCAGTGGAATCAGCTAAACAGGCCAGAAGATCTTAACATCAGTACTCTCTCCGTTTCTTTTTACTCCGCATATCGCATATAAGTTTTGTCTCGAGTCAAAATTCAACAAGTTTGACCAAAATTATAGAAAAAAATATCAACGCTCATAATATCAAATCAGTAATTAACTTTTATATTGTCTATATTTAGTATTGAAGATGTTACTTACGTAAGGAGCAGTAGCACGGGGTGTAAACCGCGCTACTGCTAGGAAGTTAACTGCAACCGTGCTACTGCTAGCCACTTACTTCACGCCACTACTAGACATCCAGTTCTTTGCTACCATCCTCATGCACTTCGGAGAAGTCACTGGCTTGGTTACAAATTGCTCAAAAAGCTTGGTTGCCCCTAACCACTGTGATAATGTAGAACTGTTGGACATCCTACATTCCTTCCCTGCCAAGCACTCTACCTTCCCGATGAAATATCTTTGGTTGCCCTTGTCCGCCACGAGACTAAAGAGAATCCACTCCAGCCCCTTGAGGATAAAGTTGCAGGCAAACTCCCGCCCTGGGTCGGGAGACACATTGCCTCGGCAGGGCATGCAGTTTTGGCCAAATTGGTCCTAATCCGTTCTCAAGGATTTAGTATGTTCTTTGTCTACATGCCTCGGTATTGTCTTGTACAGATACTTTAGCGAGACTATTGACATCATTACACCAGGAGGGCTGGGAACGAGTAGAGAAGAAAAATGATAGATGTATTAATAGAAGTTGTTTTGTTTGTCTGACAATTGAGGCAACCTCACTAATTCCTCCCCGGAAACATATCCACGACATTATCATTCCTGCATGTTCTATTGCGTAACTGCTTTACTTGTTATAATGAGTGAAGATGTCTGCTAGCATACTAACAAAATATCCTCAATGTAGTTGCTGCTTTCATTTTTTTGAGACCAACAAAATCTGCTAATCTCCTGCATTTGATGTTATCCCCATGTATAGTCTTGCAAGAACCCAACAGGTTATTTCCTGCAGCTTTTCATTACACATATGGTGAAGAATCCTGCACTGAGTGTTGATTGCTTTTACGCAACGTGAGATTTCACGAGGTATCTTGCCCCTAGTTTCTTTCGGAGCATCGGTTAATTTTATAATCATAGTCATTGATCTATCGACTACATCGAACCATATGAAGTGATAGGTGTTATGGTCTTTGAGATCAGATCTTGGGTGTCGCTCATGACTCTATAGATTTTTTGTCGTCTTCAAGCTTCTGGAGGACAACCATGCCCTGTTGCAATGGGAACTTGCATCCTTCCCAAATTCACCTATGCCATGATTCATCAATGGCTAGTGAAGTGTATTGAAATCCATACTGAAACCCGAATTTACCTATGGAATCATCTCGTTGCAATGTCGGAATGTTCCGATCATGGATGATATGTGCTGATTCCATCGGGGGGAACTCCTCCATCCTAATACTAAATTCAAGGTGATCCACTGTCAACCCAGCCGCACTACTGTTCTTTCTATCATGTGCGCCCCTTGCATCCAGATTCTTTGTGAGTCTAGAGGATAATATGGACACAATGTACATGCCTCATTGGCATGCTCTTGTCCCGTTCCATATGGTAGTTATCACTGCCCACTATAAGAAGGCCCGGTTACATCTCCACAATGCATATGGTCACCTGGAAATAGCCCACAAAATCCTATTTGCCACCTGTTGCACAATTCATATGGTCACAAACTCACAATGATATGAATTACCTTGTGTGCAGAAGTTGGGATGTGTGAGGAGAGGAAATGATTACCTTGTGCCTGACTTGTGTGCAGAACGACACATGGGCGAGATGGAAGCGAGTATGGAGGGTGGCTAGAGAGAAGAGAGGGAAATATTGTGGAACAATCGGACTATACATGCTCCTCATGTTGGTCACGTGTAATTATAAAATGTGACAACATTAGTATTTTGCATATTTAATTTGTTCTTGTGTTGTAGCAACGCATGCGGCGGGTGGCATCTAGTGTGGAGATAAGACATCTAGTGTCGGCAGCGGACGACATACTAGCAGAGTAGGCAAGTAAGGACAACTCCAGGAGGATATTTATCACAGTACATTCACAAGTAGGGTGCATTGTACAGGTTGTAATTTACAATGAATGGTTGATCAACTTACTTGTCTCTAAGCATATGATTCCATGGCAACACGCGCGCATTCAACTAGTGTTTATTTTTCTAAACTGACAAAAAAAAATCTGGATTGTGTAAATAAATACTAGTAGAACTCTGTTGTTTGGTTAGCTGTCTGCCGAATCCTCTTAGCAGAAAATTCGACAGTGTGATCCGTCAAGCGTCGTTTATTCGATGAATGTGCGCGGCTCCGCAGAGCATGCAGCAAGGCATGCTTGTATTCTTCTTGTCCCCCATCATGGTGTAGCGGCGAGGGCATGGCGGAGGCAAAGGAAACTCGGGGTGAGAGCAAGCTGGGACGGTAGCCGCTGTAGACGTTCCACCGCATGCCGTCATCTTTCTTCCACGCGAATTCCTGATGAGCTGGAGTAGCCGGCAGCTGGATTTCATGGTCCCATTCCGAGAAACAGCCCCCATCGGGCTGATGCTCATTCTCGGTGATGTTGTACTTGTAAAGATGGTAGCACAACCAATAACACAGCATGCCGTCGCCGGCATCAAACCAAGCGCCGCACGGCTGGTCGCTACCATCATCCTTCACGTAGAAGGTGTATCGCAGCTTCCAGCCATGCAACAGCACGCCATCGTCCCTGTCGTCGTGCGGCAAGTACCAGAAGGAGACCCGCCCATGGCCGGTGACACGAACGGCGATCCACAGCTGGCTGCGCAACTCGAAGGGGTGCACGTGCCCGGCTTCCCTCATGGTGGAGTCCACCGGAAGGCGGTACGTGCAGTGCGCCTCCGTGGCGACGTCTATGGCTAGCATCCGATCAGGCATCCAGTAATGATCCAGCCGCTCGGTAAGCACGTACAGCCTGCCGTCTACAAGCGTTGGCGCCGACGAGTAGAAGTTCGGAATCGCACGGTACCGGAACACACGCGGGTGCCGGCGCCACCTGTTACAGCCCCCGGCGCCCAAGGTGAACACGTCCAAGTAGCTCCGCAATGTCCCGGGCGACAGGTCGTCCCCGGACTGTCGGTCGGAGAGGCAGAAGAGCTTGTACTGGTGGGATTTCGGACTAAACCCCATGGCGTACTTGATGAGAGGCATGATGTTGGGCGGTGCTGGGATCTTTAGAGTCTTGCCGGTGACGGGGTTGCAGATGAAGACGTGCGAATACGTGCACTGGGCTTGGGGCGCGGCGAGTAGAAGGAAACCGTTGCAGGCGTTGACTGGGCTGTAGCCGGCGTCCAGGTCGGTGATCTCCCACATGGTCTTCGCCGAGCATGGGTTTAGGACGACCATGTCGAGGCCGATGCCCTGGCCGCGGATCTCCAAGATGGCCAACGCCTCCGATGGCGTGGACACGACGTCGGCGGCATGGGCGTGGAGATGGACGAAGGATGGGTCGGTGAGGATGCGGCGCCATTGCCGGGACACGCAGCGGCAGCGGGAGACGTCCCTCGTCGGCAGCTTAAAGAGGATCTCACGCAAAATCTCTTCCGCCATGGATTCCATGGTCGAATCCTGAGTTTCTGACAGAATCGAGCCCACGGCTGATCGCCTGAGATCCAATCTAATCGGAGGCTAAATCGATCTCCCAAAGCCGTGACCAATCGTGACTGAAGGTTTAAACGCCCTTCTCATGTGATTTCCTCCCAACAATTACGATGGTTTAAGGACAACTAACCGACCCAACAATCACGCGAGGATTAAATTGCAATTCTACTCTGTTTTTCCTTAATCTCCTACACAAAGTCAACTAAACGAGTTCTTTTTTCCCTAAAAAAAACTAAACGAGTTATTTATTCCTTCGAACACTAATATTTGATTTCAGTAAGTATGGGTAAAATTTGCTTCGATTTAAAGAATAGTTTGATGTGATAATTTATTTTGTTTTCGACGAAACAAAAATTGTTTCTGCAACTAAAAGAATTTGCAGCTGAAATTTGCTTCGAACTAACAGTACATATAGTAGTCGTCGCTAGTTGGTCTATGGACCTGGATGTATTTTTTACTTTTGGTGTTTTTTGTACAACTTCACAATGAATGCTAATATGGCGTATATTGCAAGTACGGTCCGATGTAATACACGGAAAGGAGGCTACGCCAGCTGCTTTGTCCACATACTTTCTTGTCACTTATATGAATTCGACTCGGCTAGCAAAAAAGTTTTCAAGGGAAGATATGATCAAAGGGAAGATGATAGTGATGGAGTATGGGGATCGTCTATCGTATCAACAGCTGACCATGTTGCTACAGTGGCCTGCGCCTCCACACAACACGACAGAACTCTCGGTGGATGGGTCTTTCTTGGAGGAGGATGGTACGGCGGCAGCTGGGATGATTCTACGGAGACATGATGGTACAGTGATCTTCTCAGCATACCACTACTTCTTTAACTGCAGTGATGCTCTGGAAGCGGAGATCCATGCTTTGAGTGATCGGTATGGGGCTTGCATGACAATATACGGAGCAACCAATCTGGGTGCAGTCAGATTCGTCTACTGCACTTTCTTGTTTATCCAGTACTAGCTTAGATCGCTTGGTTTATGGTCATTTAGTTGCTGAGATTAAGTCCTTAGAATAGTGTTGCAGATTGCCTGTTAAGGTATAGTCGCTCTGAGCGAGCTACGGTTGTGTGGCGCGACAGACGACCCCCATGTATTGAGGAACTCTTGCCGTCGGATTATAGCCCTACCCATTTACAATAAACTACTATTGATCTTGCAGAAAAAAATGAATAGGTCGAAAGTTTTCCTCGCAAAAAGAAAAAGTATAAAGTTCCAGCTATTATAGAATTTGCTTGCTGTGGAAACGAAATTTGTCTCCACGTAGTAAATCATTTGTAACACCTGCCATGATAATATTTGCTTCCATATTAGAAAAATATATTTCTAGAAATATAGTACTAATTCTTTGCTTCGATTGGACATACACTTACGTCCATGTACCAATGTATGAATACATTGTTTTCAATGCTACTACTCGCAATATGATTATGTTTTGACCATTCATATGACATGTTTCTAACAATCTAGACATTTGCATAGGGGTATAGGTTGGTAAATTATTTCAACCATAATGCTAATAAGTTATTTCTTACATCATATAATAGGCCTATGCATTTTTCGAGATTGCCTTTGACTAGGGATAATACTAATATATATTGAGATGTATAATGTGAAAATTTATCATCGAAAGCTTCTTTCACGTAAGAATTTGACGGTATGCTTTGTGGAACTTGCATGTCATATATTATTACTCTAATGTGGTCAAAGTTAACCTCGAAAAACACATTAGGCCCTATATAGATGGATAGAGGGAGTACACTACTTCTCTCCGTCCCGGTATAAGTCATTCCGTAGTTCTAGGTCATCGATTTGAGGAATTAAATATTGTTTATATGTCATGAAAAGTATACCACTAGATTTCTACATGGATGTAGTTTCTAAATATATTTTTTTGTCATATATAATACATATTTAGATAGTTAAATTATTGACCTAGAACTACCAAATAACTTATACACCGGGATGGAGGTAGTAGCAAAATAGAAAAAGACATCGCACTAGTGCTACCAACATTCAAGGCTTATCTACATGCAACCAGGACGTAAGTCTAATGTATCATCAATCCGGTCCAGTGGAATCAGCTAAACAGGCCAGAAGATCTTAACATCATTACTCTCTCCGTTTCTTTTTACTCCGCATATCGCATATAGTTTAGTCTCGAGTCAAAATTCAACAGTTTGACCAAATTATAGAAAAAAATATCAACGCTCATAATATCAAATCAGTAATTAACTTTTATATTGTCTATATTTAGTATTGAAGATGTTACTTACGTAAGGAGCGTAGCGCGGGGTGTAAACCGCGCTACTGCTAGAAGTTAACTGCAACCGTGCTACTGCTAGCCACTTACTCACGCCACTACTAGACATCCAGTTCTTTGCTACCATCCTCAGCACTTCGGAGAAGTCACTGGCTTGGTTACAATTGCTCAAAAGCTTGGTTGCCCCTAACCACTGTGATAATGTAGAACTGTTGGACATCCTACATTCCTTCCCTGCCAAGCACTCTACCTTCCCGATGAAATATCTTTGGTTGCCCTTGTCCGCCACGAGACTAAAGAGAATCCACTCCAGCCCCTTGAGGATAAAGTTGCAGCAAACTCCCTCCGCCCTGGGTCGGGAGACACATTGCCTCGGCAGGGCATGCAGTTTTGGCCAAATTGGTCCTAATCCGTTCTCAAGGATTTAGTATGTTCTTTGTCTACATGCCTCGGTATTGTCTTGTACAATACTTTAGCGAGACTATTGACATCATTACACCAGGAGGGCTGGGAACGAGTAGAGAAGAAAATGATAGATTTTTAATAGAAGTTGTTTTGTTTGTCTGACAATTGAGGCAACCTCACTAATTCCTCCCCGGAAACATATCCCACGACATTATCATTCCTGCATGTTCTATTCGTAACTGCTTTACTTGTTATAATGATGAAGATGTCTGCTAGCATACTAACAAATATCCTCAATGTAGTTGCTGCTTTCATTTTTTTGAGACCACAAAATCTGCTAATCTCCTGCATTTGATGTTATCCCCATGTATAGTCTTGCAAGAACCCAACAGGTTATTTCCTGCAGCTTTTCATTACCCATATGGTGAAGAATCCTGCACTGAGTGTTGATTGCTTTACGCAACGTGAGATTTCACGAGGTATCTTGCCCCTAGTTTCTTTCGGAGCATCGGTTAATTTAATAATCATAGTCATTGATCTATCGACTACATCGAACCATATGAAGTGATAGGTGTTATGGTCTTTGAGATCAGATCTTGGGTGTCGCTCATGACTCTATAGATTTTTTGTCGTCTTCAAGCTTCTGGAGGACAACCATGCCCTGTTGCAATGGGAACTTGCATCCTTCCCAAATTCACCTATGCCATGATTCATCAATGGCTAGTGAAGTGTTTATGAAATCCATACTGAAACCCGAACTTTACCTATGGAATCATCTCGGCAATGTCGGAATGTTCCGATCATGGATGATATGTGCTGATTCCATCGGGGGGAACTCCTCCATCCTAATACTAAATTCAAGGGATCCACTGTCAACCCAGCCGCACTACGTTCTTTCTATCATGTGCGCCCCTTGCATCCAGATTCTTTGTGAGTCTAGAGGATAATATGGACACAATGTACATGCCTCATCGGCATGCTCTTGTCCCGTTCCATATGGTAGTTATCACTGCCCACTTAAGAAAGCCCGTTACATCTCCACAATGCATATGGTCACCTGGAATAGCCCACAAAATCCTATTTGCCACCTGTTGCACAATTCATATGGTCACAAACTCACAATGATATGAATTACCTTGTGTGCAGAAGTGGGGATGTGTGAGGAGAGGAAATGATTACCTTGTGCCTGACTTGTGTGCAGAACGACACATGGGCGAGATGGAAGCGAGTATGGAGGGTTGAGGAGAAGAGAGGGAAATATTGTGGAACAATCGACTATACATGCTCCTCATGTTGGTCACGTGTAATTATAAAGTGACAACATTAGTATTTTGCATATTTAATTTGTTCTTGTGTTGTAGCAACGCATGCGGCGGGTGGCATCTAGTGTGGAGATAAGACATCTAGTGTCGGCAGCGGACGACATCCTAGCAGAGTACATAAGGACAACTCCAGGAGGATATTTATCACATACATTCACAAGTAGGGTGCATTGTACAGGTTGTAATTTACAATGAATGGTTGATCAACTTACTGTCTCTAAGCATATGATTCCATGGCAACACGCGCGCATTCAACTAGTGTTTATTTTTCTAAACTGACAAAAAAATCGGATTGTGTAAATAATACTAGTAGAACTCTGTTGTTTGGTTAGCTGTCTGCCGAATCCTCTTGCAGAAAATTCGACAGTGTGATCCGTCGAGCGTCGTTTATTCGATGAATGTGCGCGGCTCCGCAGAGCATGCAGCAAGGCGTGCTTGTATTCTTCTTGTCCCCCATCATGGTGTAGCGGCGAGGGCATGGCGGAGGCAAAGGAAACTCGGGTGAGAGCAAGCTGGGACGGTAGCCGCTGTAGACGTTCCACCGCATGCCGTCATCTTTCTTCCACGCGAATTCCTGATGAGCTGGAGTAGCCGCACTGGATTTCATGGTCCCATTCCGAAACAGCCCCCATCGGCTGATGCTCATTCTCGGTGATGTTGTACTTGTAAAGATGGTAGCCCAACCAATAACACAGCATGCCGTCGCCGGCATCAAACCAAGCGCCGCACGGCTGGTCGCTACCTATCATCCTTCACGTAGAAGGTGTCCGCCACCGCCGCCCAGCGGGTCCGCCTCTACGGCACCGACGACCGCGGCCCCTCCCGCGTCGTCCTCACGCTCAAGCGCCGCCCGCGCATCGACGCCGGCGTCAGCCGCGTTGAGGAGGTCGTGGAGCCCCTCGACCCCGCCCTCGCCCTCACCTGCGTCGACAACCCCGCCCGTCTTGGCGTGGTCGACTCCCCCATCGTCCGGCTCATCTCCGACGAGTACGGCGTCGGCGGGGACAAAGCGCAACTCGCATTCGTCCCTGCGCTACCTTCGTCCCTTCGCCGCCGCCCTCCCATCGATCCACCGCCGATCCCTGCGCTACCTACATCCTTTCGCCGCCTACCATCTCCGCGGCGCCGCCTGTAGATGCGGGGAGCTGGACATGGAGGATTGCCTCCGCGAGGCTGAGGGGTCGACCTGGAAGCCGCCTCAAATGCCCACGACGGATCTGGCCACAAGCGAGTAGGCCGAGCCTCCTTCTCCGGCCACGTCCATCCTGACCTCGGATCTGGTGCTCGTGCTATGTTCGTCTCCTCGTGCAACCCCTCCCCCATGTTTATTTTGGTTCGTCCTTGATCCCACCCATGCTGATTTTTTTACCTTACGATGTACAACCTCTTCTTATGTTTCTGGATTCTTTTTGTAGCCTCCGTCCTACCCCTCTCTGCATCAACTAACTCAGCGATGCATGATCCTGGGGCAGCGGGATTGAGAGGATGGATCTTGGGGACGAGCGGATGGTGTTTGTCGTGTTAGGAAGATGGGTGTGTAACTCGTTGAGTACGAGCTGTTGCGTGGGGACGCTCGACTGCATTCGTTGATCTGACTGTCTGTCATCGTGCAGGTGTCGAATTGTTGATGGAGGCTTCAGGTCGTCCTTCTGAAGGAGCTGAGGCTGGCCATTAAGGATCTGGGGTGAAGGTCATGTCATCTCTTCTCGTGGTTCTACTGCCCACTGCTTCCATTGCTGATATTTTGAGCTCTTTGATCTGAGCAAGAACCATGTGAAGGTGAAGTTTTGAAACTAACATGATTTAATTACCCCTTCAGTTCTTCTATACTTTGTACGACAATGCAATTTAGTCCTTACATGTAAACAATGTTACCCCTTACAGATGAAATTGTAGCAAACCAAGCCAACATAATCTATGTCCCTTTAAGAGGATAGTGGATGCCGGTATAATATCTATGTAGTGCATTTTTGGATTATGTAGAAGCTTCCAATTAATTACAATGAGTACGGGACACAAACCGATGTGCTTGGTCTGTGCTTTGTGTTTCTATCACGACCTATTTTAGAAGGCGCCATGATGAATGTTAATTTATTAGAGGAGAATCAATGAAGCGATGTTACGTGCGAAATAAGTTTTTAACAACCATATTTTCCACTTAATGATGATTTGATAACTGATTTATGGTTTCTT
Source organism: Thinopyrum elongatum (assembly GCA_011799875.1). Taxonomy (NCBI): domain Eukaryota; kingdom Viridiplantae; phylum Streptophyta; class Magnoliopsida; order Poales; family Poaceae; genus Thinopyrum; species Thinopyrum elongatum. Next base: position 14,212,079 of record CM022302.1, on the reverse strand, counting down.
CCACTTTAATTAGGAAAGATGCTGGGGGCACGAACTGTCCCGACAACGACACTGTTGCCTGCTGACTGTGTGCAGGACTACCTGGCTCAACCTCTATCTCAATGTTAAGTTTCTCTCTTTTTCTATCTTCTGGTCTCCTTGATTTTGGCTTTTGAGAAAGGATTGAAAGTAGTTTGTGCGATTCAGTTAACTCAATGCCCAACAATGTCGTCAATTGTCAGCAAGCAGTTACTTCAAATTCCATACATCGAATTAGGAACGCGCAATTCTTTCCTATTGTTAAACAACTGGACATAATTAGTCCTTTTAAAACTGTTCTGGACCGTGCACTGAGCTTTGTCATTGATCATTGTACTCTGATGGGTTAATCTTTTTATTCTTTGTGGACATGTTATTGGTGCATAGAGGTGCAAGAAAGACTGTAGTCGATATGGTGTGTGCAACTATGACCTGGGGGAATTCTGAGGCTTCCATGGAGATGCTGGTTAGTCTTGCTCGATATGTAACACTGAATGTATCTTATATTTATCGGACATGAAAAAAGAACTTAGTATTCAGATAACGATGAGCGAGAACATGATAAAAGAGGATAGTTCATAGGGACACAAAATCCGAGCAACTAATTCAACATAATTCCATGCAGGGGGGCGGCACCCCCTACTTCTACATAGCTCCACCACTATATCCATTATCTTCACCAAATCCGCCACCGGCTCCATCTCTGGTTTCGACCTGCCAATAAAAATCAAATAACAAATTCATTGTTCTCGGGTGTCAGTGGAAAAATATTCATGTATGCTGGATGAATGGATGTAAGATGTGAAGGAAAACCTGCTACCATGTGGAGGAGGCGCCTTGAACACTTGCTAGAGCTACAACAGTGCTCATGTGTTTTTTGGTGCATGATGCTTCTGAAGAACCAACGCACAACTACCTGCACTGCAAGCCTGCTGGCCACCTTTTTATGCTCACTGTATTGATAGATCGATCACTACTTCACCCAGCACTACTAGTAAAACTTTGACACATGCACACATACTTGGACCAGTCCAATGTACTCCCTCCATCCGTTTATATAGGGCCTAATGCATTTTTCGAGATTGCCTTTGACTAGGGATAATACTAATAATATATGAGATGTATAATGTGAAAATTATATCATCGAAAGCTTCTTTCACGTAAGAATTTGACGGTATGCTTTGTGTAACTTGCATGTCATATATTATTACTCTAATATGTGGTCAAAGTTAACCTCGAAAAACACATTAGGCCCTATATAGATGGATAGAGGGAGTACACTACTTCCTCCGGCCCGGTGTATAAGTCATTCGCGTAGTTCTAGGTCATCGATTTGAGGAATTAAATATGTGTTATATGTCATGAAAAGTATACCACTAGATTTCTACATGGATGTAGTTTCTAAATATATATTTTTTGTCATATATAATACATATTTAGATAGTTAAATTATTGACCTAGAACTACGCGAATAACTTATACACCGGGATGGAGGTAGTAGCAAAATAGAAAAAGACATGCACTAGTGCTACCAACAATTCAAAGGCTTATCTACATGCAACCAGGACGTAAGTCTAATGTATCAATCAATCCGGTCCAGTGGAATCAGCTAAACAGGCCAGAAGATCTTAACATCAGTACTCTCTCCGTTTCTTTTTACTCCGCATATCGCATATAAGTTTTGTCTCGAGTCAAAATTCAACAAGTTTGACCAAAATTATAGAAAAAAATATCAACGCTCATAATATCAAATCAGTAATTAACTTTTATATTGTCTATATTTAGTATTGAAGATGTTACTTACGTAAGGAGCAGTAGCGCGGGGTGTAAACCGCGCTACTGCTAGGAAGTTAACTGCAACCGTGCTACTGCTAGCCACTTACCTCACGCCACTACTAGACATCCAGTTCTTTGCTACCATCCTCATGCACTTCGGAGAAGTCACTGGCTTGGTTACAAATTGCTCAAAAAGCTTGGTTGCCCCTAACCACTGTGATAATGTAGAACTGTTGGACATCCTACATTCCTTCCCTGCCAAGCACTCTACCTTCCCGATGAAATATCTTTGGTTGCCCTTGTCCGCCACGAGACTAAAGAGAATCCACTCCAGCCCCTTGAGGATAAAGTTGCAGGCAAACTCCCGCCCTGGGTCGGGAGACACATTGCCTCGGCAGGGCATGCAGTTTTGGCCAAATTGGTCCTAATCCGTTCTCAAGGATTTAGTATGTTCTTTGTCTACATGCCTCGGTATTGTCTTGTACAGATACTTTAGCGAGACTATTGACATCATTACACCAGGAGGGCTGGGAACGAGTAGAGAAGAAAAATGATAGATGCATTAATAGAAGTTGTTTTGTTTGTCTGACAATTGAGGCAACCTCACTAATTCCTCCCCGGAAACATATCCACGACATTATCATTCCTGCATGTTCTATTACGTAACTGCTTTACTTGTTATAATGAGTGAAGATGTCTGCTAGCATACTAACAAAATATCCTCAATGTAGTTGCTGCTTTCATTTTTTTGAGACCAACAAAATCTGCTAATCTCCTGCATTTGATGTTATCCCCATGTATAGTCTTGCAAGAACCCAACAGGTTATTTCCTGCAGCTTTTCATTACACATATGGTGAAGAATCCTGCACTGAGTGTTGATTGCTTTTACGCAACGTGAGATTTCACGAGGTATCTTGCCCCTAGTTTCTTTCGGAGCATCGGTTAATTTAATAATCATAGTCATTGATCTATCGACTACATCGAACCATATGAAGTGATAGGTGTTATGGTCTTTGAGATCAGATCTTGGGTGTCGCTCATGACTCTATAGATTTTTTGTCGTCTTCAAGCTTCTGGAGGACAACCATGCCCTGTTGCAATGGGAACTTGCATCCTTCCCAAATTCACCTATGCCATGATTCATCAATGGCTAGTGAAGTGTATTGAAATCCATACTGAAACCCGAATTTACCTATGGAATCATCTCGTTGCAATGTCGGAATGTTCCGATCATGGATGATATGTGCTGATTCCATCGGGGGGAACTCCTCCATCCTAATACTAAATTCAAGGTGATCCACTGTCAACCCAGCCGCACTACTGTTCTTTCTATCATGTGCGCCCCTTGCATCCAGATTCTTTGTGAGTCTAGAGGATAATATGGACACAATGTACATGCCTCATCGGCATGCTCTTGTCCCGTTCCATATGGTAGTTATCACTGCCCACTATAAGAAAGCCCGGTTACATCTCCACAATGCATATGGTCACCTGGAAATAGCCCACAAAATCCTATTTGCCACCTGTTGCACAATTCATATGGTCACAAACTCACAATGATATGAATTACCTTGTGTGCAGAAGTTGGGATGTGTGAGGAGAGGAAATGATTACCTTGTGCCTGACTTGTGTGCAGAACGACACATGGGCGAGATGGAAGCGAGTATGGAGGGTGGCTAGAGAGAAGAGAGGGAAATATTGTGGAACAATCGGACTATACATGCTCCTCATGTTGGTCACGTGTAATTATAAAATGTGACAACATTAGTATTTTGCATATTTAATTTGTTCTTGTGTTGTAGCAACGCATGCGGCGGGTGGCATCTAGTGTGGAGATAAGACATCTAGTGTCGGCAGCGGACGACATACTAGCAGAGTAGGCAAGTAAGGACAACTCCAGGAGGATATTTATCACAGTACATTCACAAGTAGGGTGCATTGTACAGGTTGTAATTTACAATGAATGGTTGATCAACTTACTTGTCTCTAAGCATATGATTCCATGGCAACACGCGCGCATTCAACTAGTGTTTATTTTTCTAAACTGACAAAAAAAAAATCAGGATTGTGTAAATAAATACTAGTAGAACTCTGTTGTTTGGTTAGCTGTCTGCCGAATCCTCTTAGCAGAAAATTCGACAGTGTGATCCGTCGAGCGTCGTTTATTCGATGAATGTGCGCGGCTCCGCAGAGCATGCAGCAAGGCGTGCTTGTATTCTTCTTGTCCCCCATCATGGTGTAGCGGCGAGGGCATGGCGGAGGCAAAGGAAACTCGGGGTGAGAGCAAGCTGGGACGGTAGCCGCTGTAGACGTTCCACCGCATGCCGTCATCTTTCTTCCACGCGAATTCCTGATGAGCTGGAGTAGCCGGCAGCTGGATTTCATGGTCCCATTCCGAGAAACAGCCCCCATCGGGCTGATGCTCATTCTCGGTGATGTTGTACTTGTAAAGATGGTAGCCCAACCAATAACACAGCATGCCGTCGCCGGCATCAAACCAAGCGCCGCACGGCTGGTCGCTACCATCATCCTTCACGTAGAAGGTGTATCGCAGCTTCCAGCCATGCAACAGCACGCCATCGTCCCTGTCATCGTGCGGCAAGTACCAGAAGGAGACCCGCCCATGGCCGGTGACACGAACGGCGATCCACAGCTGGCTGCGCAACTCGAAGGGGTGCACGTGCCCGGCTTCCCTCATGGTGGAGTCCACCGGAAGGCGGTACGTGCAGTGCGCCTCCGTGGCGACGTCTATGGCTAGCATCCGATCAGGCATCCAGTAATGATCCAGCCGCTCGGTAAGCACGTACAGCCTGCCGTCTACAAGCGTTGGCGCCGACGAGTAGAAGTTCGGAATCGCACGGTACCGGAACACACGCGGGTGCCGGCGCCACCTGTTACAGCCCCTGGCGCCCAAGGTGAACACGTCCAAGTAGCTCCGCAATGTCCCCGGCGACAGGTCGTCCCCGGACTGTCGGTCGGAGAGGCAGAAGAGCTTGTACTGGTGGGATTTCGGACTAAACCCCATGGCGTACTTGATGAGAGGCATGATGTTGGGCGGTGCTGGGATCTTTAGAGTCTTGCCGGTGACGGGGTTGCAGATGAAGACGTGCGAATACGTGCACTGGGCTTGGGGCGCGGCGAGTAGAAGGAAACCGTTGCAGGCGTTGACGGGGCTGTAGCCGGCGTCCAGGTCGGTGATCTCCCACATGGTCTTCGCCGAGCATGGGTTTAGGACGACCATGTCGAGGCCGATGCCCTGGCCGTGGATCTCCAAGATGGCCAACACCTCCGATGGCGTGGACACGACGTCGGCGGCATGGGCGTGGAGATGGACGAAGGATGGGTCGGTGAGGATGCGGCGCCATTGCCGGGACACGCAGCGGCAGCGGGAGACGTCCCTCGTCGGCAGCTTAAAGAGGATCTCACGCAAAATCTCTTCCGCCATGGATTCCATGGTCGAATCCTGAGTTTCTGACAGAATCGAGCCCACGGCTGATCGCCTGAGATCCAATCTAATCAGAGGCTAAATCGATCTCCCAAAGCCATGACCAATCGTGACTGAAGGTTTAAACGCCCTTCTCATGTGATTTCCTCCCAACAATTACGATGGTTTAAGGACAACTAACCGACCCAACAATCACGCGAGGATTAAATTGCAATTCTACTCTGTTTTTCCTTAATCTCCTACACAAAGTCAACTAAACGAGTTCTTTTTTCCCTAAAAAAAACTAAACGAGTTATTTATTCCTTCGAACACTAATATTTGATTTCAGTAAGTATGGGTAAAATTTGCTTCGATTTAAAGAATAGTTTGATGTGATAATTTATTTTGTTTTCGACGAAACAAAAATTGTTTCTGCAACTAAAAGAATTTGCAGCTGAAATTTGCTTCGAACTAACAGTACATATAGTAGTCGTCGCTAGTTGGTCTATGGACCTGGATGTATTTTTTACTTTTGGTGTTTTTTGTACAACTTCACAATGAATGCTAATATGGCGTATATTGCAAGTACGGTCCGATGTAATACACGGAAAGGAGGCTACGCCAGCTGCTTTGTCCACATACTTTCTTGTCACTTATATGAATTCGACTCGGCTAGCAAAAAAGTTTTCAAGGGAAGATATGATCAAAGGGAAGATGATAGTGATGGAGTATGGGGATCGTCTATCGTATCAACAGCTGACCATGTTGCTACAGTGGCCTGCGCCTCCACACAACACGACAGGACTCTCGGTGGATGGGTCTTTCTTGGAGGAGGATGGTACGGCGGCAGCTGGGATGATTCTACGGAGACATGATGGTACAGTGATCTTCTCAGCATACCGCTACTTCTTTAACTGCAGTGATGCTCTGGAAGCGGAGATCCATGCTTTGAGTGATCGGTATGGGGCTTGCATGACAATATACGGAGCAACCAATCTGGGTGCAGTCAGATTCGTCTACTGCACTTTCTTGTTTATCCAGTACTAGCTTAGATCGCTTGGTTTATGGTCATTTAGTTGCTGAGATTAAGTCCTTAGAATAGTGTTGCAGATTGCCTGTTAAGGTATAGTCGCTCTGAGCGAGCTACGGTTGTGTGGCGCGACAGACGACCCCCATGTATTGAGGAACTCTTGCCGTCGGATTATAGCCCTACCCATTTACAATAAACTACTATTGATCTTGCAGAAAAAAATGAATAGGTCGAAAGTTTTCCTCGCAAAAAGAAAAAGTATAAAGTTCCAGCTATTATAGAATTTGCTTGCTGTGGAAACGAAATTTGTCTCCACGTAGTAAATCATTTGTAACACCTGCCATGATAATATTTGCTTCCATATTAGAAAAATATATTTCTAGAAATATAGTACTAATTCTTTGCTTCGATTGGACATACACTTACGTCCATGTACCAATGTATGAATACATTGTTTTCAATGCTACTACTCGCAATATGATTATGTTTTGACCATTCATATGACATGTTTCTAACAATCTAGACATTTGCATAGGGGTATAGGTTGGTAAATTATTTCAACCATAATGCTAATAAGTTATTTCTTACATCTCATGGATCTTTTTTATTTATTAATCAAATCAAAGGTCACATGTTTATGTTTTTCGGGTGAATTTCTAGCGTGCCTTTCTATTTTTTTCTCTTTTTTGGGGGTTTCTATCTTTTATCTGTATTGTGCTTTCAGTAGCTGCTCATTTGGGCTAGTCAAAGGTAGCAGGCAATTTACTGGGACTTGGCACTAGTAGTAGGTTTGGTTATTGCTGAGAGGCGTTACCAGTAGATACAAGATATATTTTTGGGTGGAAGGCCTATTTTGCAACTTTTTATCTAGCTATTTTCCACCGGTTTTGGCAAGGTTTTAAAACCATTCATGGACCAGGTTTTTCTTTTTCTGTATTTCCTTTTGCAGATTTTTTGTGTTTTTTAGGTTGTTTTTTTTCCTTTTTGTCTTTTCTAGGTTTGGCCATGTAGAAGTACTTTAGCGAGACTATCGACCTCACCACCATCCATTTGTCGGATAACTGAGGCAACATCATTAATTCCTCCATGGAAACATATACACAATGGTGTTACTCCTGCTTGTTCAATGGTGTAGCTTCTATACATATTATCGTGAATGCAGATGTCTGCTCGCATGCTAATGAAATATTCCTCGATGTAGCTTTTGCTTTCATTGTTTAGACAAATAAAATCTACTAATCTCATGCATTCACTATTATCCCAGTTGTATAGTCTTGCCAATCCAAAAGGCTAGGTCCTGCAGCTTTTCACTACACTTATGGGAGCTATGAATCCCCCACATAATGCCGATTGCTTTTACGCAACTTGAGATTTCATGACTCACCTTTCCCCCAGTTTATTTTTGAGCATCGGTTAATTTGATAATCACACTTCATGATATCTCTAATACATCGAACCGTATGAACTGATAGGTGCCATGATCTTGGAGATTAGATCTATGGTGTCGCTCTTGACTCTATGGTTGTTTTTGTCATCTACAAGCTTCCGAAGGATAATCATGCCTCACTTCACTGGGAGCTTGTAGTCCTTCTCGGCTCCACCTGTGGCATCATCATCATTGACTAGTGAACGGGTTTGAAATCCATATAATTGTCTTGCTATGGCTCAGCTATATGTATTGTCTGAATATCCCAATCAGGGATGACATGTGTTGATTCCATATATCAAGGGAACTACTCCCACTTGATGTTAAATTCAAGGTGATTATTGTCTACCTGGCCTCGCTCCACGTCTTTCTATCATGTGGGCCCCTTGAATCCAACATCTGTGCATGTCTAGAGGATAACATGAACACGACTAGATGTCTCATCAGCATGCTCCTCCCACGGATGATGTCCCGTTGCATACGGTAGTTATCAATCCTCACTATGAGACACCATTGTTGAATCTCCACAATCCATATGGTCGCCCACAAATAACGGACAAAACCACTTTCCCACCTATTCCACAATTTAGATGGTTGCAACAATAGTTAACCTAAAGGCATAGTTGGGTTCTTCGCAAAAAAAAAAGGGCATTGTTGGGGTGCCTGTGTGGGGAGAAATTGATTACCTTGTGCGTGTGATTTGTGTGGAGAAGGACACATGGGAGAGCAGGAAGCGATTAATAGGGACAGTAGCGGACGAAAAGAGAGTAAAATATGACAGAATGATGATGCTTTTATATAATTCATTATCCATCCTTCTCGTGGTGGTCACGAGTAATTATAAAATGTGATGATGCTTTTATATTTCATTTTGCATAATGATTGTGTAATCGTGTTGTAGAAACATACGTGGCGGGTGGCGGTAGAAATGACCAGGCAAGAGGTTTGAGGGAGAGGGTATAATAAACAGGACTTACCATTATCACGTCACATGGTCCGCAATGAAAATGGAGTATGGAGAAAAGATCTCTGTTGTGGGTAGATGACAATATACAATGAGGACTACTACAACAGTCACAAGTAGGGTGCAATGTACACGTTTTGATATAACATGAATGTTTGATCAATGACTTTATGTCTAAGTGTGCATTCAACTAGTGAAGTATAATTCTTATCTAGCTGAAAACAATGTTCCATATTTTTTAAGCTGAAAAAAATTATTGGTTGTGGTTGAGCTAACAAATGCTAGCAGAACTCTATTGTTGGGTTACTTGGCTCTGTTGTTTGCTCATTTGGCTTACGGATTCTCTTAGCAGAGAAGTCGTCATTGTGATCGGTCGAGGGTCGCTTATTCCATAACTGTTGGCAGCTCTTCACAACATCCGCCAAGGCGTGCCCGAAGTCTTCCTGTCCTCCATCATGGCGCAGCGGGGCGGCGGCAGCGGCACGGCGGAAGCGAATGCAACTCGGGGTGAGAGCAAGCTAGGACGGTAGCCGCTATAGACGTTCCACCGCTTCTGGTAAGCTTGAGTTTCTTTCCAAGCTACGTTTGGTTGTACGGGAGTCGCCGGCAGTTTGATCAGATGGCTCCATTCCAGGGGGCAGCCTGCTGCGGCGTGATGCGCATTTGCCATGGTGTTGTACTTGTAGAGTATATCGCCCAACCTATAACACAGCATGCCGTCGCCGGCGTCGAACCAGGCGCAGCTTGGCGGGTCGTAGCCGTCATCGTTCACGTGGAAGATGTAGCGCAGCTCCCAGCCATACAGCTGCCCACCGTCGTCGTCCCTGTCCTTAGGCGGCACGGCCCAGAAAGTGATCTTCCGCTGGCCCTCGACTCGCACGGCGATGCACAGCTCACCGCACAGCTCGAAGGGTTGCACGTGCACCGTCGGCAGCACCATGCCGGCTTCCCCAGTGGTGGAGTCCACCGGGAGGCGTAACGTGCGGTGTGCCTCGGTAGCCACGTCGATGACTAGCATCCGATCGGGAGTCCTGTAGTGCCCCCGCCGCTCCATCACCATGTATAGCTTGCCGTCGATGAGCACTGTCAACGGCAAGAAGAAGTCCGGCACCGCGTGGTTCGGTAACGTGCGCCGGTGCCGTCGCCACCTATTACCACCCGTTACGTCCAAGTAGCTCTTTGGCAACTCCCCGCGCTTGCGGACAAAGAGGCAGAAGAGCTTGTATTGATGGGAGGATGGGCTGAACCCCATGGCGTATTTGATGGGGTAGTCGATGTTGGACGGAGGCGGGATCTTTAGCGTGCCGCCGGTGACGGGGTTGCAGACGAAGAAGTGCCAATCTGCGTACTTGCCCGCGGGCGCGGCGAGGAGTGTTAGCATGTACACGTACTGTTTCATCTGTGTATTTGTTGTATATGTACACGTACTGTTTCCTTGTATTTAGGATCGTGACTCACGCCCTGGCCTGCGTGCCACTTTTATCGGGCTCCTAGTTACGACTACTCGAGTGTATCAGTTGTATCAGTTGTGAATGAATCAATACAGAGCGCATTTCATCGTCTGACTTGGTATCAGACTCCAGGTTTCCCCATGGCCGCCGACTCCCCTTCCTCCTCGGCCACCAGCGCAGCCACCTCCCCGGCCTCCAGCCCAGCGACCTCGCCGGGCTCCTTCTCCGGCACAGGGACCTCCGCCGCCACCGCACCCTCCACCGCTCTGGCTCCTCGCCGTTCGTCTTCGGCGGCACCTAGCTCCCACCTCCTCCCAATTCGCCCCTCTCTTCTCCACTACTGCACCTCCGCCGCCTCCGCCGGCCACCTCTTCTCAACACCACATTTTTAGAGACAGCATCCAAAACCACATCAAATTCCTCCTCAATCCCGACGACCACAACTATCATAAGTGGAAGTCCTTCTTCCTCATGGTCTTGATCCGGTATGGCGTCGCCCACTTCATCGAGCACCAACTCCCGCCCAACGCCGACGCCACCACCCGCGAACTTGATGCCCACCTCGTTCTCTGGATCTACGCCACACTCGCCGATCCCCTTGTCGACAACGTCGTCGGTGCCACCTCCACGTACGAGCTCTGGACTCGGATCCGCGACTACTTCCTCGCCAATCGGGCTGCCCGGTACATGATGCTCAACCGGCAATACCGTAATCTCAAGCAGGGGGGTCTCTCCGTCACGGAGTACGCTCGCCGCATGAAGCTTCTCACCGCCGGGCTTGCGGATATCGATCACGCGGTCACTGAGGTGGACCTCACCACCCAGTTCCTCCACGGCATCGACAAACGCCTCGACACCATCCGCGTCGTCTTGGGCGACACCGTCCCCTTGCCGCCGTTCAAGACGGTGTTCTCCCGCCTCAAGCTTGCGGAGGAGAATCTGGCCCAGCGCACCGCCGACGAGCCTGCCACCATCCTCTCCATCACCGGGGGTGCCGCTCCTTCTGGGAGCTCCTCCGGCCAGGCCGGCCCGTCTGGCGTGCGCACCGGTGATCGCGGTGACCGCTCCGTCGAGCGCAGTGCCGACCGCGGTGGGCACGGTCACCAGCAAAGCCGCGGCTTCGGAAATCGCTAGGAGGGCGGTGACCGTGGCCGTGGGCGCGGTCGCGACCGTGGACGCGGGCGTGGCGACCAGGGGCAGCGTGCTTCAACAACTTCTCTGCGCCCCTCCCCAATCCCTACATGGGCTTCTTCGCCCCCTACGGGATGGCCCTGCCCAATCTGTGCCCTGGCTGGGTCCCTCCGAACTCCGCTGGCGTGCTTGGTCCGTGGCCCGGCTCGCATGCCCAGTCCTACCAGATGCACCCCTCGGCCTACCCTCCGCCACCTCCTCCACAACAGCCGTCGTGGGATCACCTAGCAACGCTCCAAGCTTTCTACACCGCTCACGGCTTCCCCAACACAGGTTCCGCACCAAATGAATGGTACCTCGACAGCGGCGCCACGTCCCACATCACCAGCAACCCTGGTAACCTCGATCTCTCTAATTCTTCTGTAAAGCGTCGTTTCTCTAGCATTGCTGTTGGCAATGGCACTCATCACTACTAGGAAAAACATTACCAGTAGCGTATGTTTTTTGCATACCAGTAGCGTGGGTGTCCGCTCTACTACTAAGGCGCTACAGCTAAATTTTAGCAGTAGCGCGTTTTTTACCCTGCGCTACAGCTAAAATATTTAGTAGTAGCGCTCCATTTTTCCCCCACGCTACTACTATCTAAGTACTAGTAGCGCTCCATTTACACCTACGCTACTACTATCACGTACTAGTAGCGCCCCATTTTCCCCCCACGCTACAACTAACTAAATAGAAATTAAAAAAATAAATAAAAGTCAGATGCAATATTCATGATGGAAATCAAGACACGTCCAGTGCAAATAAACTAAGTTCACAGAACCATCTTAGCACTTGCAGCATTCATGGATCCAACATTGAACATCTCTGCGACCTCCGGTGTCGCAATAAACTGCAATTTCACAAACACTAGGTACTCATATAACAATATCATTAACCACAATACCAGATTTACTATAACCACAATCTCACAAACATTATAGGTACTCATATATAGTCAACATGCATGGATAGATCATATGGCGAACTAATAGTTGATAAGCAGTCTACTAGGTAGTCATAGTAGCATATATATGGTTCAGCAGCCACACACATATACAGTTCTAGATGATATCGATGACGATCATCATCCTCAAGCCTTGGCGGTGGGTGTTCCTAATAGTAATTAGGATGGCCTGTCCAACATGAAGATTCTTGCCAACGAGGAAGCTCTTCCACCCAACCGAGCTTAAGTGTGTGCGACCGTCCGTGCCCACGCCGTACGCACAGGTGGTGACGGAGCCACTTACGGTAAGGCGTATTCCAGCAGAGCCTTCTTCATCAGGCTCGATACCACAACTCACAGATAGGCTCTTTGACAATTTCTGAATAAGAAAAACATATCAATTAATAAGTAGCCTCGCACATACTCTTGCAAATATATTTCTACTAAGTATAGATTTCTACACTATCAAAAGACAGTACTACAGTCTACTAAGCATGAATTCTACTAAAGTATGTACTACACTCTTAACAGTTCCTTGGATTCTAAACTAAGCATATATATCATTGGACTCTAGCTACACTAAATTGCATATCATCGATCGGATTCTACAGTAAACAATATATCATTGGACTCTAGCTACACACTAAAGCATATCATCGATCGACAGTAAGCATGTCATTGGACTCTACACTAATTAAGCATGTCATCGACTCTACACTAAAGCATATCACCGGCTAGCTTCTACACAACATATCATTGGACTCTACACTAAGCATATCATCGGATTCACTAAGCATATCGTTGGACTCTACACTAAGGAAGCATGTAGTCGGATTCTACACTAAGCATATCATTGGATTCTACACTATGCATTACATCAGATTCTACATACAGATAATTTGCATTTGTAAGTATAACAATAAAGCATATCATCAAATTACTACAGTAAGTATACATACCATGACATGCCGATCAACCATGGTACTTGTCAGGCGGGTCACGAATGGCACCCCGACGAAGTCAGCACGTGGCGGAATTATGTCCCATAGGTTGCACACTCCTCCTCGCTCAGCCTCATTCTTTGAGCATAGATGGCTTCATCAAGTGGGTCCTCATCATCCTCATCATCTTCCTCCGTGTTGACATAAATGATGGCCAGCTTGGGTCTTTCTACTCTGAAGGAGAAGCTGAAACTCACCACAAGTGATCCCCATGTGGGCCATGAAACGGACCCATCCATCTCCCATTGCGACATATTTCGTCCTTTCTCGCCCTCCATAGTGTATGGGCCCCCAGGAGCCTCAAAGGTCACAGTGTCTCCGGTCAGCTTGTTGAATTCCAACCTCACATTGCATGGGACCGATCTGTGTAAAAAAAGCAAATTGATATATACACAATGCATTAATGCCAATAACACTAAAACAAAATAGTGGTTACAAGTTTCACATAATTTGTTACCGCCGCATGAAGAAAACTCGGCTGGAAGTAGATGCCGAACAGCGTGCCAGTTGTAAGGCTGCTGCGGCACCTTGACTTGCACAGTCGACATGGTGGTGGTGGTGGTGGCGCCATTTTCCTATTATATATAAGCATTGATTGGATAGAGTTAATTAAACATCAATATTGTGCTAACGCAAACATTCATCATAGGGTTTATTTCAATGTTAGGGAAACTACTAGGGAAAAACATCATAGGGTTTATTTCAATGTTAGGGAACACACTAGGGAAACATCTCATATATATCAATGACACTAGGGAAATTAACTACACTATAATTAGTAACAAATTAACACACACAATCCTAATATACACTACAACACACACACACACACAATCCTAATATACACTACAAACACACATATACAACAATATGCAGAGTGGGGCGCGGCGACCGGAGTGGGGGCGGTGATGGAGTGGCAGGGGGGCGGCCGGAGTGTGGGGCGCGTCGGCCAGAGTGTGGGGGCGGCGGCCGGAGTGGGGTCGATGGTGGCGGAGTGGGGCAGCAGCAGGGGATCGAGTGGGGAGGCGGCCGGAGTGGGGGCGGCAGCGGAGTGGGGGGACGGCCGGATAGTGGGGCAGCAGGGGAGTGGGGAGGCGGCCGGAGTGTGGGCAGCGGTGACCAAGAGGCGGCGGCGAGAGTGCGCGGGCGGCGAGAGAGGGGGCGGTGAGGGGGGGGGAGGGGGAGGAGCAGCGGAGGGGATGAGCATTATCCGCGCCGGCGATGAGGGGACCTGCGGCGGCAGTGGTGGTGGTGGCTGGGAGGAACCCTAACCGCGGTGGTGGCGGGTGGAGGGGAGAGGACGATCGAAGTGAGGGTGGTGGGGGGGGGGGCGGTGTTTTCACTTGGTGTAGTAGTAGCGCCGCGTACGGGCCGGCGCTACTGCTAAGCCCCTAGCTGTAGCACCAGCGGACAGCCCACGCTACAGCTAAGTGGGCTAGCGTTTTGGCCCTGCGGCCCACGTAACAGCAGCGCGGCCCATGCTAACCAACGTTGCTGCTACACAGTAGCAGTAGCGCGTTTTGTACCGGGCGCTACTGGTACATACTAGTAGCGTGGGGGCTCAAACAGGCGCTATTGGTAAACTTCTACATATAAGAATTTTCCTAGTAGTGCGTCTTCCCATCCATGCTACCGGATCTACCACCCTCCCTCCTCACAACTTTCAGCTTAAGATGTCCTATTCTCACCTCATGTTGTTACTAGTCTCATTTCCTTCGTCAATTCACCAAAGATAACTCTTTTTCAATTGAAGTTTTTTCCCTATGGTTTTCTTGTGAAGGATCTTCGAACCAGGAGGGTAATCATGTTCTCAGCTAGCTCTGGCGACCTCTATCTTTCTTCGGCAATAATAAGTCTTGGAGCACTACCCTCTCCGCCCCCGTCTCCAACGCGGACGTGTGGCACCGTCGGCTCGGCCCCCCAAGCCCTCAAGCCATTTCGTCGTTAGCCGCACATGATTTTCTTTCTCCTTTTAATAAACTTGCGCACACTCCATGTAATGCTTGTCAACTAGGCTGCCAACCTTGCCTCCTTTTCCTTCTTCTAGTAGTCGCACGTTTGCACCCTTTCAGCTGATCCATTGTGATTTGTGGACAAGCCCCGTTGTAAGTTTTTCCGGATATCAATACTATTTGATTGTGCTTGATGATTACACCCATTTTTCTTGGTCGTTCCCACTACGTCACAAGTCGGACACTTCATCTACGCTGCAACGCTTTCTCTCCTTCGTTCGTACCCAATAGAAGGTCATCATTAAAGCATTACAATGTGACAACGGCGTGTGAGTTCATCAACTCCACCTTGCGCACCTTCTTCTCCCGCGACGGTATTTCCTGCCGGTTTTCATGCCCTCACACATCTCCCCCAAAATGGTAAGGCCGAGCGCCTCCTTCGCACTACTAACGACGTTGTTCGCACTCTCCTCCTTCAAGCTAATCTCACCCCGCCCTTCTGGGTCGAAGCGTTGCATACCGCCACCTACCTCGTAAACCGGCGTCCCTCTCCACCATTCACGGTCATACTCCATACTACATGCTGCACGGCATTCACCCCACCTACGACCACCTCCGCATCTTTGGGTGTCTTTGTTACCCCAACCTCTACGCCACAAGTGCCCAAACTCTCCTCCCCGCTCCACTCGCTGTGTTTTTCCTCGGCTACCCCCTCGAGCACAAGGGTAACCACTGTTACGATCTCGCCACTCGACGTGTCATAGTCCTCCCGTCACATTATTTTCGACGAGAACACTTTTCCCTACGCGCCTCCCACACCATCGCCCTCACTGCAGCCTCCCACAATAAATCCGGTGCGATCCCCACACCTCCAACTGCCTGATTCCCTCCCAACCTCCTACCCGCATTGGTCCACCCACCCCGAAGGACGCCCCATGCATGCCCATCCCGCCGTGTCAGCTGCCCCAGCCCTGACCCACCTTCCAGTGTAACTCGCCCACTGGCCCCCGGCCCGCCGAATCTCTCTGCCCCACTCGCCGTCCCCCGCACTATCTCGGCCGCGCCTCCACGAGTCTGCCGCGTCCCCACTCTTGGATGCGTGCCCACCACGTCTGTTTTCACCTGCCCACGGATCTTCCTCGGATCCCGCCCTTCCAGTCCTATTCTGGACCCCACGCAATCCTCCTCAGATTCCGCGCCCTCCACCCCTACGCAACCACGTCTCCCTGTCCGGGCACTGCCAATTAAACCCCCCCACAATTCCCACAAATGAAAGCCAGGGCCAAATCGGGTTTTTGCCAACCTAAATGACTTTTTCTTGCCAACACCACCACTCCCTTCATCTCACCCATCCCTTCATGTACCGCTCCGCCCTCAAGGACCCAAATTGGCAACATGCATGTGTGAGGATATGATGCTTTACTTAAGAATTCGACTTGGTCTTTGGTTCCCAAACCTGCAGGTGTAAATGTGGTGACTGGCAAGTGGATCTTCCGCCACAAGTTCAACACCAATGGCACTTTGGCGCGTTACAGGGCCCTGTTGGGTGGTTCGTGGCTTCACTCAACATGAGGGTGTTGATTATGATGAGACGTTCAGCCCGGTGGTCAAACAGCCACCATTCAAGTTGTGCTCAGCATTGCCACATCCAGCTCCTGGCCCATTCACCAACTCAACTCAAGAATGCATTCCTCCATGGTGACCTCAAGAGACCGTATATTGTGCTCAACCCGCAGGGCTTGTGGACCCCTCGCACCCCGATCATGTCTCTCCTTCGTAAGTCTCTCTATGGCTTAAAGCAAGCTCCCCGTACTTGGTTCCATCGATTTCGGTCCTTCCTCTTGGCCCTTGGGTTTTTAGCTTCCAAGAGCGACTCCTCACTTTTCATTCTCCACCATGGTGCCTCCATTGCATATCTCCTAGTCTATGTGGATGATATCATCCTCACGGCTAGCACACCACATACACTTCACCGCATCATTCATGCCCTCAACATGAATTCTCCATGACCGATCTCAGGCAACAGTGGTGTATTGTGACAACATCAGCGCCTCATATATTGCATCTAATCCCGTCCAACACCACGCGCACAAGCACTTGAGATTGGCCTCCACTTCGTCCGCGACCGTGTGGCACTTGGTGAAGCTCGCGACCCCATGTCCCTTCGAGCTCTCATTTGGCGGACTTGTTCACCAAGGGCCTTCCGTCACAGATATTCCATGAGTTTCGAGCCAGCCTCAACGTCCAACCGAATGGCGTTCCGGCTGAGGGGGGGTGTTAGCATGTAATATACGTGTGTATCTTGTTGTATATGTACACGTACTGTTTCCTTGTATTTAGGATCGTGACTCACGCCCTGGCCTGCGTGCCACTTTTATCAGGCTCCTAGTTACGACTCCTCGACTGTATAAGTTGTATCAGTTGTGAATGAATCAATACAGAGCGCATTTCATCGCCTGACTAGGAGGAGGTAGCCATTGCAAGCGTTGACGGGTCCATGGCCTTGGCCGTGGTGGGGTTGAGGACGACCATATCCAGGCCGACGCCCCTGACGCGGATCTCCAAGACAGCCAACGCCTTCGCTGGCGGACATGACATGGGCGGCATGGCTGTGGAGGTAGACAAAGGATGGGTTGATGAGGACGCGGCGCCATTGCCATGAGACCAGTGGCCTCGGGCGACGTCTCTCGTCGGCAGCCTGAAAAGGATCCCGCACAAAATCATCTCCGCTATCGACTCCAAAATCGCCTCGCTTCTTGAAAGTAATCCGATTTGCACACTAAACAGTGAACCAATCCGATTTGGTACACCCGTGTCGTCATCATCGTCTCTGTTTTCCGTTGGCTATAGCATGCAGCCAGGGAGAAAAAGGAATGAATTTAACCTCACAATTTGCCGGCACTTTTTGGAAAAATATAGCGCAGTGAATTTGAGTAATTTTCTGCTTATTTAAATTTTCTCTCATATTTTTGGCCCTGAACTTGTTACATTGTTTACAACATTTATTAATGTTTCCCCGATTACTTGCTTTGCGGACCACACTTCCTAGGCGTAGGTGTGGGGTTGTTCGCCTTCGTGGCTGGATCTATGAAGTTTCCTTGTTTTTTCTTCGGGCATTTACGGAGCTTAAGCTCTGTATTTAACTATTTGTCAAACTTTAGCACTCCAGAATACCCTAAAATAAAAGGAAAGTACAATTCAATCCTTGGGGAATCTTCCATCATCTCTCCCCACACATGCCCATGAGGCCCCGATGTTACTAACAGGGAGTTCCATGATGTGTCGTAACAAAAAAAAATGGCATGCACTAGGCGTCATCTAATAGTGTAACGTTCATGTTTTTTAATACTTGTTCATTATTTCAAAAAATCATGTTGAAAAAATTGCTTGAATTTCAAAAAAAATCTCATTTTCAAAAAATAGTTCGAGTTTTTTAAATGCATATTTAAAAAATTGATCGAAATAAACAAACCAAAAAATACCAGTTTCCAAAATGAACTGGGAACTACTGTGACAACCGTGTTCTCTTGGCTTCGTTTGCTACGTCTAAAATTGGCCGTACGGTCGAATCGCTCCCTGTGCGAAGGGTCTTCAAATTGACGCATGCAGGTGCCATACAGGATGTCTCTCCATGAGCGTTGCCGAATCTAAGTGCAGACCAATAACTGCTTCTTTTTCATGTTTTTAATTAAGAATAGTAAATATAGTTCTGATCTTGATTTGTAGTAAATAAGATTGTACTATAACGAGCAATAGCACGTAATAGGTTAAGAGTTTTAGTATACTCTATGCATAAAAAAATCTCAATATAAAAGCTATTCCAGTTCTTTTACGCCACTCCAAGATATTTGATGTGGTTGTTACTATTGAAAAACTATCAACATTCACAATATAAAATTGATATCATTAGATCCATCATTGAATTAACTATCGTATTATATATCTCTAGTATTGTAGATGTTAATTATTTTGAATATAAGTTTGGCCATGTAAATTTAAAAAAATTTATACAAAAAATCGGTGTTTCCAATCTTGATTTCAAAAATAGTTCAAACATTCAAAAATGTGCGTGGTTTCAAATTTTGTTAGAAGTTGAAAAAAATGTTCTCATTTTCCAATATTATTGACATTTTACAGAATTTTCATTAATATAAAATTTTATTCAAGTTTCGAAAAAGTTCATGTTTTTCAACATTTCTTCACAATTTTGAAATTTGTTCACGTTTAGAAACTTCCTTGATTTTTGAATTTTGTTAACTTTTTGAAAAAGTAGTCTGAGTTTTTTGCAAACACAGATCCCGACAGTGGCGTTACATGTTGGTATCACAGCCGACTGCCCGTGAGCCCCTTTCCAACTCCTTGGTCGAAGTTGAGTCTAGACTTTGCAAAAATATTTTACTAAGAGTGTTGCGTGGCTTACAGGCCCACATCGCAATGGATGGGATTAGGATCTTTTATTCCGCTCCTTTACTCTGGATTATGATCTCTCGTCTTTTTCGGGTAAATTTTTTACTAACTCTAACACTAGGATCTCATGATCACATCCACCCGGAGTTTTGATTATCTCAATACCTCTTTGAATGCATGATGCACATTCACTCACTGTCATTCGACACTTTTGAATTTCTTTGTTTCAGATGCGTCCTTGTTTCCGGCGTTCTCCTCACACTCGTCGGGAAGTGCAACTCATGCGTTCACATCCGCTGGTGTGCCAACGAAGCGGTTGCGCATTGCCATCGTTCTCGGACGCCAGATGTAACGCACGGCCTCCAACGAGGCAGCGGCGACAGGCCTGCGCCGGATCCAGCCCCGTCTGAGGGAGCAATGTTATTCTCCCGCCGGATTGATCCAAACGCTACCGTCGGGCATGTCTCCTCCTGGGAGTGGCCGCGCTCAAGGCGGACGACCACTCCTCCTCGGACTCACATTTAATGAGCTCCGGTTCAACGAATCGGGAGGTGTAGGACTTGGATCCGCTGCCCGCCGTGCCGAGCTGATCGACCGGGAGCTTGTCGGCAGAGGGGAGTGGACTAAAGGGATTGAAGTGGAGTGGAATGCAGCTAGGGTTTTCAGTCGGAGTGGCGCATAGGGTTGAATTAATGTGGCTTCAGATGGGCAGAGTGGGCCGGATCCGACGTGGCGGGCGTCCGGGCTCCCATATCCATCCTAGATATGAGATGGATATAGGGAGTGCCGCCTCCTCTACATTTTGGCCGAAATGGTTGCCTTGGTGGGTGACGTTTTTTCGTTCGGGTCCTTATATGGGCAGCCCATCCGAACGTTTACGGCCTGTATGGGGTCCGTTGTAGACGCTCTTAAGGTTTAATTGGCACTCCGACTCCCACCTTTACTTTCCTCAGATCCCCCCCTGCCAATTGAATTGGATGCTCCATGACAAGGATTGTGTAACCTGCAGTTGATCAGCGTTCCAGCATTCGGCTGCATCAGCGCCTGAACTTCACGATTTCGGCTATACACACTCCATATATATTCATCTACCCAGTGCAAGATTTCACCTCTCCTAATTGCCCATCAAATGCACTTAGATGCTACCTAGAGACTAGGCCACGGGCATATCACAAGGTTTACTTCGTTTACTTCCACTCTTACCATTCTGCCCAATAATTAGATTTTTCTAGATCAATACTGTGGATGCACCGATCCGGAGCTAACGGACTGGCACCCACCGCTGGCCCCGTTCATGGTTGTCCTGCTCACCGTCGCCATGGCCAACCCATTCAAGAGCGGGGAGAGAGGGAGAGAGAGAGACGGCGGGTGAAATGAGCCAGACGAGAGAGATACGGTCATGCATGGCAGGGTAACAAATATCTTTACTGCACGCTGTTACTCATGGTAGGGTTGACATTATTGTCCAGTCTCGCTTCATCATTCAATTGATGGGCGTACTAGTTAAATGTATAAACTACACAAAGAGGATCAAGGTTCAAAACCTAGTAACTCCTATATATATGTCTTTTTTATGATCGTTTGTTCGTTTTTCTCTCGCGTGCGTTGTTTTTGACTGGTGTCTTATTGTTTTTCTGATCTAAGATTGGGTTTGCGTTGCCTCCGCCGCCCGTCGACCCCCACGCATCTCTACTCCGACACCGGCACGACTTGCAGGCTCTCTTGAATGGCGCTACGGATGCGTGGACCACACCTCCACCTCATCCGATCAGGATCCTGCACCAACCACACCTCCACCCCGCTCGGCTGCATCAGTCTGCTGGCCTTGGCGTGACAACACATGTGATGACTGCCACTTGCACCCCTGCTCGAGTGTGGGCCGCCTGTAAGCGCCGGTTGTTTCGCCGCGCCGCGCTTCTTCGGTGCTAGGTACTACTACGGCCCCGTCTGTGAGCTGTTTGAACGTACCACCAAGTGGGTACTTGGCTTGACTAGGGTTATTAGCCCCGAAATTTTAGTGTGTGCAATTTTCCTTGAAGCTAAATTAATCTCATTGTATGACCATAGTCTCTGAAATTTTATCTTTTCATGGACATTCAATTGCGTGCCACTTGGTTTTCAATTGCCAAAGATCTTAGTTGTTCATCCTTTAGCTCATCTTCTTGTATTCTTCATTGAGGCCGCCTGTTTCCAACTTGATTCTTTCAAAACAAATGTTGGATTCAAGTATCCTTGAATGCTTTTCTCAATCTGTCTCGTTGGTTTTTCCAGTTGTAGCGGCGTGTGCAACAAGGGTGATGCTGCAAAAAAACTGACGAGGCCCACTAGTTCCAGCCCCCGCTTCGTCTTGATACACAACGGAGTGCCTGAAAAATCTTGCACTGCTGCGCACCGACGGCAGGTGGGCAGGCAACTTTTCAGCATCGACGGTGTGACCTGTCTTGCAGCGACGGCCTGGTCTCCCCTTTGTAGCAGCGGTGCCCCCGCGGTGGATCTCACTTGGTGCCAGATTTGCATCAGGGGCCTCTGATTTGGGAGTGGCAAACATACTTTTGGAGATGGGAAGAAGGTGAGAGGTATGGTTTTTGGCGCCAGCGGCATGGCCCCAACGGTGGGTTGGATAGGATTGAGTGGTGAGAGGGAGGAGAGATGGAGATGAAAGGAGACGTAAGTGATAGAAAAATTACTACTATCACGTACTAGTAGCGCCCCATTTTCCCCCCACGCTACAACTAACTAAATAGAAATTAAAAAATAAATAAAAGTCAATGCAATATTCATGATGGAAATCAAGACACGTCCAGTGCAAAAACTAAGTTCACCGAACCATCTTACACTTGCAGCATTCATGGATCCAACATTGAACATCTCTGCGACTCCGGTGTCGCAATAAACTGCAATTTCACAAACACTAGGTACTCATATAACAATATCATTAACCACAATACCAGATTTACTATAACCACAATCTCACAAACATTATAGTACTCATATATAGTCAACATGCATGGATAGATCATATGGGAACTAATAGTTGATAAGCAGTCACTAGGTAGTCATAGTAGCATATATATGGTTCAGCAGCCACACACATATAAGTTCTAGATGATATCGATGACGATCATCATCCTCCAAGCCTTGGCGTGGGTGTTTCCTAATAGTAATTAGGATGGCCTGTCCAACATGAAGATTCTTGCCAACGAGGAAGCTCTTCCACCCAACCGAGCTTAAGTGTGCGACCGTCCGTGCCCACGCCGTACGCACAGGTGGTGACGGAGCCACTTACGGTAGAGCGTATTCCGCAGAGCCTTCTTCATCAGGCTCGATACCACAACTCACAGATAGGCTCTTGACAATTTCTGAATAAGAAAAACATATCAATAATAAAGTAGCCTCGCACATACTCTTGCAAATATATTTCTACTAAGTATAATTTCTACACTATCAAAAGACAGTACTACATCTACTAAGCATGAATTCTACTAAAGTATGTATCTACACTCTTAACAGTTCCTTGGATCTAAACTAACATATATATCATTGGACTCTTAGCTACACTAATTGCATATCATCGATCGGATTCTACAGTAAACAATATATCATTGGACTCTAGCTACACCTAAAGCATATCATCGTCGACAGTAAGCATGCATTGGACTCTACACTAATTAAGCATGTCATCGACTCTACACTAAAGCATATCACCGGCTAGCTTCTACACAACATATCATTGGACTCTACACTAAGCATATCATCGGATTCACTAAGCATATCGTTGGACTCTACACTAAGGAAGCATGTAGTCGGATTCTACACTAAGCATATCATTGGATTCTACACTATGCATTACATCAGATCACATACAGATATTTGCATTTGTAAGTATACAATAAAGCATATCATCAAATTACTACAGTAAGTATACATACCATGACATGCCGATCAACCATGGTACTTGTCAGGCGGGTCACGAATGGCACCCCGACGAAGTCAGCACGTGGCGGAATTATGTCCCATAGGTTGCACACTCCTCCTCGCTCAGCCTCATTTTTGAGCATAGATGGCTTCATCAAGTGGGTCCTCATCATCCTCATCATCTTCCTCCGTGTTGACATAAATGATGGCCAGCTTGGGTCTTCTACGTCTGAAGGAGAACTGAACAACTCACCACAAGTGATCCCCATGTGGGCCATGAAACGGACCCATCCATCTCCCATCTGCGACATATTTCGTCCTTTCTCGCCCTCCATAGTGTATGGGCCCCCAGGAGCCTCAAAGTCACAGTGTCTCCGGTCAGCTTGTTGAATTCCAACCTCACATTCATGGGACCGATCTGTGTAAAAAAAGCAAATTGATATATACACAATGCATTAATGCCAATAACACTAAAACAAAATAGTGGTTTACAAGTTTCACATAATTTGGTTACCGCCGCATGAAGAAAACTCGGCTGGAAGTGATGCCGAACAGCGGCCGTTGTAAGGCTGCTGGCGCACCTTGACTTGCACAGTCGACATGGTGGTGGTGGTGGTGCGCCATTTTCCTATTATATATACAGCATTGATTGGATAGAGTTTATTAAACATCAATATTTGTGCTAACGCAAACATTCATCATGGGTTTATTTCAATGTTAGGGAAACTACTAGGGAAAAACATCATAGGGTTTATTTCAATGTTAGGGAACACACTAGGGAAACATCTCATATATATCAATGACACTAGGGAAATTAACTACACTATAATTAGTAACAAATTAACACACACAATCCTAATATACACTACAACACACACACACACACAATCCTAATATACACTACAAACACACATATACACCTATCAGAGTGGGGCGTCGTCGACCGGAGTGGGGGCGTGATGGAGTTGCGGGGGCGGCCGAGTGTGGGCCGTCGGCCAGAGTGTGGGGGCGGCGTCCGGATGGGGTCGATGGTGGCGGAGTGGGGGCAGCAGCAGGGGATCGAGTGGGGAGGCGCCGGAGTGGGGGCGGCACGGAGTGGGGGGACGGCCGGATATGGGGCAGCAGGGGAGTGGGAGCGGCCGGAGTGTGGGCAGCGTGTGACCAAGTCGGCGGCGAGAGGCGCGGGCGGCGAGAGGGCGGTGAGGGGGGGGAGGGGGATGAGCAGCGGAGGGGTGAGCATTATCCGCGCCGCGATGAGGGACCTGCGCGGCAGTGTGGTGGTGTGGCGGGGAGGAACCCTAACCGCGGTGTGGCGGGTGGAGGGGAGAGACGATCGAAGTGAGGGTGGTGGGGGGGGGGGCGGTGTTTTTCACTTGGTTGTAGTGTAGTAGCGCCGCGTACGGTGCCGGCGCTACTGCTAAGCCCCAGCTGTACACCACGGACAGCCCACGCTACAGCTAAGTGGGCTAGCGTTTTGGCCCTGCGGCCACGTAACAGCAGCGCGGCCCATGCTAACCAACGTTGCTGCTACCATTAGTCAGTAGCGCGTTGTGTACCGGGCGCTACTGGTACATACTAGTAGCGTGGGGCTCAAACAGGCGCTATGGGTAAACTTCCTACATAAGAATTTTCCTAGTAGTGCGTCTTGCCCATCCATGCTACCGGATCTACCACCCTCCCTCCTCACAACTTTCAGCTTATAGATGTCCTATTCTCACCTCATGTTGTTTCTAGTCTCATTTCCTTTCGTCAATTCACCAAAGATACTCTTTTTCAATTGAAGTTTTTTCCTATGGTTTTCTTGTGAAGGATCTTCGAACCAGGAGGGTAATCATGTTCTCATCTAGCTCTGGCGACCTCTATCTTTCTTCGGCAATAATAGTCTTGGAGCACTACCCCTCCGCACCCCGTCTCCAACGCGACGTGTGGACCGTCGGCTCGGCCCCCCAAGCCTCAAGCCATTTCGTCGTTAGCCGCACATGATTTTCTTTCTCCTTTAATAACTTGCGCACACTCCATGTAATGCTTGTCAACTAGGCTGCCAACCTTGCCCTCCCTTTTCCTTCTTCTAGAGTCGCACGTTTGCACCCTTCACTGATCCATTGTGATTTGTGGACAAGCCCCGTTGTAAGTTTCCGGATATCAATACTATTTGATTGTGCTTGATGATTACACCCATTTTTCTTGTCGTTCCCACTACGTCACAAGTCGGACATTCATCTACGCTGGCAACGCTTTCTCTCTTCGTTCGTACCCAATAGAAGGTCATCATTAAAGCATTACAATGTGACAACGGCGTTGAGTTCATCAACTCCACCTTGCGCACCTTCTTCTCCCGCGAACGGTATTTCCTGCCGGTTTTTCATGCCCTCACACATCTCCCCCAAAATGGTAAGGCCGAGCGCCTCCTTCGCACTTACTACCGACGTTGTTCGCACTCTCCTCTCTTCAAGCTAATCTCACCCCGCCCTTCTGGTCGAAGCGTTGCATACCGCCACCTACCTCGTAACCGGCGTCCCTCTCTCACCATTCACGGTCATACTCCATACACATGCTGCACGGCATTCCACCCCACCTACGACCACCTCCGCATCTTTGGGTGTCTTTGTTACCCCAACCTCTACGCCACAAGTGCCACAAACTCTCTCTCCCCGCTCCACTCGCTGTGTTTTTCCTCGGCTACCCCCTCGAGCACAAGGGTAACCACTGTTACGATCTCGCCACTCGACGTGTCATAGTCCTCCCGTCACATTATTTTCGACGAGAACACTTTTCCCCTACGCGCCTCCCACACCATCGCCCTCACTGCACCTCCCACAATAACTCCGGTGCATCCCCACACCTCCAACTGCCTGATTCCCTCCCAACCTCCTACCCGCATTGGTCCACCCACCCCGAAGGACGCCGCCATGCATGCCCATCCCGCCGTGTCAGCTGCCCCAGCCCTACCCACCTTCCAGTGTAACTCGCCCACTGGCCGCCACGGCCCGCCGAATCTCTCTTGCCCCACTCGCCGTCCCCGCGCACTATCTCGTGCCGCGCTCCACGAGTCTGCCGCGTCCCCACTCTTGGATGCGTGCCCACCACGTCTGTTTTCACCTGCCACGGATCTTCCTCGGATCCCGCCCTTCCAGTCCTATTCTGGACCCACGCCAATCTCCTCAGATTCCGCGCCCTCCACCCCTACGCAACCACTGTCTCCCTGTCCGGGCACTGCCAATAAACCCCCCCACAATTCCCACAAATGAAAGCCAGGCCAAATCGGGTTTTTGCCAACCTAAATGACTTTTTCTTGCAACACCACCACTCCCTTCATCTCACCCATCCCTTCCATGTACCGCTCCGCCCTCAAGGCCCCAAATTGGCAACATGCATGTTGTGAGATATGATGCTTTACTTAGAATTCGACTTGGTCTTTGGTTCCCAAACCTGCAGGTGTAAATGTGGTGACTGGCAAGTGGATCTTCCGCCACAAGTTCAACACCAATGGCACTTTGGCGCGTTACGGGCCCTTTGGGTGGTTCGGGCTTCACTTCAACATGAGGGTGTTGATTATGATGAGACGTTCAGCCCGGAGTGGTCCAAAGCACACCATTCAAGTTGTGCTCAGCATTGCCACATCCAGCTCCTGGCCCATTCACCAACTCACCAAGAATGCATTCCTCCATGGTGACCTCAATGGAGACCGTATATGTGCTCAACCCGCAGGGCTTGTGGACCCCTCGCCCCCGATCATGTCCTCTCCTTCGTAGTCTCTCTATGCTTAAAGCAAGCTCCCCGTACTTGGTTCCATCGATTTCGGTCCTTCCTCTTGGCCCTTGGGTTTTAGCTTCCAAGAGCGACTCCTCACTTTTCATTCTCCACCATGGTGCCTCCATTGCATATCTCCTAGTCTATGTGGAGTGATATCATCCTCACGGCTAGCACACCACATACACTTCACCGCATCATTCATGCCCTCAACATGAATTCTCCATGACCGATCTCAGGCAACAGTGGTGTTTGTGACAACATCAGCGCCTCATATATTGCATCTAATCCGTCCAACACCACCGCACGAACACTTGAGATTGGCCTCCACTTCGTCCGACCGTGTGGCACTTGGTGAAGCTCGCGACCCTGTCCCTTCGAGCTCTCAGTTTGCGGACTTGTTCACCAAGGGCCTTCCGTCACAGATATTCCATGATTTCGAGCCAGCCTCAACGTCCAACCGAATGGGCGTTCCGGCTGAGGGGGGGTGTTAGCATGTAATATACTGTGTATCTTGTTGTATATTACACGTACTGTTTCCTTGTATTTAGGATCGTGACTCACGCCCGGGCCTGCGTGCCACTTTTATCAGCTCCTAGTTACGACTCCTCGACTGTATAGTTGTATCAGTGTGGAATGAATCAATACAGAGCGATTCATCGCTGACTAGGAGGAGGTACGCCATTTGCAAGCGTTGACGGGTCCATGGGCCTTGGCCGTGGTGGGGTTGAGGACGACCATAATCCAGGCCGACGCCCCTGACGCGGATCTCCAGAGCACAGCCACGCCTTCGCTGGCGGACATGACATGGGCGGCATTGCTGGGAGGTATGAACAAAGGGATGGGTTTATGAGGACGCGGCGCCATTTGCCATGAGACCCTGGCCTCGGCGACGTCTCTCGTCGCAGCCTGAAAAGGATCCCGCACAAAATCATCTTCCGCTATCGACGCCAAAATCGCCTCGCTTCTTGAAAGTAATCCGATTGTGCACACTAAACAGGTGAACCAATCCGATTTGGTACACCCGCTGTCGTCATCATCGTCTCTGTTTTCCGTTGGCTATAGCAATGCAGCCAGGGGAAAAGAATGAATTTAACCTCACAATTTGCCGGCACTTTTTGGAAAAATATAGCGCAGTGAATTTGAGTAATTTTCTGCCTTATTTAAAATTTTCTCCATATTTTTGGCCCTGAACTTGTTACATTGTTTACAACATTATTAATGTTTCCCCGATTACTTGCTTGGCGACCACACTTCCTAGGCGTAGTGTGGGGTTGTTCGCCTTCGTGGCTGGATCTATGAAGTTTCCTTGTTTTTTCTTCGGGCATTTACGGAGCTTAGCTCTGTATTTAACTATTTGTCAAACTTTAGCACTCCGAGAATACCCTAAAATAAAAGGAAAGTACATTCAATCCTTGGGGAATCTTCGCATCATCATCCTCCACACATGCCCATGAGGCCCCGATTTACTAACAGGGAGTTCCATGATGTGTCGTAACAAAAAAAAATGCATGCACTAAGGCGTCATCTAATAGTGTAACGTTCATGTTTTTAATCTTGTTCATTATTTCAAAAAATCATTTTGAAAAAATTGCTTGAATTTCAAAAAAAATCTCATTTTCAAAAATAGTTCGAGTTTTTTAAATGCATATTTAAAAAATTGATCGAAATAAACAAACCAAAAAATACCAGTTTCCAAAAATGAACTGGGAACTACTGTGACAACCGTGTTCTCTTGGCTTCGTTTGCACGTCTAAAATTGGCCGTACGGTCGAATCGCTCCCTGTGCGAAGGGTCTTCAAATTGACGCATGCAGGTGCCATACAGGATGTCTCTTCCATGAGCGTTGCTCGAATCTAAGTGCAGACACAAAAGATATACTGCTTTCTATTCTTCTCCAATTTGCGTCCTTTTTTTCTTAATTTTTTTTTTTCCCACTTACCATTTCGCAACTTTCCCCCCTCAAAGGTCTACAGTATCTACGATCTCATTCTTTGCGCCTTATCACAATAAGATGTGTAATGATGTAAACTTGAGCTTAATAGCACATAATAGTAGTTTGATACTACAAAAGAAATCTCAATATAAACTATTCCAGTTCTTTTACCACTAGATATGATTGTACATTAAAATTCAAAAGATATCATTAGATCCATCATTGAATTAACTATCGTATTATATATCTCTAGTATTGTAGATGTTAATTATTTTGAATATAGTTTGGCCATGTAAATTTAAAAAATTATACAACAAAATCGTGTTTCCAAATCTTGATTTCAAAAATAGTTCAAACATTCAAAAATGTGCGTGGTTTCAAATTTTGTTAGAAGTTGAAAAAAATGTTCTCATTTTCCAATATTATTGACATTTTAACAGAATTTTCATTAATATAAAATTTTATTCAAGTTTCGACAAAGTTCATGTTTTTTTCACATTTCTTCACAATTTTGAAATTTGTTCACGTTTAGAAACTTCCTTGATTTTTTGAATTTTGTTAACATTTTTGAAAAAGTAGTCTGAGTTTTTGCAACACAGATCCCGACAGTGGCGTTACATTTGGTATCACAGCCGACTGCCCGTGAGCCCCTTTCCAACTCCTTGGTCGAAGTTGATCTAGACTTTGCAAAAATATTTTACTAGAGTGTTGCGTGGCTTACAGGCCCACATCGCAATGGATGGGATTAGGATCTTTTTATTTCCGCTCCTTTACTCTGATTATGATCTCTCGTCTTTTTCGGGTAAATTATTTTACTAACTCTAACACTAGGATCTCATGATCACATCCACCCGGAGTTTGTGATTATCCAAATACCTCTTTGAATGCATGAGGCGTCATCGTTCACGTGGAAGATGTAGCGCAGCTCCCAGCCATACAGCTGCCCACCGTCGTCGTCCCTGTCCTTAGGCGGCACGGCCCAGAAAGTGATCTTCCGCTGGCCCTCGACTCGCACGGCGATGCACAGCTCACCGCACAGCTCGAAGGGTTGCACGTGCACCGTCGGCAGCACCATGCCGGCTTCCCCAGTGGTGGAGTCCACCGGGAGGCGTAACGTGCGGTGTGCCTCGGTAGCCACGTCGATGACTAGCATCCGATCGGGAGTCCTGTAGTGCCCCCGCCGCTCCATCACCATGTATAGCTTGCCGTCGATGAGCACTGTCAACGGCAAGAAGAAGTCCGGCACCGCGTGGTTCGGTAACGTGCGCCGGTGCCGTCGCCACCTATTACCACCCGTTACGTCCAAGTAGCTCTTTGGCAACTCCCCGCGCTTGCGGACAAAGAGGCAGAAGAGCTTGTATTGATGGGAGGATGGGCTGAACCCCATGGCGTATTTGATGGGGTAGTCGATGTTGGACGGAGGCGGGATCTTTAGCGTGCCGCCGGTGACGGGGTTGCAGACGAAGAAGTGCCAATCTGCGTACTTGCCCGCGGGCGCGGCGAGGAGTGTTAGCATGTACACGTACTGTTTCATCTGTGTATCTTGTTGTATATGTACACGTACTGTTTCCTTGTATTTAGGATCGTGACTCACGCCCTGGCCTGCGTGCCACTTTTATCGGGCTCCTAGTTACGACTACTCGAGTGTATCAGTTGTATCAGTTGTGAATGAATCAATACAGAGCGCATTTCATCGTCTGACTTGGTATCAGACTCCAGGTTTCCCCATGGCCGCCGACTCCCCTTCCTCCTCGGCCACCAGCGCAGCCACCTCCCCGGCCTCCAGCCCAGCGACCTCGCCGGGCTCCTTCTCCGGCACAGGGACCTCCGCCGCCACCGCACCCTCCACCGCTCTGGCTCCTCGCCGTTCGTCTTCGGCGGCACCTCGGCTCCCACCTCCTCCCAATTCGCCCCTCTCTTCTCCACTACTGCACCTCCGCCGCCTCCGCCGGCCACCTCTTCTCAACACCACATTTTTAGAGACAGCATCCAAAACCACATCAAATTCCTCCTCAATCCCGACGACCACAACTATCATAAGTGGAAGTCCTTCTTCCTCATGGTCTTGATCCGGTATGGCGTCGCCCACTTCATCGAGCACCAACTCCCGCCCAACGCCGACGCCACCACCCGTGAACTTGATGCCCACCTCGTTCTCTGGATCTACGCCACACTCGCCGATCCCCTTGTCGACAACGTCGTCGGTGCCACCTCCACGTACGAGCTCTGGACTCGGATCCGCGACTACTTCCTCGCCAATCGGGCTGCCCGGTACATGATGCTCAACCGGCAATACCGTAATCTCAAGCAGGGGGGTCTCTCCGTCACGGAGTACGCTCGCCGCATGAAGCTTCTCACCGCCGGGCTTGCGGATATCGATCACGCGGTCACTGAGGTGGACCTCACCACCCAGTTCCTCCACGGCATCGACAAACGCCTCGACACCATCCGCGTCGTCTTGGGCGACACCGTCCCCTTGCCGCCGTTCAAGACGGTGTTCTCCCGCCTCAAGCTTGCGGAGGAGAATCTGGCCCAGCGCACCGCCGACGAGCCTGCCACCATCCTCTCCATCACCGGGGGTGCCGCTCCTTCTGGGAGCTCCTCCGGCCAGGCCGGCCCGTCTGGCGTGCGCACCGGTGATCGCGGTGACCGCTCCGTCGAGCGCAGTGCCGACCGCGGTGGGCACGGTCACCAGCAAAGCCGCGGCTTCGGAAATCGCTAGGATGGCGGTGACCGTGGCCGTGGGCGCGGTCGCGACCGTGGACGCGGGCGTGGCGACCAGGGGCAGCGTGCTTCAACAACTTCTCTGCGCCCCTCCCCAATCCCTACATGGGCTTCTTCGCCCCCTACGGGATGGCCCTGCCCAATCTGTGCCCCGGCTGGGTCCCTCCGAACTCCGCTGGCGTGCTTGGTCCGTGGCCCGGCTCGCATGCCCAGTCCTACCAGATGCACCCCTCGGCCTACCCTCCGCCACCTCCTCCACAACAGCCGTCGTGGGATCACCTAGCAACGCTCCAAGCTTTCTACACCGCTCACGGCTTCCCCAACACAGGTTCCGCGCCAAATGAATGGTACCTCGACAGCGGCGCCACGTCCCACATCACCAGCAACCCTGGTAACCTCGATCTCTCTAATTCTTCTGTAAAGCGTCGTTTCTCTAGCATTGCTGTTGGCAATGGCACTCATCACTACTAGGAAAAACATTACCAGCAGCGTAGGTTTTTTGCATACCAGTAGCGTGGGTGTCCGCTCTACTACTAAGGCGCTACAGCTAAATTTTAGCAGTAGCGCGTTTTTTACCCTGCGCTACAGCTAAAATATTTAGTAGTAGCGCTCCATTTTTCCCCCACGCTACTACTATCTAAGTACTAGTAGCGCTCCATTTACACCTACGCTACTACTATCACGTACTAGTAGCGCCCCATTTTCCCCCCACGCTACAACTAACTAAATAGAAATTAAAAAAATAAATAAAAGTCAGATGCAATATTCATGATGGAAATCAAGACACGTCCAGTGCAAATAAACTAAGTTCACAGAACCATCTTAGCACTTGCAGCATTCATGGATCCAACATTGAACATCTCTGCGACCTCCGGTGTCGCAATAAACTGCAATTTCACAAACACTAGGTACTCATATAACAATATCATTAACCACAATACCAGATTTACTATAACCACAATCTCACAAACATTATAGGTACTCATATATAGTCAACATGCATGGATAGATCATATGGCGAACTAATAGTTGATAAGCAGTCTACTAGGTAGTCATAGTAGCATATATATGGTTCAGCAGCCACACACATATACAGTTCTAGATGATATCGATGACGATCATCATCCTCAAGCCTTGGCGGTGGGTGTTCCTAATAGTAATTAGGATGGCCTGTCCAACATGAAGATTCTTGCCAACGAGGAAGCTCTTCCACCCAACCGAGCTTAAGTGTGTGCGACCGTCCGTGCCCACGCCGTACGCACAGGTGGTGACGGAGCCACTTACGGTAAGGCGTATTCCAGCAGAGCCTTCTTCATCAGGCTCGATACCACAACTCACAGATAGGCTCTTTGACAATTTCTGAATAAGAAAAACATATCAATTAATAAGTAGCCTCGCACATACTCTTGCAAATATATTTCTACTAAGTATAGATTTCTACACTATCAAAAGACAG
>CM022302.1:14115409-14177954 GCA_011799875.1 Thinopyrum elongatum | reverse complement strand
AATTCCCACAAAATGAAAGCCAGGGCCAAATCGGGTTTTTGCCAACCTAAATGACTTTTTCTTGCCAACACCACCACTCCCTTCATCTCACCCATCCCTTCCATGTACCGCTCCGCCCTCAAGGACCCAAATTGGCAACATGCAATGTGTGAGGAATATGATGCTTTACTTAAGAATTCGACTTGGTCTTTGGTTCCCAAACCTGCAGGTGTAAATGTGGTGACTGGCAAGTGGATCTTCCGCCACAAGTTCAACACCAATGGCACTTTGGCGCGTTACAGGGCCCGTTGGGTGGTTCGTGGCTTCACTCAACATGAGGGTGTTGATTATGATGAGACGTTCAGCCCGGTGGTCAAACCAGCCACCATTCAAGTTGTGCTCAGCATTGCCACATCCAGCTCCTGGCCCATTCACCAACTCAACGTCAAGAATGCATTCCTCCATGGTGACCTCAAGGAGACCGTATATTGTGCTCAACCCGCAGGGCTTGTGGACCCCTCGCACCCCGATCATGTCTATCTCCTTCGTAAGTCTCTCTATGGCTTAAAGCAAGCTCCCCGTACTTGGTTCCATCGATTTCGGTCCTTCCTCTTGGCCCTTGGGTTTTTAGCTTCCAAGAGCGACTCCTCACTTTTCATTCTCCACCATGGTGCCTCCATTGCATATCTCCTAGTCTATGTGGATGATATCATCCTCACGGCTAGCACACCACATACACTTCACCGCATCATTCATGCCCTCAAACATGAATTCTCCATGACCGATCTCAGGCAACAGTGGTGTATTGTGACAACATCAGCGCCTCATATATTGCATCTAATCCCGTCCAACACCAGCGCACGAAGCACATTGAGATTGGCCTCCACTTCGTCCACGACCGTGTGGCACTTGGTGAAGCTCGCGACCCCATGTCCCTTCGAGCTCTCAGTTTGCGGACTTGTTCACCAAGGGCCTTCCGTCACAGATATTCCATGAGTTTCGAGCCAGCCTCAACGTCCAACCGAATGGCGTTCCGGCTGAGGGGGGGTGTTAGCATGTAATATACGTGTGTATCTTGTTGTATATGTACACGTACTGTTTCCTTGTATTTAGGATCGTGACTCACGCCCTGGCCTGCGTGCCACTTTTATCAGGCTCCTAGTTACGACTCCTCGACTGTATAAGTTGTATCAGTTGTGAATGAATCAATACAGAGCGCATTTCATCGCCTGACTAGGAGGAGGTAGCCATTGCAAGCGTTGACGGGGTCCATGGCCTTGGCCGTGGTGGGGTTGAGGACGACCATATCCAGGCCGACGCCCCTGACGCGGATCTCCAAGACAGCCAACGCCTTCGCTGGCGGACATGACATGGGCGGCATGGCTGTGGAGGTAGACAAAGGATGGGTTGATGAGGACGCGGCGCCATTGCCATGAGACACAGTGGCCTCGGGCGACGTCTCTCGTCGGCAGCCTGAAAAGGATCCCGCACAAAATCATCTCCGCTATCGACTCCAAAATCGCCTCGCTTCTTGAAAGTAATCCGATTTGCACACTAAACAGTGAACCAATCCGATTTGGTACACCCGTGTCGTCATCATCGTCTCTGTTTTCCGTTGGCTATAGCATGCAGCCAGGGAGAAAAAAGGAATGAATTTAACCTCACAATTTGCCGGCACTTTTTGGAAAAATATAGCGCAGTGAATTTGAGTAATTTCTGCCTTATTTAAATTTTCTCATATTTTTGGCCCTGAACTTGTTACATTGTTTACAACATTTATTAATGTTTCCCCGATTACTTGCTTTGCGGACCACACTTCCTAGGCGTAGGTGGTGGGTTGTTCGCCTTCGTGGCTGGATCTATGAAGTTTCCTTGTTTTTTCTTCGGGCATTTACGGAGCTTAAGCTCTGTATTTAACTATTTGTCAAACTTTAGCACTCCGAGAATACCCATAAAATAAAAGGAAAGTACAATTCAATCCTTGGGGAATCTTCCATCATCTTCATCCCACACATGCCCATGAGGCCCCGATGTTACTAACAGGGAGTTCCATGATGTCGTCGTAACAAAAAAAAATGGCATGCACTAGGCGTCATCTAATAGTGTAACGTTCATGTTTTTTAATACTTGTTCATTATTTCAAAAAAATCATGTTGAAAAAATTGCTTGAATTTCAAAAAAAAATCTCATTTTCAAAAAATAGTTCGAGTTTTTTAAATGCATATTTAAAAAATTGATCGAAATAAACAAACCAAAAAATACCAGTTTCCAAAAATGAACTGGGAACTACTGTGACAACCGTGTTCTCTTGGCTTCGTTTGCTACGTCTAAAATTGGCCGGTACGGTCGAATCGCTCCCTGTGCGAAGGGTCTTCAAATTGACGCATGCAGGTGCCATACAGGATGTCTCTCCATGAGCGTTGTGCTCGAATCTAAGTGCAGACGATCTAAAGGTGGACGACTCGATTATAACTTTGCTAAATTGCAGTCGTCTGAAATTTAGCAAAGCCCAAGTAAATTAGGGTTAAGAGTTTTAGTATACTCTATGCATAAAAGAATAATCTCAATATAAAAGCATATTCCAAGTTCTTTTACGCCACTCCAAAAGAATATTTGATGTGGTTGTTACTAATTGAAAAACTATCAACATTCACAATATAAAATTGATATCATTAGATCCATCATTGAATTAACTATCGTATTATATATCTCTAGTATTGTAGATGTTAATTATTTTGAATATAAGTTTGGCCATGTAAATTTAAAAAAATGTTATACAAAAAATCGGTGTTTCCAAATCTTGATTTCAAAAATAGTTCAAACATTCAAAAAATGTGCGTGGTTTCAAATTTTGTTAGAAGTTGAAAAAAATGTTCTCATTTTCCAATATTATTGACATTTTACAGAATTTTTCATTAATATAAAATTTTATTCAAGTTTTGAAAAAAGTTCATGTTTTTTCAACATTTCTTCACAATTTTGAAATTTGTTCACGTTTAGAAACTTCCTTGATTTTTGAATTTTGTTAACATTTTGAAAAAGTTGTCTGAGTTTTTTGCAAACACAGATCCCGACAGTGGCGTTACATGTTGGTATCACAGCCGACTGCCCGTAGGAAGCCCCTTTCCAACTCCTTGGTCGAAGTTGAGTCTAGACTTTGCAAAAATATTTTACTAAGAGTGTTGCGTGGCTTACAGGCCCACATCGCAATGGATGGGATTAGGATCTTTTATTCCGCTCCTTTACTCTGGATTATGATCTCTCGTCTTTTCGGGTAAAATTTTACTAACTCTAACACTAGGATCTCATGATCACATCCACCCGGAGTTTTGATTATCTGCAAATACCTCTTTGAATGCATGATGCAACATTCACTCACTGTCATTCGACACTTTTGAAATTTCTTTGTTTCAGATGCGTCCTTTGTTTCCGGCGTTTCCTCACACTCGTCGGGAAGTGCAACTCATGCGTTCACATCCGCCTTGGTGTGCCAACGAAGCGGTTGCGCATTTGCCATCGTTCTCGGACGCCAGATGTAACGCACTGCCTCCAACGAGGCAGCGGCGACAGGCCTGGCGCCGGATCCAAGCCCCGTCTGAGGGGAGGCAATGTATTCCCGCCGGATTGAGTCCAAACGCTACCGTCGGGCAGTCTCCTCCTGGGAGTGGCCGAGCGCAAGGCGGACGACCATCTCCTCCTCGGGACCACATGTAATGAGCTCCGGTTCAACGAATCGGGAGGTGTAGGACTTGGATCCGCTGCCCGCCGTGCCGGAGCTGATCGGACGGGAGCTTGTCGGCAGAGGGGAGTGGACTAAAGGGGAGTGAAGTGGAGTGGAATGCAGCTAGGGTTTCAGTCGGAGTGCGCATAGGGTTGAATTAATGTGGCTTCAGATGGGCCAGAGTGGGCCGGATCCGACGTGGCGGAGTGTCCGGGCGTCCCCATATCCATCCTAGATATGAGATGGATATAGGGAGTGCCGCCCGTCCTGACATTTGGGCCAGAAATGGTTGCCTTGGTGGGTGACGTTTTTTCGTTCGGTCATTGATCGGGCAGCCCATCCGAACGTTTACGGCCTGTATGGGGTCCGGTTGTAGACGCTCTTAAGGGTTAAATTTGGCACTCCGATGCCCACCGTTTACTTTCTCAGATACCCCCTCCAATTGAATTGGATGCTCCATGACAAGGATTGTGTACCTGCAGTTGATCAGCTTTCCAGCAATTCCGGCTGCATCAGCGCCTGAACTTCACGATTTCGGCTAATACACACTCCATCATATATTCATATACCCAGTGCAAGATTTCAACCTCTCCTAATTGCCCGATCAAAATGCACTTAGATGCTACCTAGAGACTAGGCCACGGGCATATCACAAGGTTTACTTCGTTTATCTTCCACTCTTACCATTCTGCCCAAATAATTAGATTTTTCTAGGATCAATACTGTGGATGCACCGGATCCGGAGCTAACGGACTGGCTACCCACCGCTGGCCCCTTCATGGTTGTCCTGCTCACCGTCGCCATGGCCAACCCATTCAAGAGCGGGGAGAGAGGGAGAGAGAGAGACGGGGCGGGTGAAATGAGCCAGACGAGAGAGAATACGGTCATGCATGGGCAGGGTAACAAATATCTTTACTGCACGCTGTTACTCATGGGTAGGGTTGACATATATTGCCAGTCTCGCTTCATCAGTTCAGATTGATGGGCGTACTAGTTAAATGTATAAACTTACAACAAAGAGGATCAAGGTTCAAAACCTAGTAAACTCCTATATATATGTCTTTTTTATGATCGTTTGATTCGGGTTTTTCTCTCGCGTCGGTTGTTTTGACTGGTGTCTTATTGTTTTCTGATCTAAGATTGGTTTGCGTTGCCTGCCGCCGCCCGTCGACCCCCACGCATCTCTACTCCGACACCGGCACGACTTGCAGGCTTCTTCATTGAATAGGCTGACGGATGCGTGGACCACACCTCCACCTCATCCGATCAGGATCCTGCACCAACCACACCTCCACCCCGCTCGGCTGCATCAGTCTGCTGGCCTTGGCGTGACAACACATGTGATGAGCTGCACACGTTGCACCCTGCTCGAGTGTGGGCCGCCTGTAAGCGCCGGTTGTTCGCCGCGCCGCGCTTCTTCGGTGCTAGGTACTACCTACGGCCCCGTCTGTGAGCTGTTTGAACGTACACCAAGTGGGTACTTGGCTTGACTAGGGTTATTAGCCCGCGAAATTTTAGTGTGTGCAATTTTCCTTGAAGCTAAATTAATCTCATTGTATGACCATAGTCTCTGAAATTTTATCTTTTCATGGAACGATTCAATTGCGAGCCACTTGGTTTTCAGATTGCCAAAGATACTTAGTTGTTCATCCTTTAGCTCATCTTTCTTGTATTCTTCATTGAGCCGCCTGTTTCCAACTTGATTCTTTCAAAACAAATGTTGATTCGCAAGTATTCCTTGAATGCTTTTTCAATCTGTCTCGTTGGTTTTTCCAGTTGTAGCAAGGCCGTGTGCAACAAGGGTGATGGCTGCAAAAAAACTGACGAGGCCCACTAGTTCCAGCCCCCGCTTCGTCTTGATACACAAACGGAGTGCCGGTAGAAAATCTTGCACTGCTGCGCACCGACGGCAGGTGGGCAGGCAGACTTTCAGCATCGACGGTGTGACCTGTCTTGCAGCGACGGCCTGGTCTCCCCTTTGTACCAGCGGTGCCCCGCGGTGGATCTCACTTGGGTGCCAGGATTTGCATCAGGGGCCTCTGATTTGGGAGGTGGCAACATACTTTTGGAGATGGGAGAGAAGGTGAGAGGTATGGTTGTTGGCGCCAGCGGCATGGCCCCAACGGTGGGTTGGATAGGATTGAGGGGTGAGAGGGAGGAGAGATGGAGATGAAGAGGAGACGTAAAGTGATAGAAAAATTATGTGCTTTACTCGTCTGCATGCATAAGGAAAACAATCAAGAAATGGAGAGTGAAGTAAGTGATAAAAAAGCTTCGTGCTTCATTCGTCCTATCTATAAGAGGCCAACACATATGAAAAATGTAATCTATTCTTTGTTTTTTTTGCTCAGTGGGCCATCCGCCGGTAGTTCCAGTCTTAATACTTATTTTTGCCATTTTTTATTTTGTTTTGAAAAATGAGTGTGTGCGAGTTGTTTATGTCAAGAAAACCTTCAAAATCGGTTTATTCAGCGAACGGGCCGTGCTACACGTCGGCTGGCTGATCTTTAAAACAAATCATTGAACTAGATTTCATATTGTATATCTCTAGTATTATAGATGTTAATTATTTTACATAAAAATTTGGTCAAACTTTATAAAATTTGACTTAAAACAAATTTTACGTGTGAAATAAAAAGAAGAGTACGATGAAGTCTTCGTACATGATCCAAAGCAATTGATCCGCAACATAGTTAGTTTCTCCAGTGCTAGTAGTTGTCGCTAGGTGGTCTTCGGACCTAGATTTACTTTTTACCTCTAGTGTTCATTGTATTACCTTGAGAATTGATGAATAGATCGGAAGTTATCCTCGCAAAAAAAAAAAGTTAGTTTCGCGTCGTGGTGGACGTTGTCTCCGTTCGTTGTCCCTGTAGTCAAAAAGTGACGGGAAAGGGCCACCAAACCTTTCCTTATCGGGCATTTTTTTCTTTTCCTTTTTTTTTTACTCTCCGATGGACCTTCTCGGACGGGAAAACCAGCCTAAATCCTTGCAACGAGAGTTTTCCTTTTCTCGGTTAATTAGGGAGAAAATCTGCATGCCATAATGGAAGAAAATCTGCAAGCGATAATGGAGTAGTACTGAACTGAGCTGGGTTCAGATTCAGTCTCCTTCTGGACTACGGCTTGAATTCGATACGGAATCCATCCATCGGTCGCATGGCTGGTCATGGGACGCGTGCAAATATTAAGCAACGAGCACGATCGTGTCAATAGCAATGTTACAATGGAGTCCGTGGCAGAGGACAACCACCTAGACGTGTACACGCTAGGTGGCGGCCGCAAGTGGCGCCGGCACACAGACCGCTTCGGTGAGTACCAGGCGTACTCGGCTGGCTCTCCTCCGGTGCTCATCGATGGCAAGCTATACATGCTGACGAGGAACAACGACCGTTATAAGACGCCGGTCAAGATAGAGGTGATCGACGTGGCATGGGAGATGCATGGCACATATAGTCTCATGCCCTTCATGTCCGTCAATGCTGCCATGGACGTCATGCAGCTGGACGGGCGACCGCACGTCGCTGTGCATGTCCTCAACAACACTCGTGCCGAGTTCCGTCCGTGGGCCATGCCTCCGCCATGGGTGGTGTCGTGGAAAGGCCAGCGTCGGATGCACAAGAAGCTGCCTGGCGATTGGGAACTACGCTATACCTTTTTCGGCAATCGCCCTAAGATTTACAATTCCCTCTACGACGACCCTAGGGGCGTCTGGGTCGGCGGTGACGGGATGCTCTGCTGCGGTGAACGGAGGGCTACCACCTGCACAAGCACAATACCACCAATGAGAAGGAGCACAAGCTTGATTGTGGTTTAGCATGGGATCACCAAGTTAGTCTGCCGCATGATGGAAAACACCGTTGGAGCATCTACATACGGGGGGCTACCGTCCCGGTTTAGGCTCCCTTTATGATCTTGATGTGCAGCACGAGGAGGACGGGGGGCAATTCGAGCACGCCTTGTTACATGCTCTGCGAACGATGCCAAAAGACCACCATAGAACAACGGCAGTGACAACTGACAAGCATACTGCTAGTTAGAGGGTTCATTACTACCAAGGGCCCCGTCTGTGAGTTGTTTAAACATACACCAAGTAGGTACTTGATTTGATCAGGGTATTTTACCTAGGACGG
This sequence comes from Thinopyrum elongatum, assembly GCA_011799875.1. Taxonomy (NCBI): domain Eukaryota; kingdom Viridiplantae; phylum Streptophyta; class Magnoliopsida; order Poales; family Poaceae; genus Thinopyrum; species Thinopyrum elongatum. The sequence goes on along the minus strand of CM022302.1, from coordinate 14,170,124 downwards.
AAGAAAAACAGTGGTTATTACAGATGGGCAAGTAGGCCGCGAAATTTTATGTGCAATTTTCCTTGAAGTTAAATAATCTCGTTGTATGACCACTATAAGGGAAGTGGATTTTTCCTAACTCTATGCGCACACAACTCGAATCGCTGACGTTCATCATGCGTGATGTCCAATCCATGTAGCCCACCACTGTGTTAGCCATGCAATGTATCGTACAGTTCTTTATATTTGTTTGTCACAAGCACTGCATTCATCATGTTATTGGGCCGGCATGATAGACTGCAATTCTTTTTTGTTGTGCGCGTAACCTACGTGGATGCTAATTAAATTCTGACATAGAAATTAATATTCTGGAGATTCCTTTTTTAACACATCATGAACTAACAATCGCACTATGTATATAAAGTTCTTTTACGCCCTCCGTTCCTAAATATAAGTCTTTTTAGGAATGGAGGGAGTAATTTTTATGGAAAAGTTAACACTGTGTTAACACAGTTCTTCGGTTCCAGATACATTTTCTAGCAAGGCTCTTTCTTATTTCTATCAAAATGCAGACCCACTATTCAGAAAGTTCTTCAGACCATTATTCTGTTTATTTAGCACTTTATTACAATGAAAATGCAATCAAAGTACACTAATTTTATGAAATGATTATACAAAGTTCTTTAGAAATTGAAATTAAAGTTCAAGTATGGAATTAATAAAGTTCAAGCTACTAAAAATCATCTTTCAATTTCAGTTAACAAAAATGTGTTTCAAATGTATCCAAAACAGATCTTGTTCTAAAGGGCTTGGCGCCACGAGTTCAAATATGTGTTTCAAAAACGAGATTTTGGTTTTAAAGATATGAACCATCTAAATTGTCAAAAGAAAATGAAAAGTGATGGAGTTAGAGGAGAGAGGGAAGATATTGTAGGCATGCATGTGTCAGTCTGTGCGCTGGAAGAGAGAGAGAAGAACCATGCACATGCAAGGGGCTGGCATCCACATGGACCAGCCACGGCAGCAATTCACGTTGCGCGCTCAACTAGATAGGATTCGCCATATTCACACACTCAGCAAACAGGACTCAATTGGCCACTGTCCGTCGAAGGTAACTCGGTACTGTTTATCTAGCTTCTCAACTGCTCGAGAAGCAAGACATAGCAGTTGAGAAGCTAGATAAAGAAGCCCGAGATTACAATATTTTTTTTTTCTGTAATAGGCCTCTCGGTACTGTTTATCTTTTTAGGGTTTGTAGATAATGTCACATAACATGATGTCACAAAAGTTAACACTATTTGCGCCAAAAAAGTTGCCACTAAAAAGAAACTAAGAAAAAAACCAGATATCATCACAACACTATTGAACTCAAAAACAGGGGAGATCGCCATGTGTTTTATGGATTTCAATTTCCCCCAATCGAGAATGACCAAATCTGAACACTACAGAATGCACGTCACCAAAAAAAAACTTAAAGATAGTAAAAGTGCAAGACTAACTTTGATCGATCGTATATATCTGCATACACTCATCCCTGTGAATGCACACACGCACAACCTACCCCTATTAGCACCTCCAAGAAACTGAGCCGACATATCGTTTTGAGATTTTGCGAAGTCATCGTACGTGCCTCGTAGTCGACGGGAAGCGTCTCCTCACATTGAACGTGTATCGCCGGAAATCTTGAAATAAATCTAGGATAAATGCGAGCACCAGGACTGGAACCCTGATGTGTTGGGGATACAACTGTCCTTCTAACCATCCAACCACAGGTTGGTTCGCATTGCATTGCTTGCGTGTTGGTCTGCGATTTTGAACCACATGCATGACTAAAGATGAATAGATTGGAAGTTTTCTCGTAAAATCATAAAAAATAAATCAAGAGAAGGGATAAATGATATAACTTCACAAAGTTCCACTCAATAAATAAATAAATAGAATGGGTAAGTTAGACAATGCATGGTAATCTTGCTTTAGTTGGGGTGGAGTAAAACAAATATGCAGGATTGATTACACGAGGGGGTTACACAGCGAATAACATGAGGTACTATGGATAATTCAGCAGTATCTTTACTTCCGACGAAAATAAGGCTTGAAATGTAGGTACATCTTTTCTTAACTTGCAAACAAATCTAGATATTATGTTGTTGGCTTGCGATTTCTCTTGGCAGAGAAGTCGTTACTGCAATCGGTGGAGCGTCGCTTCTTCGATGATTGTTGCTGGCATCGCAGAGCATTTATCAACTCATGCTCGAAATGTTCTTGTTCCGCACTGCGCTGCAGCGACGATGGCATGGCGAAGGTGAGACGAGGTGAGAGCAGGCTAGGACGGTAGCCGCCATAGACGCTCCACTGCTGGTGCTTGGGTGCCGCGGGCAACTGCATCCAATGATCCCAGCCCAAGAAACAACCTGCAGCCTTTTGCTGCTTATCCCTGGTGGTGTCGTACATATAGAGATGGTTGCCTAGCTTGTAGCATAGCATGCCTTCGCAAGCGTCAAACCAGGCACCACTCGGCTGATCCCTGCCATCGTCGTTCACGTGAAAGGTGTATAGCACCTCCCAGCCATGCAGCCGATCACGTTCACTGTCGTGGTGGGGACAGAACCCAGAACGAGAGCTGCCTTCGGCTGGCGACACGCACTGCCACGCACAATTGGCCACGCAGATCGAAGGGATGCACCACAACCGCATCTCCCAAGATGGAGTCCACCGGGATGCGGTACGTCTCGTGCATCTCGCTGGCGACATCGATGACCAGCATCCTGTCGGGCACCCGGTAGTGCTGCGGACGCTGCGTCACCACGTACAGCTTGCCATCAACGAGTGCCAGCGATGGCGAGTGGAGGCCAAATACGGCGCTATAACGGAACATGCGCGGGTGTCGGCGCCACCCTCTACCGTTAGGGTCGCCCAGAGTGCACACATCCAAGTAGTTGGCCCATGTCTGGGGAATAGCAATGGCATCCCGGGAGCAGAGGCGGAAGAGCTTGTACTGACGGGTGGACGGGCTGAACACCATAGCGTACGTGATGTTGTCCGTGGAGTGGTATATGTCCTCATACTCCTCGCCGGGACCCTGCGGCGCTAGGACATTGAGCATCATGCCGGTGATGGGGTTGCACGCAAACAAAGGCCAGCCCTTGACGTGGGAAGCGAGGAGGAGGAAACCGTCGCAAACGTTGCAGGGGAAGTAGCCAGCGGCTAGGTTGGCAACGCTGCGGCGACCGGAGTGGGGGCGGTATGGAATGGCAGGGGCGGGCCGTGTGTGGTGCGCGTCGGCCAGAGTGTGGGGGCGGCGGCCGGGAGTGGGTCGATGGTGGCGGAGTGGGGCAGCAGCAGGGAGGGGAGGGGGGGGAGCGCGGAGTGGGGGCGGCAGGCGGAGTGGGGCGGCCGGATAGTGGGGCAGCAGGGGAGTGGGGGGAGGCGGCCGGAGTGTGGGCAGCGGTGACCAAAGAGGCGCGGCGAGAGCGCGCGGGCGGCGAGAGGGGGGCGTGAGGGGGGGAGGGGGAGAGCAGCAGGGGATGAGCATTATCCGCGCCGGCGATGAGGGGACCTGCGGCGGCAGTGGTGGTGGTGGCTGGGAGGAACCCTAACCGCGGTGGTGGCGGGTGGAGGGGAGAGGACGATCGAAGTGAGGGGGTGGGGGGGGGGGGGCGGTGTTTTCACTTGGTGTAGTAGTGCGCGCGCGTACGGGCCGGCGCTACTGCTAACCCTGCTGTAGCACCAGCGGACAGCCCACGCTACCCTAAGTGGGCTAGCGTTTTGGCCCTGCGCCCACGTAACAGCAGCGCGGCCCATGCTAACCAACGTTGCTGCTACAGTAGCAGTAGCGCGTTTTGTACCGGGCGCACTGGTACATACTAGTAGCGGGGGGGCTCAAACAGGCGCTATTGGTAAACTTCTACATATAAGAATTTTCCTATAGTGGCGTCTTCCCATCCATGCTACCGGATCTACCCCCCGCCTCCTCACAACTTTCAGCTTAGAGATGTCCTATTCTCACCTCATGTTGTTACTAGTCTCATTTCCGTTCGCAATTCCCAAGATAACTCTTTTTCAATTGAAGTTTTTTCCCTATGGTTTTCTTGTGAAGATCTTCGAACCAGAGGGTAATCATGTTCTCAGCTAGCTCTGGCGACCTCTATCTTTCTTCGGCAATAATAAGTCTTGAGCACTACCCTCTCCGCCACCGTCTCCAACGCGACGTTGGCACCGTCGCTCGGCCCCCCAAGCCCTCAAGCCATTTCGTCGTTAGCCGCACATGATTTCTTTCTCCCTGTAATAAACTTGCGCAACTCCCATGTAATGCTTGTCAACTAGGCTGCCAACCTTGCCTCCCTTTTCCTTCTTCTAGTAGTCGCACGTTTGCACCCTTTCAGCTGATCATTGTGATTTGTGGACAAGCCCCGTTGTAAGTTTTTCCGGATATCAATACTATTGATTGTGCTTGATGATTACACCCATTTTTCTTGGTCGTTCCCACTACGTCACAACGGACACTTCATCTACCGCTGCAACGCTTTCTCTCCTTCGTTCGTACCCAATAGAAGGTCATCATTAAAGCATTACAATGTGACAACGGCGGTGAGTTCATCAACTCCACCTTGCGCACCTTCTTCTCCGCGAACGGTATTTCCTGCCGGTTTTCATGCCCTCACACATCTCCCCAAAATGGTAAGCCCGAGCGCCTCCTTCGCACTACTACGACGTTGTTCGCACTCTCCTCCTTCAAGCTAATCTCACCCCCCGCCTTCGGGTCGAAGCGTTGCATACCGCCACCTACCCTCGAAAACCGGCGTCCCTCTCGCACCATTCACGGTCATACTCCTACTACAGCTTGCACGGCATTCACCCCACCTACGACCACCTCCGCATCTTTGGGTGTCTTTGTTACCCCAACCTCTACGCCACATGCCCACAAACTCTCTCCCCGCTCCACTCGCTGTTTTTCCTCGGCTACCCCCTCGAGCACAAGGGTAACCACTGTTACGATCTCGCCACTCGACGTTCATAGTCTCCCGTCACATTATTTTCGACGAGACACTTTTCCCTACGCGCCTCCCCCACCATCGCCCTCACTGCAGCCTCCCAAATAAATCCGGTGCGATCCCCACACCTCCAACTGCCTATTCCCTCCCAACCTCCTACCCGCATTGGTCCACCCACCCCGAAGGAGACGCCGCCATGCATGCCCATCCCGCCGTCAGCTGCCCCCAGCCCTGACCCACCTTCCACGTGTAACTCGCCCACTGGCCCCACCGGCCCGCCGAATCTCTCTCGCCCCACTCGCCGTCCCCACGCACTATCTCGGCCGCGCCTCCCACGTTCTGCCGCGTCCCCACTCTTGGATCGCGTGCCCACCACGTCTGTTTCACCTGCCCACGGATCTTCCTCGGACCCCGCCCCTTCCAGTCCTATTCTGGACCCACGCAATCCTCCTCAGATTCCGCGCCCTCCACCCTCACGCAACCACGTCTCCCTGTCCGGGCCTGCCAATTAAACCCCCCCAACTTCCCACAAATAAAGCCAGGGCCAATCGGGTTTTTGCCAACCTAAATGACTTTTTCTTGCCACACACCACAACTCCCTTCATCTCACCCACTCCCTTCCTACCGCTCCGCCCTCAGGACCCAAATTGGCAACATGCAATGTGTGAGGAATATGATGCTTTACTTAAGAATTCGACTTGGTCTTTGGTTCCCAAACCTGCAGGTGTAAATGTGGTGACTGGCAAGTGGATCTTCCGCCACAGTTCAACACCAATGGCACTTTGGCGCGTTACAGGGCCCTGGGTGGTTCGTGGCTTCACTCAACATGAGGGTGTTGATTATGATGAGACGTTCAGCCCGGTGGTAAACCAGCCACCATTCAAGTTGTGCTCAGCATCCCACATCCAGCTCCTGCCCATTCACCAACTCAACGTCAAGAATGCATTCCTCCATGGTGACCTCAAGAGACCGTATATTGTGCTCAACCCGCAGGGCTTGTGGACCCCTCGCACCCCGATCATGTCTATCTCCTTCGTAGTCTCTCTATGGCTTAAAGCAAGCTCCCCGTACTTGGTTCCATCGATTTCGGTCCTTCCTCTGGCCCTTGGGTTTTTAGCTTCCAAGAGCGACTCCTCACTTTTCATTCTCCACCATGGTGCCTCCATTGCATATCTCCTAGTCTATGTGGATATATCTCCTCACGGCTAGCACACCACATACACTTCACCGCATCATTCATGCCCTCAAACATGAATTCTCCATGACCGATCTCAGCAACAGTGGGTATTGTGACAACATCAGCGCCTCATATATTGCATCTAATCCCGTCCAACCCAGCGCACGAAGCACTTGAGATTGGCCTCCACTTCGTCCGCGACCGTGTGGCACTTGGTGAAGCTCGACCCCATGTCCCTCGAGCTCTCAGTTTGCGACTGGTTCACCAAGGGCCTTCCGTCACAGATATTCCATGAGTTTCGAGCCAGCCTCAACGTCAACCGAATGGCGTTCCGGCTGAGGGGGGTGGTTAGCATGTAATATACGTGTGTCTTTGTTGTATATTGTACACGTACTGTTTCCTTGTATTTAGGATCGTGACTCACGCCCTGGCCTGCGTGCCACTTTTATCAGGCTCCTAGTTACGACTCCTCGACTGTAAAGTTGTATCAGTTGTGAATGAATCAATACAGAGCGCATTCTCATCGCCTGACTAGAGGAGGTAGCCATTGCAAGCGTTGACGGGGTCCATGGCCTTGGCCGTGGTGGGGTTGAGGACGACCATATCCAGGCCGACGCCCCTGACGCGGATCTCCAAGACAGCCAACGCCTTCGCTGGCGGACATGACATGGGCGGCATGGCTGTGGAGGTAGACAAAGGATGGGTTGATGAGGACGCGGCGCCATTGCCATGAGACGCAGTGGCCTCGGCGACGTCTCTCGTCGGCAGCCTGAAAAGGATCCCGCACAAAATCATCTCCGCTATCGACTCCAAAATCGCCTCGCTTCTTGAAAGTAATCCGATTTGCACACTAAACAGTGAACAAATCCGATTTGGTACACCCGTGTCGTCATCATCGTCTCTGTTTTCCGTTGGCTATAGCATGCAGCCAGGGAGAAAAAAGGAATGAATTTACACCTCACAATTTGCCGGCACTTTTTGGAAAAATATAGCGCAGTGAATTTGAGTATTTCTGCCTTATTTAAATTTTCTCATATTTTTGGCCCGGAACTTGTTACATTGTTTACAACATTTATTAATGTTTCCCTCCGATTACTTGCTTTGCGGACCACACTTCCTAGGCTAGGTGGTGGGTTGTTCGCCTTCTGGCTGGATCTATGAGTTTCCTTGTTTTTTCTTCGGGCATTTACGGAGCTTAAGCCTCTTTTTAACTATTTGTCAAACTTTAGCACTCCGAATCCCATAAAATAAAGGAAAGTACAATTCAATCCTTGGGGAATCTTCCATCATCTTCATCCCACACATGCCCATGAGGCCCCGATTTACTAACAGGGAGTTCCATGATTTCGTCGTAACAAAAAAAAAATGGCATGCCTAGGCGTCATCTAATAGTGTACGTTCATGTTTTTTAATACTTGTTCATTATTTCAAAAAAATCATGTTGAAAAAATTGCTTGAATTCCAAAAAAAATCTCATTTTCAAAAAATAGTTCGAGTTTTTTAAATGCATATTTAAAAAATTGATCGAAATAAACAAACCAAAAAATACCAGTTTCCAAAAATGAACTGGGAACTACTGTGACAACCGTGTTCTCTTGGCTTCGTTTGCTACTTCTAAAATTGGCCGGTACGGTCGAATCGCTCCCTGTGCGAAGGGTCTTCAAATTGACGCATGCAGGTGCCATACAGGATGTCTCTCCATGAGCGTTGTGCTCGAATCTAAGTGCAGACGATCTAAAGGTGGACGACTCGATTATAACTTTGCTAAATTGCAGTCGTCTGAAATTTAGCAAAGCCCAAGTAAATTAGGGTTGAGATTTTTAGTATACTCTATGCATAAAGAATAATCTCAATATAAAAGCATATTCCAAGTTCTTTAACGCCACTCCAAAAGAATATTTGATGTGGTTGTTACTAATTGAAAAACTATCAACATTCACAATATAAATTGATATCATTAGATCCATCATTGAATTAACTATCGTATTATAATCTCTAGTATTGTAGATGTTAATTATTTTGAATATAGTTTGGCCATGTAAATTTAAAAAAATGTTATACAAAAATCGTGTGTTTCCAAATCTTGATTTCAAAAATAGTTCAAACATTCAAAAAATGTGCGTGGTTTCAAATTTTGTTAGAAGTTGAAAAAATGTTCTCATTTTCCAATATTATTACATTTTACAGAATTTTTCATTAATAAAAATTTTATTCAAGTTTCGAAAAAGTTCATGTTTTTTCAACATTTCTTCACAATTTTGAAATTTGTTCACGTTTAGAAACTTCCTTGATTTTTGAATTTTGTTAACATTTTGAAAAAGTAGTCTGAGTTTTTTGCAAACACAGATCCCGACAGTGGCGTTACAGTTTTATCACAGCCGACTGCCCGTAGGAAGCCCCTTTCCAACTCCTTGGTCGAAGTTGAGTCTAGACTTTGCAAAAATATTTTACTAAGAGTGTTGCGTGGCTTACAGGCCCACATCGCAATGGATGGGATTAGGACTTTTTATTCCGCTCCTTTACTCTGGATTATGATCTCTCTTCTTTTCGGGTAAAATTTTACTAACTCTAACACTAGGATCTCGATCACATCCACCCGGAGTTTTGATTATTGCAAATACTCTTTGAATGCATGATGCAACATTCACTCACTGTCATTCGACACTTTTGAAATTTCTTTGTTTCAGTGCGTCCTTTGTTTCCGGCGTTTCCTCACACTCGTCGGGAAGTGCAACTCATGCGTTCACATCCGCCTTGGTGTGCCAACGAAGCGTTGCGCATTTGCCATCGTTCTCGGACCAGATGTAACGCACTGCCTCCAACGAGGCAGCGGCGACAGGCCTGGCGCCGGATCCAAGCCCCGTCTGAGGGGAGGCAATGTATTCCCGCCGGATTGAGTCCAAACGCTACCGTCGGGCAGTCTCCTCCCGGGAGTGGCCGAGCGCAAGGCGGACGACCATCTCCTCCTCGGGACCACATGTAAGAGCTCCGTTCAACGAATCGGAGGTGTAGGACTGGGATCCGCTGCCCGCCGTGCCGGAGCTGATCACGGGAGCTTGTCGGCGAGGGGAGTGGACTAAAGGGGAGTGAAGTGGAGTGGAATGCAGCTAGGGTTTCAGTCGGAGTGCGCATAGGTTGAATTAATGTGGCTTCAGATGGGCCAGAGTGGGCCGGATCCGACGTGGCGGCGCGTCCGGGCCCCCCAATCCATCCTAGATATGAGATGGATATAGGGAGTGCCGCCCGTCCTGACCATTGGGCCAGAAATGGTTGCCTTGGTGGTTGACGTTTTTTCGTTCGTTCATTGATCGGGCAGCCCATCCGAACGTTTACGGCCTGTATGGGGTCCGGTTGTAGACGCTCTTAAGGGTTAAATTTGGCCTCCGACGCCCACCGTTTACTTTCTCAGATACCCCCTCCAATTGAATTGGATGCTCCATGACAAGGATTGTGTCCCTGCAGTTGAAGCGTTCCAGCAATTCCGGCTGCATCAGCGCCTGAACTTCACGATTTCGGCTAATACACACTCCATCATATATTCATATACCCAGTGCAAGATTTCAACCTCTCCTAATTGCCCGATCAAAATGCACTTAGATGCTACCTAGAACTAGGCCACGGGCATATCACAAGGTTTACTTCGTTTATCTTCCACTCTTACCATTCTGCCCAAATAATTAGATTTTTCTAGGATCAATACTGTGGATGCACCGGATCCGGAGCTAACGGACTGGCTACCCACCGCTGGCCCCTTCATGGTTGTCCTGCTCACCGTCGCCATGGCCAACCCATTCAAGAGCGGGAGAGAGGGAAGAGAGAGACGGGGCGGGTGAAATGAGCCAGACGAAGAGAATACGGTCATGCATGGGCAGGGTAACAAATATCTTACTGCACGCTGTTACTCATGGGTAGGGTTGACATATATTGCCAGTCTCGCTTCATCAGTTCAGATTGATGGCGTACTGTTAAATGTATAAACTTACAACAAAGAGGATCAAGTTCAAAACCTAGTAAACTCCTATATATATGTCTTTTTTATGATCGTTTGATTCGGGTTTTTCTCCTCGTGTCGGTTGTTTTGACTGGTGTCTTATTGTTTTTCTGATCTAAGATTGGTTTTGCGTTGCCTGCCGCCGGCCCGTCGACCCCCACGCATCTCTACTCCGACACCGGCACGACTTGCAGGCTTCTTAATTGACTAGGCTACGGATGCGTGAACCACACCTCCACCTCACCGATCAGGATCCTGCACCAACCACACCTCCACCCCGCTCGGCTGCATCAGTCTGCTGGCCTTGGCGTGACAACACATGTGATGAGCTGCACACCTTGCACCCTGCTCGAGTGTGGGCCGCCTGTAAGCGCCGTTGTTCGCCGCGCCGCGCTTCTTCGGTGCTAGGTACTACCTACGGCCCCGTCTGTGAGCTGTTTGAACGTACACCAAGTGGGTACTTGGCTTGACTAGGGTTATTAGCCCGCGAAATTTTAGTGTGTGCAATTTTCCTTGAAGCTAAATTAATCTCATTGTATGACCATAGTCTCTGAAATTTTATCTTTTCATGGAACGTTCAATTGCGGCCACTTGGTTTTCAGATTGCCAAAGATACTTAGTTGTTCATCCTTTAGCTCATCTTTCTTGTATTCTTCTTTGACCGCCTGTTTCCAACTTGATTTTTCAAAACAAATGTTGATTCCCAAGTATTCCTTGATGCTTTTTCAATCTGTCTCGTTGTTTTTTCCAGTTGTAGCAAGCCGTGTGCAACAGGGTGATGGCTGAAAAAAACTGACAGGCCCACTAGTTCCAGCCCGCTTCGTCTTGATAACAAACGGAGTGCCGGTAGAAAATCTTGCACTGCGCTGCGCACCGACGGGTGGGCAGGCAGACTTTCAGCATCGACGGTGTGACCTGTCTTGCAGCGACGGCCTGGTCTCCCCTTTGTAGCACGCGTTGCCCCCGCGGTGGATCTCACTTGGGTGCCAGGATTTGCATCAGGGGCCTCTGATTTGGGAGGTGGCAACATACTTTTGGATGGGAGAGAAGGTGAGAGGTATGGTTGTTGGCGCCAGCGGCATGGCCCCAATGGTGGGTTGGATAGGATTGAGGGTGAGAGGGAGGAGATGGAGATGAAGAGGAGACGTAAAGTGATAGAAATTATGTGCTTTACTCGTCTGCATGCATAAGAAAACATCAAGAAATGGAAGTGAAGTAAGTGATAAAAAAGCTTCGTGCTTCATTCGTCCTATCTATAAGAGGCCAACACATATGAAAAATGTATCATTTTTGTTTTTTTTGCTCAGTGGGCCATCCGCCGGTAGTTCCAGTCTTAATACTTATTTTTGCCATTTTTATTTTGTTTGAAAAATGAGTGTGGTGCAGTTGTTTATGTCAAGAAAACCTTCAAATCGGTTATTCAGCGAACGGGCCGTGCTACACGTCGGCTGGCTGATCTTTAAAACAAATCATTGAACTAGATTTCATATTGTATATCTCTAGTATTATAGATGTTAATTATTTTACATAAAAATTTGGTCAAACTTTATAAATTTGACTTAAAACAAATTTTATGTGTGAAATAAAAGAAGAGTACGATGAAGTCTTCGTACATGATCCAAAGCAATTGATCCCCAACATAGTTAGTTTCTCCAGTGCTAGTAGTTGTCGCTAGGTGGTCTTCGACCTAGATTTACTTTTTTACCTCTAGTGTTCATTGTATTACCTTGAGAATTGATGAATAGATCGGAAGTTTCCTCGCAAAAAAAAAAGTTAGTTTCGCGTCTGTGTGGACGTTGTCTCCGTTCGTTGTCCCTGTAGTCAAAAAGTGACGGGAAAGGCCACCAAACCTTTCCTTATCGGGCATTTTTTTCTTTTCCTTTTTTTTTACTCTCCGATGGACCTTCTCGGACGGAAAACCAGCCTAAATCCTTGCAACGAGAGTTTTCCTTTTCTCGGTTAATAGGGAGAAAATCTGCATGCCATAATGGAAGAAAATCTGCAAGCGATAATGGAGTAGTACTGAACTGACTGGGTTCAGATTCAGTCTCCTTCTGGACTACGGCTTGAATTCGATACGGAATCCATCCATCGGTCGCTGGCTGGTCATGGGACGCGTGCAAATATTAAGCAACGAGCACGATCGTGTCAATAGCAATGTTACAATGGAGTCCTGGCAGAGGACAACCACCTAGACTTGTACACGCTAGGTGCGGCCGCAAGGGGCGCCGGCACACAGACCCTTCGGTGAGTACCAGCGTACTCGGCTGGCTCTCCTCCGGTGCTCATCGATGGCAAGCTATACATGCTGACGAGGAACAACGACCGTTATAAACGCCGGTCAAGATAGAGGTGATCGACGTGGCATGGGAGATGCATGGCACATATAGTCTCATGCCCTTCATGTCCGTCAATGCTGCCATGGACGTCATGGAGCTGGACGGGCGACCACGTCGCTTGCATGTCCTCAACAACACTCTGCCAGCTCCGTCCGTGGGCCATGCCTCCGCCATGGGTGGTGTCGTGGAAAGGCCAGCGTCGGATGCACAAGAAGCTGCCTGGCGATTGGGAACTACGCTATAACTTTTTCGGCAATCGCCCTAAGATTTACAATTCCCTCTACGACGACCCTAGGGGCGTCTGGGTCGGCGGTGACGGGATGCTCTGCTGCGGTGAACGGAGGGCTACCACCTGTACAACACAATACCACATGAGAAGGAGCACAAGCTTGATTGTGGTTTAGCATGGGATCACCATTTAGTCTGCCGCATGATGGAAAACACCGTTGGAGCATCTACATACGGGGGGCTACCGTCCCGGTTTAGGCTCCCTTTATGATCTTTGATGTGTCAGCACGAGGAGGACGGGGCGCATTCGAGCACGCCTTGTTCATCTCTGCGAACGATGCCAAAAGACCACCATAGAACAACGGCAGTGACAACTGACAAGCATACTGCTATGTTAGAGGGTTCATAACTACCAAGGGCCCCGCTGTGAGTTGTTTAACATACACCAAGTAGTGTACTTGATTTGATCAGGGTATTTTACCTAGGACGGAAGAAAACAGTGGTTATTACAGATGGGCAGTAGGCCGCAAATTTTATGTGCAATTTTCCTTGAAGTTAATAATCTCGTTGTATGACCTATAAGGGAAGGGATTTTTGCTAACTCTATGCGCACACAACTCGAATCGCTGACGTTCATCATGCGTGATGTCCAATCCATGTAGCCCACCACTGTTTTTAGCCATGCAATGTATCGTACAGTTTCTTTAATTTGTTTGTCACAAGCACTGCATTCATCATTTTATTGGGCCGGCATGATAGACTGCAATTCTTTTTTGTTGTGCGCGTAACCTACGTGATGCTAATTAAATTCTGACATAGAAATTTATTCTGGGATTCCTTTTTACAACACATCCGACTAACAATCGCACTATGTATATAAAGTTCTTTTACGCCCTCCGTTCCTAAATATAAGTCTTTTTAGGAGGAGGGAGTAATTTTTATGGAAAAGTTAACACTGTGTTTAACACAGTTCTTCGGTTCCAGATACATTTTCTAGCAAGGCTCTTTCTTATTTCTAACAAAGTGCAGACCCACTATTCAGAAAGTTCTCAGACCATTATTCTGTTTATTTAGCACTTTATTACAATGAAATGCAATCAAGTACACTAATTTTATGAAATGATTATACAAAGTTCTTAGAAATTGAAATTAAAGTTCAAGTATGGAATTAATAGTTCTAGATGATATCGATGACGATCATCATCCTCAAGCCTTGGCGGTGGGTGTTCCTAATAGTAATTAGGATGGCCTGTCCAACATGAAGATTCTTGCCAACGAGGAAGCTCTTCCACCCAACCGAGCTTAAGTGTGTGCGACCGTCCGTGCCCACGCCGTACGCACAGGTGGTGACGGAGCCACTTACGGTAAGGCGTATTCCAGCAGAGCCTTCTTCATCAGGCTCGATACCACAACTCACAGATAGGCTCTTTGACAATTTCTGAATAAGAAAAACATATCAATTAATAAGTAGCCTCGCACATACTCTTGCAAATATATTTCTACTAAGTATAGATTTCTACACTATCAAAAGACAGTACTACATTTCTACTAAGCATGAATTCTACTAATAAGTATGTATTCTACACTCTTAACAGTTCCTTGGATTCTAAACTAAGCATATATATCATTGGACTCTAGCTACACTAAATTGCATATCATCGATCGGATTCTACAGTAAACATATATATCATTGGACTCTAGCTACACACTAAAGCATATCATCGATCGGACAGTAAGCATGTCATTGGACTCTACACTAATTAAGCATGTCATCGGACTCTACACTAAAGCATATCACCGGCTAGCTTCTACACAACATATCATTGGACTCTACACTAAGCATATCATCGGATTCACTAAGCATATCGTTGGACTCTACACTAAGGAAGCATGTAGTCGGATTCTACACTAAGAATATCATTGGATTCTACACTATGCATTACATCAGATTCTACATACAGATAATTTGCATTTGTAAGTATAACAATAAAGCATATCATCAAATTACTACAGTAAGTATAACATACCATGACATGCCGATCAACCATGGTACTTGTCAGGCGGGTCACGAATGGCACCCCGACGAAGTCAGCACGTGGCGGAATTATGTCCCATAGGTTGCACACCTCCTCCTCGCTCAGCCTCATTCTTTGAGCATAGATGGCTTCATCAAGTGGGTCCTCATCATCCTCATCATCTTCCTCCGTGTTGACATAAATGATGGCCAGCTTGGGTCTTTCTACTCTGAAGGAGAAGCTGATCAACTCACCACAAGTGATACCCATGTGGGCCATGAAACGGACCCATCCATCTCCCATCTGCGACATATTTCGTCCTTTCTCGACCTCCATAGTGTATGGGCCCCCAGGAGCCTCAAAGGTCACAGTGTCTCCGGTCAGCTTGTTGAATTCCAACCTCACATTCCATGGGACCGATCTGTGTAAAAAAAGCAAATTGATATATACACAATGCATTAATGCCAATAACACTAAAAACAAAATAGTGGTTACAAGTTTCACATAATTTGTTACCGCCGCATGAAGAAAACTCGGCTGGAAGTAGATGCCGAACAGCGTGCCAGTTGTAAGGCTGCTGGCGCACCTTGACTTGCACAGTCGACATGGTGGTGGTGGTGGTGGCGCCATTTTCCTATTATATATAAGCATTGATTGGATAGAGTTAATTAAACATCAATATTTGTGCTAACGCAAACATTCATCATAGGGTTTATTTCAATGTTAGGGAAACTACTAGGGAAAAACATCATAGGGTTTATTTCAATGTTAGGGAAACTACACTAGGGAAACATCTCATATATATCAATGACACTAGGGAAATTAACTACACTATAATTAGTAACAAATTAACACACACAATCCTAATATACACTACAAACACACACACACACACAATCCTAATATACACTACAAACACACATATACAACAATATGCAGAGTGGGGCGCGGCGACCGGAGTGGGGGCGGTGATGGAGTGGCAGGGGGGCGGCCGGAGTGTGGGGCGCGTCGGCCAGAGTGTGGGGGCGGCGGCCGGAGTGGGTCGATGGTGGGGAGTGGGGCAGCAGAAGGGGAGAGAGTGGGGAGGCGGGGGGAGTGGGGGCGGCAGCGGAGTGGGGGGAGGCGGATAGTGGGGCAGCAGGGGATGTGGGGAGGCGGCCGGAGTGTGGGAGCGGTGACCAAGAGGCGGCGGCGAGAGCGCGGGCGGCGGGACGGGGGCGAGAGAGGGGGGGGGGAGGGGGGGGGGGAGGGGGAGGAGAGAGGAGGGATAGCTTATGGGGGATGAGGGGACCTGCGGCGGAGTGGTGGTGGGGGCTGGGAGGAACCTAACCGCGGTGGTGCGGGTGGAGGGGAGAGGACGATCGAAGTGAGGGGGGGGGGGGGGGGGGGGGTGTTTTCACTTGGTGTAGTAGTAGCGCCGCGTACGGGCCGGCGCTACTGCTAAGCCCCTAGCTGTAGCACCAGCGGACAGCCCACGCTACAGCTAAGTGGGCTAGCGTTTTGGCCCTGCGGCCCATGTAACAGCAGCGCGGCCCATGCTAACCAACGTTGCTGCTACACAGTAGCAGTAGCGCGTTTTGTACCGGGCGCTACTGGTACATACTAGTAGCGTGGGGGCTCAAACAGGCGCTATTGGTAAACTTCTACATATAAGAATTTTCCTAGTAGTGCGTCTTCCCATCCATGCTACCGGATCTACCACCCTGCCTCCTCACAACTTTCAGCTTAGAGATGTCCTATTCTCACCTCATGTTGTTACTAGTCTCATTTCCGTTCGTCAATTCACCAAAGATAACTCTTTTTCAATTGAAGTTTTTTCCCTATGGTTTTCTTGTGAAGGATCTTCGAACCAGGAGGGTAATCATGTTCTCAGCTAGCTCTGGCGACCTCTATCTTTCTTCGGCAATAATAAGTCTTGGAGCACTACCCTCTCCGCCACCGTCTCCAACGCGGACGTGTGGCACCGTCGGCTCGGCCCCCCAAGCCCTCAAGCCATTTCGTCGTTAGCCGCACATGATTTTCTTTCTCCCTGTAATAAACTTGCGCACACTCCATGTAATGCTTGTCAACTAGGCTGCCAACCTTGCCTCCCTTTTCCTTCTTCTAGTAGTCGCACGTTTGCACCCTTTCAGCTGATCCATTGTGATTTGTGGACAAGCCCCGTTGTAAGTTTTTCCGGATATCAATACTATTTGATTGTGCTTGATGATTACACCCATTTTTCTTGGTCGTTCCCACTACGTCACAAGTCGGACACTTCATCTACGCTGCAACGCTTTCTCTCCTTCGTTCGTACCCAATAGAAGGTCATCATTAAAGCATTACAATGTGACAACGGCGGTGAGTTCATCAACTCCACCTTGCGCACCTTCTTCTCCGCGAACGGTATTTCCTGCCGGTTTTCATGCCCTCACACATCTCCCCAAAATGGTAAGGCCGAGCGCCTCCTTCACACTACTAACGACGTTGTTCGCACTCTCCTCCTTCAAGCTAATCTCACCCCGCCCTTCTGGGTCGAAGCGTTGCATACCGCCACCTACCTCGTAAACCGGCGTCCCTCTCGCACCATTCACGGTCATACTCCATACTACATGCTGCACGGCATTCACCCCACCTACGACCACCTCCGCATCTTTGGGTGTCTTTGTTACCCCAACCTCTACGCCACAAGTGCCCACAAACTCTCTCCCCGCTCCACTCGCTGTGTTTTCCTCGGCTACCCCCTCGAGCACAAGGGTAACCACTGTTACGATCTCGCCACTCGACGTGTCATAGTCTCCCGTCACATTATTTTCGACGAGAACACTTTTCCCTACGCGCCTCCCACACCATCGCCCTCACTGCAGCCTCCCACAATAAATCCGGTGCGATCCCCACACCTCCAACTGCCTGATTCCCTCCCAACCTCCTACCCGCATTGGTCCACCCACCCCGAAGGGACGCCGCCATGCATGCCCATCCCGCCGTGTCAGCTGCCCCCAGCCCTGACCCACCTTCCACGTGTAACTCGCCCACTGGCCCGCACCGGCCCGCCGAATCTCTCTCGCCCCACTCGCCGTCCCCACGCACTATCTCGGGCCGCGCCTCCACCGAGTCTGCCGCGTCCCCACTCTTGGATCGCGTGCCCACCACGTCTGTTTCACCTGCCCACGGATCTTCCTCGGATCCCGCCCCTTCCAGTCCTATTCTGGACCCCACGCAATCCTCCTCAGATTCCGCGCCCTCCACCCCTACGCAACCACGTCTCCCTGTCCGGGCACTGCCAATTAAACCCCCCCATAATTCCCACAAAATGAAAGCCAGGGCCAAATCGGGTTTTTGCCAACCTAAATGACTTTTTCTTGCCAACACCACCACTCCCTTCATCTCACCCATCCCTTCCATGTACCGCTCCGCCCTCAAGGACCCAAATTGGCAACATGCAATGTGTGAGGAATATGATGCTTTACTTAAGAATTCGACTTGGTCTTTGGTTCCCAAACCTGCAGGTGTAAATGTGGTGACTGGCAAGTGGATCTTCCGCCACAAGTTCAACACCAATGGCACTTTGGCGCGTTACAGGGCCCGTTGGGTGGTTCGTGGCTTCACTCAACATGAGGGTGTTGATTATGATGAGACGTTCAGCCCGGTGGTCAAACCAGCCACCATTCAAGTTGTGCTCAGCATTGCCACATCCAGCTCCTGGCCCATTCACCAACTCAACGTCAAGAATGCATTCCTCCATGGTGACCTCAAGGAGACCGTATATTGTGCTCAACCCGCAGGGCTTGTGGACCCCTCGCACCCCGATCATGTCTATCTCCTTCGTAAGTCTCTCTATGGCTTAAAGCAAGCTCCCCGTACTTGGTTCCATCGATTTCGGTCCTTCCTCTTGGCCCTTGGGTTTTTAGCTTCCAAGAGCGACTCCTCACTTTTCATTCTCCACCATGGTGCCTCCATTGCATATCTCCTAGTCTATGTGGATGATATCATCCTCACGGCTAGCACACCACATACACTTCACCGCATCATTCATGCCCTCAAACATGAATTCTCCATGACCGATCTCAGGCAACAGTGGTGTATTGTGACAACATCAGCGCCTCATATATTGCATCTAATCCCGTCCAACACCAGCGCACGAAGCACATTGAGATTGGCCTCCACTTCGTCCGCGACCGTGTGGCACTTGGTGAAGCTCACGACCCCATGTCCCTTCGAGCTCTCAGTTTGCAGACTTGTTCACCAAGGGCCTTCCGTCACAGATATTCCATGAGTTTCGAGCCAGCCTCAACGTCCAACCGAATGGCGTTCCGGCTGAGGGGGGGTGTTAGCATGTAATATACGTGTGTATCTTGTTGTATATGTACACGTACTGTTTCCTTGTATTTAGGATCGTGACTCACGCCCTGGCCTGCGTGCCACTTTTATCAGGCTCCTAGTTACGACTCCTCGACTGTATAAGTTGTATCAGTTGTGAATGAATCAATACAGAGCGCATTTCATCGCCTGACTAGGAGGAGGTAGCCATTGCAAGCGTTGACGGGGTCCATGGCCTTGGCCGTGGTGGGGTTGAGGACGACCATATCCAGGCCGACGCCCCTGACGCGGATCTCCAAGACAGCCAACGCCTTCGCTGGCGGACATGACATGGGCGGCATGGCTGTGGAGGTAGACAAAGGATGGGTTGATGAGGACGCGGCGCCATTGCCATGAGACGCAGTGGCCTCGGGCGACGTCTCTCGTCGGCAGCCTGAAAAGGATCCCGCACAAAATCATCTCCGCTATCGACTCCAAAATCGCCTCGCTTCTTGAAAGTAATCCGATTTGCACACTAAACAGTGAACCAATCCGATTTGGTACACCCGTGTCGTCATCATCGTCTCTGTTTTCCGTTGGCTATAGCATGCAGCCAGGGAGAAAAAAGGAATGAATTTAACCTCACAATTTGCCGGCACTTTTTGGAAAAATATAGCGCAGTGAATTTGAGTAATTTCTGCCTTATTTAAATTTTCTCATATTTTTGGCCCTGAACTTGTTACATTGTTTACAACATTTATTAATGTTTCCCCGATTACTTGCTTTGCGGACCACACTTCCTAGGCGTAGGTGGTGGGTTGTTCGCCTTCGTGGCTGGATCTATGAAGTTTCCTTGTTTTTTCTTCGGGCATTTACGGAGCTTAAGCTCTCTGTATTTAACTATTTGTCAAACTTTAGCACTCCGAGAATACCCATAAAATAAAAGGAAAGTACAATTCAATCCTTGGGGAATCTTCCATCATCTTCATCCCACACATGCCCATGAGGCCCCGATGTTACTAACAGGGAGTTCCATGATTTCGTCGTAACAAAAAAAAAATGGCATGCACTAGGCGTCATCTAATAGTGTAACGTTCATGTTTTTTAATACTTGTTCATTATTTCAAAAAAATCATGTTGAAAAAATTGCTTGAATTTCAAAAAAAAATCTCATTTTCAAAAAATAGTTCGAGTTTTTTAAATGCATATTTAAAAAATTGATCGAAATAAACAAACCAAAAAATACCAGTTTCCAAAAATGAACTGGGAACTACTGTGACAACCGTGTTCTCTTGGCTTCGTTTGCTACGTCTAAAATTGGCCGGTACGGTCGAATCGCTCCCTGTGCGAAGGGTCTTCAAATTGACGCATGCAGGTGCCATACAGGATGTCTCTCCATGAGCGTTGTGCTCGAATCTAAGTGCAGACGATCTAAAGGTGGACGACTCGATTATAACTTTGCTAAATTGCAGTCGTCTGAAATTTAGCAAAGCCCAAGTAAATTAGGGTTAAGAGTTTTAGTATACTCTATGCATAAAAGAATAATCTCAATATAAAAGCATATTCCAAGTTCTTTTACGCCACTCCAAAAGAATATTTGATGTGGTTGTTACTAATTGAAAAACTATCAACATTCACAATATAAAATTGATATCATTAGATCCATCATTGAATTAACTATCGTATTATATATCTCTAGTATTGTAGATGTTAATTATTTTGAATATAAGTTTGGCCATGTAAATTTAAAAAAATGTTATACAAAAAATCGGTGTTTCCAAATCTTGATTTCAAAAATAGTTCAAACATTCAAAAAATGTGCGTGGTTTCAAATTTTGTTAGAAGTTGAAAAAAATGTTCTCATTTTCCAATATTATTGACATTTTACAGAATTTTTCATTAATATAAAATTTTATTCAAGTTTCGAAAAAAGTTCATGTTTTTTCAACATTTCTTCACAATTTTGAAATTTGTTCACGTTTAGAAACTTCCTTGATTTTTGAATTTTGTTAACATTTTGAAAAAGTAGTCTGAGTTTTTTGCAAACACAGATCCCGACAGTGGCGTTACATGTTGGTATCACAGCCGACTGCCCGTAGGAAGCCCCTTTCCAACTCCTTGGTCGAAGTTGAGTCTAGACTTTGCAAAAATATTTTACTAAGAGTGTTGCGTGGCTTACAGGCCCACATCGCAATGGATGGGATTAGGATCTTTTATTCCGCTCCTTTACTCTGGATTATGATCTCTCGTCTTTTCGGGTAAAATTTTACTAACTCTAACACTAGGATCTCATGATCACATCCACCCGGAGTTTTGATTATCTGCAAATACCTCTTTGAATGCATGATGCAACATTCACTCACTGTCATTCGACACTTTTGAAATTTCTTTGTTTCAGATGCGTCCTTTGTTTCCGGCGTTTCCTCACACTCGTCGGGAAGTGCAACTCATGCGTTCACATCCGCCTTGGTGTGCCAACGAAGCGGTTGCGCATTTGCCATCGTTCTCGGATGCCAGATGTAACGCACTGCCTCCAACGAGGCAGCGGCGACAGGCCTGGCGCCGGATCCAAGCCCCGTCTGAGGGGAGGCAATGTATTCCCGCCGGATTGAGTCCAAACGCTACCGTCGGGCAGTCTCCTCCCGGGAGTGGCCGAGCGCAAGGCGGACGACCATCTCCTCCTCGGGACCACATGTAATGAGCTCCGGTTCAACGAATCGGGAGGTGTAGGACTTGGATCCGCTGCCCGCCGTGCCGGAGCTGATCGGACGGGAGCTTGTCGGCAGAGGGGAGTGGACTAAAGGGGAGTGAAGTGGAGTGGAATGCAGCTAGGGTTTCAGTCGGAGTGCGCATAGGGTTGAATTAATGTGGCTTCAGATGGGCCAGAGTGGGCCGGATCCGACGTGGCGGCGCGTCCGGGCCTCCCCATATCCATCCTAGATATGAGATGGATATAGGGAGTGCCGCCCGTCCTGACATTTGGGCCAGAAATGGTTGCCTTGGTGGGTGACGTTTTTTCGTTCGGTCATTGATCGGGCAGCCCATCCGAACGTTTACGGCCTGTATGGGGTCCGGTTGTAGACGCTCTTAAGGGTTAAATTTGGCACTCCGACGCCCACCGTTTACTTTCTCAGATACCCCCTCCAATTGAATTGGATGCTCCATGACAAGGATTGTGTACCTGCAGTTGATGAGCGTTCCAGCAATTCCGGCTGCATCAGCGCCTGAACTTCACGATTTCGGCTAATACACACTCCATCATATATTCATATACCCAGTGCAAGATTTCAACCTCTCCTAATTGCCCGATCAAAATGCACTTAGATGCTACCTAGAGACTAGGCCACGGGCATATCACAAGGTTTACTTCGTTTATCTTCCACTCTTACCATTCTGCCCAAATAATTAGATTTTTCTAGGATCAATACTGTGGATGCACCGGATCCGGAGCTAACGGACTGGCTACCCACCGCTGGCCCCTTCATGGTTGTCCTGCTCACCGTCGCCATGGCCAACCCATTCAAGAGCGGGGAGAGAGGGAGAGAGAGAGACGGGGCGGGTGAAATGAGCCAGACGAGAGAGAATACGGTCATGCATGGGCAGGGTAACAAATATCTTTACTGCACGCTGTTACTCATGGGTAGGGTTGACATATATTGCCAGTCTCGCTTCATCAGTTCAGATTGATGGGCGTACTGGTTAAATGTATAAACTTACAACAAAGAGGATCAAGGTTCAAAACCTAGTAAACTCCTATATATATGTCTTTTTTATGATCGTTTGATTCGGGTTTTTCTCTCGTGTCGGTTGTTTTGACTGGTGTCTTATTGTTTTCTGATCTAAGATTGGTTTGCGTTGCCTGCCGCCGCCCGTCGACCCCCACGCATCTCTACTCCGACACCGGCACGACTTGCAGGCTTCTTAATTGACTAGGCTGACGGATGCGTGGACCACACCTCCACCTCATCCGATCAGGATCCTGCACCAACCACACCTCCACCCCGCTCGGCTGCATCAGTCTGCTGGCCTTGGCGTGACAACACATGTGATGAGCTGCACACCTTGCACCCTGCTCGAGTGTGGGCCGCCTGTAAGCGCCGGTTGTTCGCCGCGCCGCGCTTCTTCGGTGCTAGGTACTACCTACGGCCCCGTCTGTGAGCTGTTTGAACGTACACCAAGTGGGTACTTGGCTTGACTAGGGTTATTAGCCCGCGAAATTTTAGTGTGTGCAATTTTCCTTGAAGCTAAATTAATCTCATTGTATGACCATAGTCTCTGAAATTTTATCTTTTCATGGAACGATTCAATTGCGAGCCACTTGGTTTTCAGATTGCCAAAGATACTTAGTTGTTCATCCTTTAGCTCATCTTTCTTGTATTCTTCATTGAGCCGCCTGTTTCCAACTTGATTCTTTCAAAACAAATGTTGATTCCCAAGTATTCCTTGAATGCTTTTTCAATCTGTCTCGTTGGTTTTTCCAGTTGTAGCAAGGCCGTGTGCAACAAGGGTGATGGCTGCAAAAAAACTGACGAGGCCCACTAGTTCCAGCCCCCGCTTCGTCTTGATACACAAACGGAGTGCCGGTAGAAAATCTTGCACTGCTGCGCACCGACGGCAGGTGGGCAGGCAGACTTTCAGCATCGACGGTGTGACCTGTCTTGCAGCGACGGCCTGGTCTCCCCTTTGTAGCAGCGGTGCCCCGCGGTGGATCTCACTTGGGTGCCAGGATTTGCATCAGGGGCCTCTGATTTGGGAGGTGGCAACATACTTTTGGAGATGGGAGAGAAGGTGAGAGGTATGGTTGTTGGCGCCAGCGGCATGGCCCCAATGGTGGGTTGGATAGGATTGAGGGGTGAGAGGGAGGAGAGATGGAGATGAAGAGGAGACGTAAAGTGATAGAAAAATTATGTGCTTTACTCGTCTGCATGCATAAGGAAAACAATCAAGAAATGGAGAGTGAAGTAAGTGATAAAAAAGCTTCGTGCTTCATTCGTCCTATCTATAAGAGGCCAACACATATGAAAAATGTAATCTATTCTTTGTTTTTTTTGCTCAGTGGGCCATCCGCCGGTAGTTCCAGTCTTAATACTTATTTTTGCCATTTTTTATTTTGTTTTGAAAAATGAGTGTGTGCGAGTTGTTTATGTCAAGAAAACCTTCAAAATCGGTTGATTCAGCGAACGGGCCGTGCTACACGTCGGCTGGCTGATCTTTAAAACAAATCATTGAACTAGATTTCATATTGTATATCTCTAGTATTATAGATGTTAATTATTTTACATAAAAATTTGGTCAAACTTTATAAAATTTGACTTAAAACAAATTTTATGTGTGAAATAAAAAGAAGAGTACGATGAAGTCTTCGTACATGATCCAAAGCAATTGATCCGCAACATAGTTAGTTTCTCCAGTGCTAGTAGTTGTCGCTAGGTGGTCTTCGGACCTAGATTTACTTTTTACCTCTAGTGTTCATTGTATTACCTTGAGAATTGATGAATAGATCGGAAGTTATCCTCGCAAAAAAAAAAGTTAGTTTCGCGTCGTGGTGGACGTTGTCTCCGTTCGTTGTCCCTGTAGTCAAAAAGTGACGGGAAAGGGCCACCAAACCTTTCCTTATCGGGCATTTTTTTCTTTTCCTTTTTTTTTACTCTCCGATGGACCTTCTCGGACGGGAAAACCAGCCTAAATCCTTGCAACGAGAGTTTTCCTTTTCTCGGTTAATTAGGGAGAAAATCTGCATGCCATAATGGAAGAAAATCTGCAAGCGATAATGGAGTAGTACTGAACTGAGCTGGGTTCAGATTCAGTCTCCTTCTGGACTACGGCTTGAATTCGATACGGAATCCATCCATCGGTCGCATGGCTGGTCATGGGACGCGTGCAAATATTAAGCAACGAGCACGATCGTGTCAATAGCAATGTTACAATGGAGTCCGTGGCAGAGGACAACCACCTAGACGTGTACACGCTAGGTGGCGGCCGCAAGTGGCGCCGGCACACAGACCGCTTCGGTGAGTACCAGGCGTACTCGGCTGGCTCTCCTCCGGTGCTCATCGATGGCAAGCTATACATGCTGACGAGGAACAACGACCGTTATAAGACGCCGGTCAAGATAGAGGTGATCGACGTGGCATGGGAGATGCATGGCACATATAGTCTCATGCCCTTCATGTCCGTCAATGCTGCCATGGACGTCATGCAGCTGGACGGGCGACCGCACGTCGCTGTGCATGTCCTCAACAACACTCGTGCCGAGTTCCGTCCGTGGGCCATGCCTCCGCCATGGGTGGTGTCGTGGAAAGGCCAGCGTCGGATGCACAAGAAGCTGCCTGGCGATTGGGAACTACGCTATACCTTTTTCGGCAATCGCCCTAAGATTTACAATTCCCTCTACGACGACCCTAGGGGCGTCTGGGTCGGCGGTGACGGGATGCTCTGCTGCGGTGAACGGAGGGCTACCACCTGCACAAGCACAATACCACCAATGAGAAGGAGCACAAGCTTGATTGTGGTTTAGCATGGGATCACCAAGTTAGTCTGCCGCATGATGGAAAACACCGTTGGAGCATCTACATACGGGGGGCTACCGTCCCGGTTTAGGCTCCCTTTATGATCTTGATGTGCAGCACGAGGAGGACGGGGGGCAATTCGAGCACGCCTTGTTACATGCTCTGCGAACGATGCCAAAAGACCACCATAGAACAACGGCAGTGACAACTGACAAGCATACTGCTAGTTAGAGGGTTCATTACTACCAAGGGCCCCGTCTGTGAGTTGTTTAAACATACACCAAGTAGGTACTTGATTTGATCAGGGTATTTTACCTAGGACGGAAGAAAAACAGTGGTTATTACAGATGGGCAAGTAGGCCGCGAAATTTTATGTGCAATTTTCCTTGAAGTTAAATAATCTCGTTGTATGACCACTATAAGGGAAGTGGATTTTTCCTAACTCTATGCGCACACAACTCGAATCGCTGACGTTCATCATGCGTGATGTCCAATCCATGTAGCCCACCACTGTGTTAGCCATGCAATGTATCGTACAGTTCTTTATATTTGTTTGTCACAAGCACTGCATTCATCATGTTATTGGGCCGGCATGATAGACTGCAATTCTTTTTTGTTGTGCGCGTAACCTACGTGGATGCTAATTAAATTCTGACATAGAAATTAATATTCTGGAGATTCCTTTTTTAACACATCATGAACTAACAATCGCACTATGTATATAAAGTTCTTTTACGCCCTCCGTTCCTAAATATAAGTCTTTTTAGGAATGGAGGGAGTAATTTTTATGGAAAAGTTAACACTGTGTTAACACAGTTCTTCGGTTCCAGATACATTTTCTAGCAAGGCTCTTTCTTATTTCTATCAAAATGCAGACCCACTATTCAGAAAGTTCTTCAGACCATTATTCTGTTTATTTAGCACTTTATTACAATGAAAATGCAATCAAAGTACACTAATTTTATGAAATGATTATACAAAGTTCTTTAGAAATTGAAATTAAAGTTCAAGTATGGAATTAATAAAGTTCAAGCTACTAAAAATCATCTTTCAATTTCAGTTAACAAAAATGTGTTTCAAATGTATCCAAAACAGATCTTGTTCTAAAGGGCTTGGCGCCACGAGTTCAAATATGTGTTTCAAAAACGAGATTTTGGTTTTAAAGATATGAACCATCTAAATTGTCAAAAGAAAATGAAAAGTGATGGAGTTAGAGGAGAGAGGGAAGATATTGTAGGCATGCATGTGTCAGTCTGTGCGCTGGAAGAGAGAGAGAAGAACCATGCACATGCAAGGGGCTGGCATCCACATGGACCAGCCACGGCAGCAATTCACGTTGCGCGCTCAACTAGATAGGATTCGCCATATTCACACACTCAGCAAACAGGACTCAATTGGCCACTGTCCGTCGAAGGTAACTCGGTACTGTTTATCTAGCTTCTCAACTGCTCGAGAAGCAAGACATAGCAGTTGAGAAGCTAGATAAAGAAGCCCGAGATTACAATATTTTTTTTTTCTGTAATAGGCCTCTCGGTACTGTTTATCTTTTTAGGGTTTGTAGATAATGTCACATAACATGATGTCACAAAAGTTAACACTATTTGCGCCAAAAAAGTTGCCACTAAAAAGAAACTAAGAAAAAAACCAGATATCATCACAACACTATTGAACTCAAAAACAGGGGAGATCGCCATGTGTTTTATGGATTTCAATTTCCCCCAATCGAGAATGACCAAATCTGAACACTACAGAATGCACGTCACCAAAAAAAAACTTAAAGATAGTAAAAGTGCAAGACTAACTTTGATCGATCGTATATATCTGCATACACTCATCCCTGTGAATGCACACACGCACAACCTACCCCTATTAGCACCTCCAAGAAACTGAGCCGACATATCGTTTTGAGATTTTGCGAAGTCATCGTACGTGCCTCGTAGTCGACGGGAAGCGTCTCCTCACATTGAACGTGTATCGCCGGAAATCTTGAAATAAATCTAGGATAAATGCGAGCACCAGGACTGGAACCCTGATGTGTTGGGGATACAACTGTCCTTCTAACCATCCAACCACAGGTTGGTTCGCATTGCATTGCTTGCGTGTTGGTCTGCGATTTTGAACCACATGCATGACTAAAGATGAATAGATTGGAAGTTTTCTCGTAAAATCATAAAAAATAAATCAAGAGAAGGGATAAATGATATAACTTCACAAAGTTCCACTCAATAAATAAATAAATAGAATGGGTAAGTTAGACAATGCATGGTAATCTTGCTTTAGTTGGGGTGGAGTAAAACAAATATGCAGGATTGATTACACGAGGGGGTTACACAGCGAATAACATGAGGTACTATGGATAATTCAGCAGTATCTTTACTTCCGACGAAAATAAGGCTTGAAATGTAGGTACATCTTTTCTTAACTTGCAAACAAATCTAGATATTATGTTGTTGGCTTGCGATTTCTCTTGGCAGAGAAGTCGTTACTGCAATCGGTGGAGCGTCGCTTCTTCGATGATTGTTGCTGGCATCGCAGAGCATTTATCAACTCATGCTCGAAATGTTCTTGTTCCGCACTGCGCTGCAGCGACGATGGCATGGCGAAGGTGAGACGAGGTGAGAGCAGGCTAGGACGGTAGCCGCCATAGACGCTCCACTGCTGGTGCTTGGGTGCCGCGGGCAACTGCATCCAATGATCCCAGCCCAAGAAACAACCTGCAGCCTTTTGCTGCTTATCCCTGGTGGTGTCGTACATATAGAGATGGTTGCCTAGCTTGTAGCATAGCATGCCTTCGCAAGCGTCAAACCAGGCACCACTCGGCTGATCCCTGCCATCGTCGTTCACGTGAAAGGTGTATAGCACCTCCCAGCCATGCAGCCGATCACGTTCACTGTCGTGGTGGGGACAGAACCCAGAACGAGAGCTGCCTTCGGCTGGCGACACACACTGCCACGCACAATTGGCCACGCAGATCGAAGGGATGCACCACAACCGCATCTCCCAAGATTGAGTCCACCGGGAGGCGGTACGTCTCGTGCATCTCGCTGGCGACATCGATGACCAGCATCCTGTCGGGCACCCGGTAGTGCTGCGGACGCTGTGTCACCACGTACAGCTTGCCATCAACGAGTGCCAGCGGTGGCGAGTGGAGGCCAAATACGGCGCTATAACGGAACATGCGCGGGTGTCGGCGCCACCCTCTACCGTTAGGGTCGCCCAGAGTGCACACATCCAAGTAGTTGGCCCATGTCTGGGGAATAGCAATGGCATCCCGGGAGCAGAGGCGGAAGAGCTTGTACTGACGGGTGGACGGGCTGAACACCATAGCGTACGTGATGTTGTCCGTGGAGTGGTATATGTCCTCATACTCCTCGCCGGGACCCTGCGGCGCTAGGACATTGAGCATCATGCCGGTGATGGGGTTGCACGCAAACAAAGGCCAGCCCTTGACGTGGGAAGCGAGGAGGAGGAAACCGTCGCAAACGTTGCAGGGGAAGTAGCCAGCGGCTAGGTTGGCAACGCGTCACATGGGCTTTGATGAGGCGGGCTTTAGGACGGTCATCTCGAGGCCGATGCCCCACCCACGGTTCTCCAAGATGGCCAATGACTCGGCCGCATCACCGGTGTTGGGGAAGACGTGGGCATTGCTGGCGTGGAGGTGGAGGAAGGAAGGGTCGGTGAGGATGCCATGCCATTGCCGGGACACGATGCGGCCACGGACAACGTCCCTGGTCGGCAGCTTAAAAAGGATATCACGCAGAATCTCCTTCGCTATAGACTCCATCGTGTCGTCGAGTAAAGAGGACTATTGACTCATAGCGTCGCGTATATATAGCAGCATCGCTGCCTGGATCCGTTCCAATCAAAGTCGAACAGTGAACCAGTCAGCCAGTCAACCAGTCCGAGTTGGACAGTGAATCAACTTGAAACGATCGACTTGACGGCAGGTACATCCGTATCACCACCATGGCATCATCAACATCGTTTAGGCTGGCGTGCAAAAAACGGAAAAAATGAGTTTACCATTACAATTTGCCAGCACATTCTCAAAAAAGAGAGGGCGAAATCAATTTGTGGATAACGTTTGCCATATTTGAATTTTCTCACAACTTTTAACTCGAAGTTGTTACATTTGTTTAATCCTTTTTATATTTTTGCCCACTTCTGGCTGACTGGGTCCACCTCTCCACTGAAAAATCGTACTTCTATATTCTGCTGACACTTTTTTCTGCGAGTTCAACTTTTCACCTTCTGTTTGCGAGCGTACCACCTTTGAAATTGTAACATCGTGTCAAGTTTTGTTCTTTTTTTAACATTTTTTAACAAGTATGATTAACCCAGACGCATTGCTCACCATTACAACTCTACCAAGTGGTCGGCCTCTGCTTAAGGAGATGCATCTCTACTACTTAAAAAATACTACCTCTATAACTTGATATAAGATGTTTCTTAAAGATTGAAAATGTCAAAAAAAAACATCTTATATTTTGATGCCGCCGGAGTACTATTTTAGAAATAAGTAATGTTCCCTTCTTCTGTTAGGGACAACTTTTTGTCGATCAGTTTTCCCCTCCCACCATGTTTCTCCATTGCTTTTCTTCATCCAACCGATTTTTTTCCACCACGTCATATTTGACCACATCTTTCAAACACGCCATTAAATCATATTAATTTATTTACCTTTTGCAGCACTACATGAACTCCATCTTAATTAACTTACCTTTTCCAATAATGTGGAATTGTGCCATTTGACTCCACACCATATTTCACCGCACCCTTCTGGTACGCCACTCAATCATATTAATTTACTTACCATGCACATGACTCAGACTAGCAAATTACTAAGATAAAAAAATATTTGACCCCAGTGGCAACGGACACGTACCTAGTACATTCAGAAGTCAAAAAAAGAGTAGAAAGATCTTTTTACAGACATGGTAATCACAAATTTTAAAATTTGTTCCACAATTTTTTTAAATGTTCATCTTAAAAAAAATTATTGAGTGAAAAGATGTTCATGAATTCGAAAACTGTTCATGCATTTCAAAAAATACTCGTAAACAAAACAATTGATCGTGATTTTCCTAAAAAATCCAAAATTTCAGAAAAAAAGTTTGTCGATCCGAGAAACTGTTCTTCAATTCAAAAGTCTTTTATGTCTAGGATTTGATTAGTTATTGGAAAGTCATTATATGTCTAGGCATTGGGAGTAGTTTGTGGTCGATGTGATTTGTTTTTAAAGTTTTAAACATTCCCTTGGCAACATAATGATAGGTATGCCGTGCAGTGGCACATAGCCTTGTGATTTACCATATTAAATGCATTGTGATGATGTGGACATTGCGACCATCATCAACGAGGGTGGGAAGAAAGATAAGTGGCAACATGGTGAGACACCGTGTTAAAATTGAGCTCATTTGTGGGATATTGAGTCATACTTATTTGGCTAGCGCATAATTGTTTTTCCTCCGTTGCAACACATGGGCATGTTTGCTAGTAAGACCAAATATATTAAATATGAAGCTACATTTTATGATGAATCTAGTGATATATTTTTGGCATTATAATTCTAATTGTTTTTCTATACAAACTTGATCAAAGTTTGTGATGTTTGACTTTAAAAAATATATATATGCACTAACATTATGAAACGGACGGAATAGTTTTATGCTTTTAGCTCAATAACATCCTATAGTATTGTCATTGTACGTTCGTGAACATGGAGGAATTTTGCCTAGCTTTTCTGGCCAATGTACTATATTTCTAACTCTCAGCGCATGGGACAAACTGAAGTAGTATGTCAATGCCTTGGGCGACGATGTTTGGACTAGTTAATTTGCGGGCCAGTGGAGATTATTTTTTGACTATAACCAGTCAAGGTCAAAATTGAAGATTGAGATCTCAGCAAGATCATTGTGGCGCTTACGGTTAGGATAGGCTCGACCTCTCACCCTGTATGGATTCTTGAATTAAGGTAATTCTTTGTCAAATTTTAGAAATTTCAGATAAAATGCAGCACGGAAACCAAAGATTTTTTCCAGTGACTAGAAGTGTGAACCCATTGCCATGTTTTTATTTTTCTGAAACTCTCTTCAAGGCCATGTCAAGTACTGGGGAATATTGCACACATTTGTTTCTTTTGGTGGCAAGCAGTTATAATATTACCAGTCGTCTTGGACATATAATTGCGATGTTAGTTCTTTAGTTTTTCGGGAACACTCTCTGACCAGCAGTTACAATATTACTAGTCGTCTTGGACATGTCAAGTACTGGGGAATATTGCACATCCAATTTCACATATATGTGGCTATGCACGCTTTTTTTTCATACGCTTCCCAAAGTTGCGAGCCAGGTTCCATTATTATTCATGACGGAATAGAGTTTTACAAAACATAAAAAACATTTCATGGCTTAAACCAAAAAACAGCAGCAGGGCTAAGAGCCAAAATGAAGCATAATCCATGCACGTTCGGTGGGAGGAGACGTTCCGTCAACTACAAGATGCCTAGCTATGGTGACTTCGTCAATCTCAAGATGATATGTCGGCTCAGTTTGTCGGAGGTGCTCATAAGGGTAGGGTGTGCGTGTTCATAAGGATGAGTGTATGCGCATATATATGCGCGCCTGCATCCGTACTTTGTTCAAAGAAAAACTTAGTGTGGTGATCTAGAGACTCCTCCATAAGTCAACTTTTGAATCATTAATGCACGCTGCAAGTTGCACATATAAATACTACTGGTACTCCTACTCCTCGATGACTTGGAACGTGCATTTGCATGTGGACATTAAGATGGATGATCAAGTGGTAAACTTTGGTGGGGTGTTCTTGACTGCATGTGCGGATGTGCCTTGTCTTTGTTGTTCTGCCATCGTTGTCCACTCTGTGTACTCTACTTGTATTTTCCTCATCTTATATATTTCTTGTACGGGTAACCTGCGTTGGAATATATTTCACACATTTCTATTAAGTTGGAGTTGTAAATTAACTGGCTGGTTCATGCATTTCATTATGGTATCGAATCTATGCCAATGCTATATAAAATAAAAATATCTCCGGCTTACGCCGATCCCAAATCTGAGGCATGGAGCGAGCAACCTAGATGTTAGATGGACTGTTGAAATATATTGCCCACTCTTGTTTTGTTTGGACTTTTTGATCAATTGATTGGTGCATGAATACAATTGACTAATTCATTCATCTTTTGTTGTTTGAATGGATGCCAAGTCCTTCAAACATAATAGTGTGTGATCACAAATTTTAGAGATGGTACAATTGTAGTTTTGTTAATACAACATGAGCTCACTTGCCTGGCTTAACTATGGCCGGATCAACAACGGCCAAAACCACGCCATCATATAGAGAAATCTAAAGTGATGTTTCTTTTAGTAAGTTATATTGGGTTGTCACGGAAAGACATGATAGACATAGGGCTGATCTGCAAGCTATTGCGGATGGGCCGATATGCTGTCGCGCCGCCGGGGAATGGGTCGATGTACCACTGCACTGTCCGGGTTCAGGCAGATAGGAAGGGCAGGAAAATGGACGGAAACTGAATGTGAGATGCCTAATAAACCGTAGAAAGATAAGGCAGAGGCTGCACCCCATAGGTAGTCGCCAGCACCGGTGGTTTCTTGTTTCCACTCACCTACATGTGTTTACAATACGAGTCGGTTTCAAAATTGAAGCCGCTTCAAATGTTCGTACGGGCAGTTTCATCTTTCTAACAGACTTCAGATCTGCATATTGGAAAAATAACCACCTCCGGACTCCGCTGAGCTTATTACCGGCGGCTTTGCGTTGCTTGGTTACAACCGCTTCTGTGGGCCCCTGCAAATGCTGGATTTTCTACTAGTGTCAACCTTCACTATAGAGAAGCATCGATGTTCATCAATCGATCACAAGATTCACATTTCCATCGGACCACTGGGCCATGCTCCAAACCACATGCTTCCCACTTGTCCCATTGAAATAAGCTTCCACTCTGTACCAAATTACGTTGTAGGCCCTCCATCAACACTACATGAAGTCCTTCATCAAATTACAACTCCACCTTAACATAATTCCATGGTGGTTGTACGTTGTCACCCCACACCTGTCGCCATCAAGCTCCCATGTGTATACCGTCTTCAAATCTACACTACGCCATTGCCATGTTAAATCTACATTACATATGTTGCCTCGCCCAGAACATGCTCACCAGCACCATCATGCCCATATGTCTTTGTTATTGATCTCACCACCTTCCGATATTTGGAATGACCAGATGTCGATCCGCCAGACTTTCTAGGCCTTATGTTTCTGACCCTGGTCGAACATATCCGAGAGTCTGGTCGAACATATCCGAGAGTAAGCATGCTCCCCCCCCCCCCCCCCCCCCCCCAATCACGCCATATCAGCCCAACCAAAGACCTTGCATTGCTCAACGCCCTATACATACATGATCTTGCAAGATGCGTTGTAAGCTCCCCAATCATATTTCAAGAATTATCATTCAATGTAAAACGATATTTCATAATATTCACAAAACTGCTGAGATGTGGATCCATTCCTTTTTAAAAAAATACAATATTGTAGTGATCGAATAAATATAGACAGTTGACAAGGATAAATATAAAGATGTTTTGGTTGCCCTAAATCTAAGACCATCAATGAGGCATCACTGTCACAAAATATTTGTTCTGCCAGAAAAGTTAGAGGGAGCCATCGCTCCATCCCGTACCAAAAAATGTGTAGGTAGATGGGCGGGATATCATTCATCACTACTTCATTGTGCGCAACAGTACCCCTCCCACCGCGTGTGATGTAAATGTCCACCGGAAAATGGGGGAGTGATAATGTGGTAAGAAACATACTTATAGTGCCGCTAGGAATGGGACCCTTGCGAACAAGGCATCTCAATTGTTTGGGAAATAGCGGTTCAGTCCAATGTTCTCTTTATTATGCGAACATGTGTAGAGCCTATACATGGAAAGTCACACATTGGCAATATAATATAAATCAACTCACTACATCGTGGAAGTCTTGAGGCTTATGTTTTGTATGCAAAGTAGAACAATTTCTGTTTGAATTTTTTGCACAATGAATTTTACGTGACAATGGATTCCATGATGGTGGATATATGTGGTAATGAATTTCTCTTATCGTTGTAAAATATTTTCACTCAAATATATATTACATTTTTTAATATAAAAATGATGGCCGTATTAAGCAAAAATCCTTTAATGAAATAATCATTAATGTCTTTGCTCCAGAAATGTAAGTTATTCAAAAATCAGTGGGAAACTATTTGAGAGGAGTACGTTTGTAAACAAGTCCTTCATTAGATACAGTATTTCGTAAGTCAAGCATTTATTATGGAAAAAACTATACCTTGCACGTGTGTCTCCACGAACCCAGACCGAAATAAGGATTTTGGCGGTAAAATCCGGACACCAAGAGTCCCTCGTCCGCACGCCGTAGACCTGTGGTGATATAGAAGTCGATTCAGATTCCTACTCAGTTCGATTGGTTGCTGTCCGACCCGCGGAGATCAATTTGCACGCTGTAGTGATACATATATATAGTAAACGTGGTGTTTGAGATCAATCGATACGACAAAATAATAATGGAATCGATCCTCCTGAGGCTGCCGACGAGGGACGTCGTCCGCGGCTGCAGCGTCTGCCGGCAATGGCATGGCCTCCTCACCGACCCACCTTTCGTCGACCTCCATGCCCACGTCAACCATGTCATGCCCAGCGCCTGCGGAGCTGCGGCAGAGACGTTGGCTGTCTCGGAGACTCGGGGGCACGGCATCGGCCTCGAGATGGTCGTCCTCAACCTCGCCTCGGTAAACCCCATGTGCCAGGTATCCGATCTGGCCGGGCCTCTACAGCCCCGTCAGTGCCTGTAACGGCTTCCTCCTCCTCGCACCCCGTCCTCCCGCCAATACAAACTCTTTTGCTTCTCCTTTACGGAGCCCGACGACGACGACGAGAGCGACCTTGACGTGCTCACCTTGGGCGTTGGCAATGGCAATGGGTGGCGCCAGCACCCGCACTTGTTCCCTTACCACGTGGAGAACAGCCTCCACTCGTCGCCGCCGGTGTCCGTCGACGGCACGCTGTACGTGGTGGCCATTGAACCGTATCTGATGCTAGCCATTGACGTGGCCACCGAGGAGCACTGCACCTACCCCCTCCCTGCCGAGGAATACCCTAAGGAAGTGTGCCCATTCGAGATGCGCGGGCGGCTGTGCGTCGCCGTGCGCGGACTCGGCGACCAACGGCTCTATTTCTGGTACATGCGGCCGGTGCCGACCCAAAGCAAGCTGCTCACCGACGGCGATGATGGTCCGCTGGATAGCTGGGAACTGTGCTACACCTTCTACGTGGATAACGGCGACCTCGACGAGCTAAGGGGCGTCTGGCACGACGACAGTAATGGGATGTTGTGCTACTGGCTGGGCCACGATCTCTACAAGTACGACACCAGTAAGAGGGATCAACAACTGACCACGGATGGTGTCTTGGAGTGGGACCATCGGATCCACCTGCCGGCAACTATGGCGCCACCGGAATCTTGTTGGGAGGAAATCGACGATTACAAACATCGGTGGAACGTCTACGGCAGCTACCGTCCCAGCCTAGTCTCGCCTCGCCTCGCCTTCAGCACCGTTCCGTCACTGCCGCAAGATGATAGTGGTCGAGGACAATTGAACCACGCCTTGCTATGTGCTCTGCGATGCCAACAACAAGCGCAGCAACAACTTCACCACGAGGAATTGCCAGCCAACAAAATATGACCGGCCAACAAACCAGGACAGTTCTGCTGCTATTTGGTAACACAATTCATAACTTTTTGTTATCAAGGAAATAAACTTTGTCTTTTGATGGTAATAAAGATCGATATCTATATCTATGTCTACTAATAAAGTAAGGATTTCGTCCTGCTTAGGTTCTCTGTTTTTTTAGTCCCTTCACATATAATTTTTGTCCGTCCACGAATATATATATCGAGGAAATAATGATTAGTTTATGCTCTTTAAGGACCTATTGGGCTTTGGTTCAGGGTTTTTCGTCCACAACACATGCTGCTGCTGTTAATTGGGCCGGTTTTTCGTCCGTATATACGCAGGCAAACGCTGCCACCACTCGTCGGACGTGTAAAAAATATGTTAGTGTTGTGCGTTGAACACAGGACCCTCTGTGCGGGAGGTATCCGCAGTAGCCAGTCCACCAGGCAACGATTAATAATAGTTTTGAGAAAGACTCCATATATACATGTCATCGATGGAGGAAGACCAGACACACGTATTCTCCATCGGCCGGCCCATTTAGGCCGCTTCTTCAACTGAGTTGCATAAAGTTAACCCTTTTACGTTGGTTAGAGATTAAATAATCCAACCTTGCTCCCTTACATGCAAGTATGTCAGTTTATGTACTTTTCTTCTTTGAAATCAATATACCTCCTCAGAAACAAATAAATGAAGGATCATATGTGGCTCCTAGAAAGAAAGAGACCCAAATAGAAGCATGATCCATAATTCAAGGAGGAATTGTGTGGGCAAACAAATGGGGTAATTAAAGGAAGGATTATGGGTGAAACATGTGGAATAATTGAAAGAAGGATCTGGGGTTAAAGGAATAATTGTGTGCAATAATGAGAAAATTAAAGAGAAGGATTGTGGGCTCAAAGAAAAAAAATGTTGTATTGTATAGGAATGGATTGTGGGTTCAAAGAAAGAAAATGTTGGATTATAGGAATGGATTGCAAGCCTGGCCGATGCTTTTGCATGCTAGACGCGACGATAGAAGGCTGAGCGCTCTCTGCGTCTAGGCGGAAGCATGCCAATGCAACACCAGTTGTCTCTATTTTTTCAATTCTAAATTCTGTGGTACTGCAAGATCGACTACACAGACGTTGCAAGGAGGATCATTTCGTGTTTAATGTGCGAATGATATGCATTTCTTCTATACGTCGATGTATGTATCCCCGCCACAGCCGGGTGGCACCCTTCGGATGCTATCGTCACGATGTAAATGGATGTTTCAATGGACACACTAATTTCACTTCCGTTGCAACGGCATATGTGCTTGTATTGATAAAGTATACATACCACCAACCTGTCTACGAGTTGCTATAAAACAAATAAAAAATATATATTGACGTACTTTTTTCCAACACAGTACAATCGAAGTCGCTCACATACACGAGCATACACTCACGCTTATGAACGCGCGCACACAGACACCCTATCCCTATGAGCACCTCCGAGAGACTGAACTAACATAGCATCTTGATATTTTAGGAAGTCACCATAGGTGCCTTACAGTTGACCGGAATGTCTCCTGCCACTGAACCAACATCGCCACAAGCCTGAAATAAATCCAGAAATAACGCAGGCACCAATGTCTTGTCTAAGACTTTAAACCTGATGGGTTGGAGATACCACTGTCCTTTTAACCATCCAACTACAGGTTGGTTCGCAATATATACTGACATACTGATCAAATGACCACTCTGTTTCTTAAGAAGTATGTTTCCTATTCCGTTTAAAAAAATGCTGAATTCTCAATTTATTGAATATGCTGAGGAGATACTGTTAGAGATATGTTTCCGTGGAAGAAACTAATGAAGCCACAATTTTCGAACATGCAATTGGTGATGTTAATAATCTCTTTATTTTGCGACTAGGTGATGTTAATAATCTCTTTATTTTCCGACTTCATGATGTTAATAATCTCACTGAGTAGTTTTTTGAGAGAAACTTCCAATCTATTCTTTTTGGTTGAACAAAGTAGAATTGCAGATGCTCACATACACACACATACTATCACACCTATGAACGCACACACGCACACCCTACTCCTATGAGCATCTCCGATATACTGAGACGGCAAAACATCTTGATATTGGCAAACTAGCCATAGGTGTTGACAAAAGGCAAACTTCTTGGCCAAGTTCCTGTGAAAAACATTGAGCAAAGTCGGCTTCCGACATGGTATTAGCTGAGTGTAATAATCGGCAAAGCCTTTGGGGAGTAAGAGTACTAGGCAAACCCATTGTTTCCTATAGTCAAATTTTATATCAAATGAGATATTAACAAGAGTAGTGCTATTTTTGTATTAAGTAGATAGTGTGCACACACTTCATCAATGCAAAAAAAAAATCAAATATTGAACCCGAATTTTAAGTATATAATGCATTGGCAAATAAACAATTTAATACAAATGCTAATCACTAAAGATTTTCTCCTTGTAAATAAATTATATATCTATGTATACCTAATAATAAACTAGAAACCACTACAAAGATATTTTTATACCTTTCAATTTGGATATCTCTACCA
The DNA here is from genome assembly GCA_011799875.1 of Thinopyrum elongatum. Classification (NCBI taxonomy): domain Eukaryota; kingdom Viridiplantae; phylum Streptophyta; class Magnoliopsida; order Poales; family Poaceae; genus Thinopyrum; species Thinopyrum elongatum. Next base: position 14,131,286 of record CM022302.1, on the reverse strand, counting down.
AGAATCCAAGATAGTTAAAGATACACATAAACATATATAGTACATTAGTGCTAGTGTCAAAAATTTAACGAAGAAGACCTACTGTTTCGCCTTATCATATTTTCTCGGATTTATGGGGTCTCATACAGATATACTTTCAAGATAAAATGTATATGAACAACCAGAACTAATGAAACTTATATTTATAAGTTTTAATTGTACCATAATACAGTATCTCAAATTATAATTTGATACATGAGTTATAAATAAGTATAGAAGTTTTAATACATTAATAGAACAAAGTTTAATTAGTAATATTTAATGATGATATGATATCATTATTGTCGACACTGCAGCATATACAGTAATAATGATATGATTATTGACATATTTGTACGAAAGTTGTGCCATTAATAATTCCTTTATGTGATATATAAGAAGGTCCATGCGCGGCTCCAGGTCATGCTTTTATGTAAAACTAGAGAATTTTGGACATGTGACACATGGTATATAAAATATGCGACGAGAACTAGAGGCCCTACAGCTTGGGTCGGTAGACCGTGGACTAATCAAACAAAAGATGTATGAGTTAGATTAATTACTATATAGAGAAGAAATGCTATGGTTGGAACGGTCTCTCATTACATGGTTAAAAGAAGGGGAGATGAACACTAAGTACCTTCATCGGCGTGCGGTTTGGAGAGCGCGGCGGAATTATATACAGCGGCTGTGTAAGGATGATGGTTCGTGGTGCTCAGTTCCATCAGATATGGAGAGGATGGCTACTTCATACTTCCAAGAAGTTTATACAAAGGATCCAACTTTAAATCCTGAAGTGCTGCTTGATTGTATTGAGCGGAAGGTAACAGCTGAGATGAATGGGGCCCTTGATGCCCCGTTTACAGAACAGGACATTTCTGATGCTTTGTTTCAGATCGGGCCCCTGAAGGCTCCGGGTACTGACGGTTTTCCTGCACGTTTTTACCAGAGGAATTGGGGTGTTCTTAAGGCAGAAATTGTTGCTGCTGTGTTGGAGTTTTTTCGATCTGTGATTATGCCGACAGGGGTTAATGACACAGCTATAGTTCTGATTCCCAAAGTTTCGCACCCCAAGGAATTGAAGGGCTTTCGGTCTATTAGTTTGTGTATTGTGATTTATAAAATTCTCTCAAAGTGCCTAGTTAACCAACTCCGTCCCTGGCTTACAGGGCTTATTTCGTAGCACCAAAGTGCTTTCATTCCATGACGGCTTATTTCATATAATTCTATCATTGCTTTTGAGTGTATCCAGCATATTCAGTCCCTTAAGGGCAATGATGCTCTTTGTGCATACAAGTTGGATTTATCTAAAGCATATGATTGTGTGGATTGGTCTTTTTTGGAGAAGGCGCTGTCCAAGTGGGGTTTTTCTTACGCCTGGATTGCTCGTGTTATGGCATGTGTTACTTCGGTAAAATATTCTGTCAGACTGAATGGCAAATTATTGGAATCTTTCATTCCCTCCAGAAGGCTTCGCCAAGGTGACTCGTTATCCCCCTTTTTATTCCTATTCGTTGCTGATGCGTTGTCTGCCTTGGTGAATAAATCAATGGCATCGGAAGGTCTAGAGGGGGTGAAGATATGTCGCAATGCTCCTGTTATATCACATCTTTTATTTGCGGATGACTCGCTTCTATTCTTTAAAGCTTCTGTACAACTGGCAGAGATGGTCAAAGGTTTGTTGAACACCTATGCATCATCGACGGGACAACTCATAAATCCTTCGAAGTGTTCCATCCTTTTCTCTAACAAATGTCCAGTGGCTGTTACGGAGGATGTGAAGAATGTGCTAGAGATTACACAACAGGTTTTTGATCCGAAGTATTTGGGGCTACCTGTTCCAAATGGAAGAATGCGCAAGGGAAGATTTGAGGCTATCCAAGCAAGATTGGGGAAGATACTTGTGGATTGGAGTGAGCAATATATGTCGTGTGGGAATAAAGAAATTCTGATTAAGTTAGTGGCCCAAGCTATACCTACCTATGTTATGAGCGTGTTCAGATTACCTGCATCGGTATGTGATGACTTAACTCGTATGATGTGGCAGTATTGGTGGGGAGTTGAGAAAGGTAAAAGAAAGATGACATGGTTAAGTTGGGATAAGATGATGCTACCAAAGTCTAAAGGGGGTATGGGCTTTCGAGATATGCGTGCTTTCAACCAAGCTTTGTTAGCAAAACAGGCTTGGCGCTTGTTAGATAATCTAGAGAGCTTATGTGCACGGTTGATCAAAGCCAAATATTTTCCCCATGGGGAATTGTTGGACACACTGTTCACTAGCAATGCTTCGGCGGTGTGGAAAGGTATTGAGTACGGACTTAATCTCGTCAAAAAAGGGATGATATGGAGAGTAGGCGATGGTAAATCTATTCGTGTGTGGCGGGATCCTTGGATCCCTAGAGGACCCTCGCTCCGTCCCATCATACCGAGAAGAAATTGCAGATTCAAACGTGTTTCAGATTTCATTGATGAAAACGGTGGCTGGATGAAGGAAAGGTTAGAGGAGTACTTTTGGCCTATGGACGTGTTACAAATTCTCAAGATAAGAATGTCTCCGCAGCTCCGGGATGAATTTTTGGCATGGCACCTGGAGCGATCGGGTATGTTCACGGTTCGAAGCGCATATCACCTAGCCACTCTACAACATGATGATGATTTTGCTGGCGGAGCAAGTAGCTCCCACCCGGAGGGTGAACGTCCGTTGTGGAAGGGTATATGGAATACCAAAGTGCCACAGAAAATGAAAATTCAAGCGTGGAAGGTTGTGTCAGGTGTGTTGGCAACCACAAAAAATAAACAGCACCGGCATCTAACCACGCGGGCTACTTGCCCTGTCTGCGGTCGGGAAGACCAAGGGACGTTCCACGCCCTAGTTTCATGCATGCATGCAGGTGACTTATGGGATGTGATGGGTGCGGTGTGGCCGATTCCGCGCAAAGAGGAAGTGCTTGACACAGGCAGTGATTGGCTACTAATGCTACTTGCTCGCTGCTCAGAGATTACTCGAAGCATGATCGTGATGCTAGTGTGGCGTATCTGGCAGACTCGACTGGATATAACACATGGGAAGGAGGTGGTGCCAACTCACGTTTCGGTGGACTTCCTACTCAGCTACATGACATCGATTCTGGATGCTCCAAAGTACACTATGGAAGAAATTTAAGAGGAAAAATGGTGGTGGCAGACTCATGGGAAAGAACGAGGCCTGACCGTTTGCCTCAAGTGCTACAGTGGCCTGCACCTCCATCTAATATGACAGCACTATCCGTTGATGGGTCTTTCTTGGAGGAAGATGGCACAGCGGCGGTTGGGATGATTCTACGAAGACATGACGGCTCTCAGTTATCTTTTCGGCACATCGGTTCTTATTCGATTGTAATGAGGCTTTGGAGACTGAGATTCATGCGTTGATGATCGGTATGGCGCTTGCTCGACCACATACTGAGCTGCCGGTTATGGTTCAGTCTGATTCTTCGGTTGCTTTATCTTGTCTTTCTAATTCTAGTTTAGATCGATCACTTTTTGGTCATTCAGTTGCTGAAGTTAAGTCCCTTATGGTTGATAGGGTGTTTATTCCCCAGAAACTTCATAGGTCTCAGAATAGTGTTGCAGATTGTCTGGCAAAGTATAGTCGCTCTGAGCGGGCTACGACTGTGTGGCTCGGCAGAGGACCTCCTTGCATTGAGGAACTCTTGCCAAAGGATTGTAACTCTACCTTGATGGAATAAACATCTATTGATCTCGCAAAAAAAAGTAAAACTACATGTAATTTTATATATTTGGCTTTGTTCTTTTTTTGGTTAAATAATTTGTATTGAAACTCTGTGCTGGAGATTATTATATGCTGGCCCACATTTATATTTGTGAGATTGAAGTGACATTATAACGACTTAATGCATTGGAATTTTTTCTTACATTTTTGTTTGAGTTATGAATGGTCCTAGAAGGTATCAAGTCTCACAAAGTTAGTATAAAAATGCCTCCAATTAAGGCCAATTTTTTTAAGATATAATTAGTAGTATTAAAAATTTAACACAAGACACCTTCCAAAAAATTTCCTCTCATATTTAAATATTTAAGTTCATGGAAAATATAAGAAAAAATGAAATAGATACATAGGAAATAAATAAATTAACAATATATGGTATTTTATTTAAGCAAGCCTGCAATTGTTTGAAGTATAGCCTGGAGGAAATTTTTTACTCCCCTAACACCGATAAGGATCGGTAAGGTGTGGTTTCGAGGACGAAAACGGAAATTTTACTCCTCTAATGCCTTTTGAGGGATAATTAAGTTAGATATGCTCTAAGGTTTCACCCGCAAAAAAAAAAAGATATGCTCTAAGGTTAGTCTGCGTGAATGGCACATGGCCATCGGATACTGCTTTTAGTCCCTCTCTCGTGGAACAATCAGGACTGCACTTTTCCCTCCTGATGTAACGACACAGCAAGCGACCGGCGCGAAGCTTGGCCGGTCGCCCGATTCAGATTATTTCCCTTTTCTTGTCGGTATTATCCCGAGAGCGCACGGAGCGGATCACCTTCTGGATGGATTTATAACCGAGGGTGCGTAGAAGAATACCAAAGAAAACAAAACATAGAAAGAAATAAGAAAAACATGTTTACAGCCAAGTGTTTATAAAAGACAGTCCGCATAACTCCAAGTGAAGAAACACAAGATCTATGTGCTTCCTCCTGATTGGCTAAGAGGACTAAGGGATGCTTCATCCTTATTGGCTGAGATGAGTAAGAGATGGATTGATGACATGGCACAAAGACTTTTTTTCGACCGAGACGAACGCCTCAAACAGGCATCAGACGCCTGGGCTGACCGACACCCCTCATATCCAGCCCAAATATGGAGCGGGTATGGGCGCGCCCGGGCACACCCGCCACATCGGACCCGGCCCATGCTAGCCCATCCAACCCCACATATATTCGTCCCCACCCGGTCGCCCGAGCAAACCCTAGCCACTTCACTCCCCTCCGCCACCTGACCTCACCTCCGGCGGTTTCCGGGTAGCATGAGTGACCACGTTGACTGATTGGAGATTGCAGGAGCTTAAATTGATCCAGGGATGTGACATATATCACTTGGCGAATCCGAGACCTGGGAGAGGATGCAAGAGGGAGTGAGCATAGATGGGAAAAGAGAGGGAGAGAGGGAAGGGTTGGGGCAAGCTTACCTTGGCTGGTTGGCAGCAGCCGTGCTCGCCGTCGGTTGACGCAAGCGCCGGTCCCCAAGCCACGCCCACCACCGCTCCCATCGCCTGTAGAAGCCACTGCGCTCGTCGCCGTCCTACATCGCTCGAGCCACTACCAAGACGCATAATTTTGCCCCTAGGCTCCTCTTTCTCCTCCAGATCAAGGAGGTAGTCATGGGACGAGGAGCGCAAACTTCCTCTCGCACATGGCCTCGGGACCTGTCGCCTCCTCGCTCACACCATGGCTTTGGGGAGGAGCTCGCCCGTGGTGGGGATAAGGTGAGCGGGGGAGAGAGGGGTGGCGGCGGCTGTGGGGGAGGGCTCCGGCGAGTAGTGGCGGCAGTAGATGAGGAAGAGGGAGAGGGAGAGGAATCGGGGAGGGGGAAAGGGGAACGGGGGCTGGGCGTTTTGTCTCACGCGAGCGAGCGCCCCTTCAGCGTTGCGTTTCCACCTTCCGATTAGAAAAACTCGGCACAGTAAAATCGGGACAGGTGGAACGCGCGAGCGAGCGCCCCTTCCGCACGTTAATGTGTTTGATTGTGCGTGCTTAGAAAGTGCATCAGCTAATGCATGCACGTTCCCTGAAAAGAAGAAGAAAAACTAATGCATGCATGACGGGCGGAATGAAAAAGGAATAGGAAAACCCAGCACAACAAACTAGACCAGTGCGTCGTGCTCCCCGGGACCCGCAGCCCATGCTCCAAGCTGCAAGCTGGGCCCAAGTCACTCGTTGCGTCAAATCGAATCGAATCGAGACAAGAAGAAAGGAAAAGGAGCGACAAGGCAGGCAGCCCGACTCCTTCAATCCCTGTATACGCGTACGAATATGGTATACATGACGTGGCGCCTGCATCAGCATACCTTTACCTCGTAGTAGTAGGATATTCTTTGGCTGGACATCTACTACTGCGACTAGTTATTATAGTAGTAGTACCTAGGACCACAAATTCGTTGGTGCACCCGGGGAACGCGCACTCCTGCACGCGAAAAAATATTTCAAAGTATGAAAAAATTCCAAACAAAAATTTAGCACATACATCTCGACATTATATGTGTGTACGTCAAGTTTCGGAGGAAACCGACATTTTTTGTGGCTTGTGTAAAAAGACAAAAGGATGTCTTGTGAAAATCATTTTTTAACACCGGATTTTGTCTTTTTCACACACCACACATAAGTTGTCGGTTTTTCATGAAACGACTTTGTGAGCATGTACAATATCGAGATGTACGTCCCAAGTTTTTGTTTAGAATTTTTTGACATTTCAAAATATGTTTAAAACACGTTTTAAAAACCAGGAGCACGCACTCCCATGTGCCAAAGCGCCACTGTCGGGACCAGAAATGCATAGCATGTGTGTGTGGGTGCGTGGGACAAGACATGCTGCGCAGCTCAGGCCGAGTACGTGATGGAGTTAATAGTACAAGAAATATGAACCGTCGGATTTGAGAGTAGTGACCGGTGTGGATGAGGAATCCGTGGGATGGTTGGGCTGAACCGTCCTAGTTCTTGCACGGTGACACACGGTTGCGCAGACACATTTGAAGCGGCAAAAAGACTTGAACGGCAGTCGGGAGAGGATTTCCACCACCAGATCATCAGGTAGCGTACCGGCAACCATAGGTTCCATCCCCCTATTATCTCTACTCGTAATGGAGCAGTTGATAGTCTCCGCGGTCAATTTTCGTCCCACCTACCATGATTTTTTTTCGTCCCACCTTTCACTGGTTTTTTTTCGTAGGTTTTTTCGTCCGCTCCTCTTGATCCCTAGAACTCCCAGAGTAGACGCCGCCGCCCGCAAGATGATAGTGGTCGGGACAATTGAACCACGCCTGCTATGTGCTCTGCGATGACACAACAAGCGCAGCAACAACTTCACCACGGGAATTGCCAGCCAACAAAATATGACCGGCCAACAAACCAGGACAGTTCTGCTGCTATTTGGTAACACAATTCATAACTTTTTGTTATCAAGGAAATAAACTTTGTCTTTTGATGGTAATAAAGATCGATATCTATATCTATGTCTACTAATAAGTAAGGATTTCGTCCTGCTTAGGTTCTCTGTTTTTTAGTCCCTTCACATATAATTTTTGTCCGTCGAATATATAATCGAGGAAATAATGATTAGTTTATGCTCTTTAAGGACTATTGGGCTTTGGTTCAGGGTTTTCGTCCACACACATGCTGCTGCTGTTAATTGGGCCGGTTTTTTCTCGTAATACGCAGGCAAACGCTGCCACCACTCGTCGGACGTGTAAAAAATATGTTAGTGTGTGCGTTGAACACAGGACCCTCTGTGCGGGAGGTATCCGCAGTAGCCAGTCCACCAGGCAACGATTAATAATAGTTTTGAGAAAGACTCCATATATACATGTCATCGATGGAGGAAGCCAGACACACGTAATCTCCATCGGCCGGCCCATTTAGGCCGCTTCTTCAACTGGTTGCATAAAGTTAACCCTTTTACGTTGGTTAGAGATTAAATAATCCAACTGTCCCTACATGCAAGTATGTCAGTTTATGTACTTTTCTTCTTTGAAATCAATATACCTCCTCAGAAACAAATAAATGAAGGATCATATGTGGCTCCTAGAAAGAAAGAGACCCAAATAGAAGCATGATCCATAATTCAAGGAGGAATTGTGTGGGCAAACAAATGGGGTAATTAAAGGAAGGATTATGGGTGAAACATGTGGAATAATTGAAAGAAGGATCTGGGGTTAAAGGAATAATTGTGTGCAATAATGAGAAAATTAAAGAGAAGGATTGTGGGCTCAAGAAAAAAAATGTTGTATTGATAGGAATGGATGTGGGTTCAAAGAAAGAAAATGTTGGATTATAGGAATGGATGCAAGCCTGGCGATGCTTTTGCATGCTAGACGCGACGATAGAAGCTGAGCGCTCTCTGCGTCTAGGCGGAAGCATGCCAATGCAAACCCAGTTGTCTATTTTTTCAATTCTAAATTTGTGGTACTGCAAGATCGACTACACAACGTTGCAAGGAGGATCATTTCGTGTTAATGTGCGAATGATATGCATTTCTTCTATACGTCGATGTATGTATCCCGCCCACAGCCGGGTGGCAACCTCGGATGCTATCGTCACGATGTAAGGATGTTTCAATGGACACACTAATTTACTTCCGTTGCAACGGCATATGTGCTTGTATTGATAAAGTATACATACCACCAACCTGTCTACGAGTTGCTATAAAACAAATAAAAAAATATATTGACGTACTTTTTCCAACACAGTACAATCGAAGTCGCTCACATACACGAGCATACACTCACGCTTATGAACGCGCGCACACAGACACCCTATCCCTATGAGCACCTCCGAGAGATGAACTACATAGCATCTTGATATTTTAGGAAGTCACCATAGGTGCACAGTTGACCGAATGTCTCCTGCCACTGAACCAACATCGCCACAAGCCTGAAATAAATCCAGAAATAACGCAGGCACCAATGTCTTGTCTAAGAATTTAAACCTGATGGGTTGGAGATCCAATGTCCTTTTAACCATCCAACTACAGGTTGGTTCGCAATATATACTGACATACTGATCAAATGACCACTCTGTTTCTTAAGAAGTATGTTTCCTATTCCGTTTAAAAAAATGCGAATTCTCAATTTATTGAATATGCTGAGGAGATACTGTTAGAGATATGTTTCCGTGGAAGAAACTAATGAAACCACACATTTTCGAACATGAATTGGTGATGTTAATAATCTCTTTATTTTGCGACTAGGTGATGTTAATAATCTCTTTATTTCCGACTTTGATGTTAATAATCTCACTGAGTAGTTTTTTGAGAGAAACTTCCAATCTATTCTTTTTGGTTGAACAAAGTAGAATTGCAGATGCTCACATACACACACATACTATCACACCTATGAACGCACACACGCACACCCTACTCCTATGAGCATCTCCGATATACTGAGACGGCAAAACATCTTGATATTGGCAAACTAGCCATAGGTGTTGACAAAAGGCAAACTTCTTGGCCAAGTTCCTGTGGAAAACATTGAGCAAAGTCGGCTTCCGACAGGATTAGCTGAGTGTAATAATCGGCAAAGCCTTTGGGGAGTAAGAGTACTAGGCAAACCCATTGTTTCCATAGTCAAATTTTATATCAAATGAGATATTAACAAGAGTAGTGCTATTTTTGTATTAAGTAGATAGTGTGCACACACTTCATCAATGCAAAAAAAAAAATCAAATATTGAACCCGAATTTTGTAATATAATGCATTGGCAAATAAACAATTTAATACAAATGCTAAACACTAAAGATTTTCTCCTTGTAAATAATTATATATCTATGTTACCTAATAATAAAACTAGAAACCACTACAAAGATATTTTATACCTTTCAATTTGGATATCTCTACCAAGAATCCAAGATAGTTAAAGATACACATAAACTATATAGTACATTAGTGCTAGTGTCAAAAATTTAACGAAGAAGAACTCGTTTCGCCTTATCATATTTTCTCGGATTTATGGGGTCATACAGATATACTTCAAGATAAAATGTATATGAACAACCAGAACTAATGAAACTATATTTATAAGTTTTAATTGTAACATAATACAGTATCTCAAATTATAATTGATACATGACTTATAATAAGTATAGAAGTTTTAATACATTAATAGAACAAAGTTTAATTAGTAATATTTAATGATGATATGATATCATTATTGTCGACACTGCAGCATATAGTAATAATGATAGATTATTGACATATTTGTACGAAAGTTGTGCCATTAATAATTCCTTTATGTGATATATAAGAAGGTCCATGCGCGGCTCCAGGTCATGCTTTTATGTAAAACTAGAGAATTTTGGACATGTGACACATGGTATATAAAATATGCGACGAGAACTAGAGGCCCTACAGCTTGGGTCGGCAGACCGTGGACTAATCAAACAAAAGATGTATGAGTTAGATTAATTACTATATAGAGAAGAAATGCTATGGTTGCAACGGTCTCTCATTACATGGTTAAAAGAAGGGGAGATGAACACTAAGTACCTTCATCGGCGTGCGGTTTGGAGAGCGCGGCGGAATTATATACAGCGGCTGTGTAAGGATGATGGTTCGTGGTGCTCAGTTCCATCAGATATGAGAGGATGGTGTACTTCATACTTTCAAGAAGTTTATACAAAGGATCCAACTTTAAATCCTGAAGTGCTCCTTGATTGTATTGAGCGGAAGGTAACAGCTGAGATGAATGGGGCCCTTGATGCCCCGTTTACAGAACAGGACATTTCTGATGCTTTGTTTCAGATGGGCCCCTGAAGGCTCCGGGTACTGACGGTTTTCCTGCACGTTTTTACCAGAGGAATTGGGGTGTTCTTAAGGCAGAAATTGTTGCTGCTGTGTTGGAGTTTTTTCGATCTGTGATTATGCCGACAGGGGTTAATGACACAGCTATAGTTCTGATTCCCAAAGTTTCGCACCCAAGGAATTGAGGGCTTTCGGTCTATTAGTTGTGTATTGGGATTTATAAAATTCTCTCAAAGTGCCTAGTTAACCAACTCCGTCCCTGGCTTAACAGGCTTATTTCGTAGCACCAAAGTGCTTTCATTCCATGAGGCTTATTTCATATAATCTCATCATTGCTTTTGAGTGTATCCAGCATATTCAGTCCCTAAGGGCAATGATGCTCTTTGTGCATACAAGTTGGATTTATCTAAGCATATGATTGTGTGGATTGGTCTTTTTTGGAGAAGGCGCTGTCCAAGTGGGGTTTTTCTTACCCTGGATTGCTCGTGTTATGGCATGTGTTACTTCGGTAAAATATTCTGTCAGACTGAATGGCAAATTATTGGAATCTTTCATTCCCTCCAGAAGGCTTCGCCAAGGTGACTCGTTATCCCCCTTTTTATTCCTATTCGTTGCTGATGCGTTGTCTGCCTTGGTGAATAAATCATGGCATCGGAAGGTCTAGAGGGGGTGAAGATATGTCGCAATGCTCCTGTTATATCACATCTTTTATTTGCGGATGACTCGCTTCTATTCTTAAAGCTTCTGTACAACTGGCAGAGATGGTCAAAGGTTTGTTGAACACCTATGCATCATCGACGGGACAAATCATAAATCTTCGAAGTGTTCCATCCTTTTCTCAACAAATGTCCAGTGGCTGTTACGGAGGATGTGAAGAATGTGCTAGAGATTACAAACAGGTTTTTGATCCGAAGTATTTGGGGCTACCTGTTCCAATGGAAGAATGCGCAAGGGAAGATTTGAGGCTATCCAAGCAAGATTGGGGAAGATACTTGTGGATTGGAGTGAGCAATATATGTCGTGTGGGAATAAAGAAATTCTGATTAAGTTAGTGGCCCAAGCTATACCTACCTATGTTATGAGCGTGTTCAGATTACTGCATCGGTATGTGATGACTTAACTCGTATGATGTGGCAGTATTGGTGGGGAGTTGAGAAAGGTAAAAGAAAGATGACATGGTTAAGTTGGGATAAGATGATGCTACCAAAGTTAAAGGGGGTATGGGCTTTCGAGATATGCGTGCTTTCAACCAAGCTTTGTTAGCAAAACAGGCTTGGCGCTTGTTAGATAATCTAGAGAGCTTATGTGCACGGTTGATCAAAGCCAAATATTTTCCCCATGGGGAATTGTTGGAACACAGTGTTCACTAGCAATGCTTCGGCGGTGTGGAAAGGTATTGAGTACGGACTTAATCTCGTCAAAAAAGGGATGATATGGAGAGTAGGCGATGGTAAATCTATTCGTGTGTGGCGGGATCCTTGGATCCCTAGAGGACCCTCGCTCCGTCCCATCATACCGAGAAGAAATTGCAGATTCAAACGTTTCAGATTTCATTGATGAAAACGGTGGCTGGATGAAGGAAAGGTTAGAGGAGTACTTTTGGCCTATGGACGTGTTACAAATTCTCAAGATAAGAATGTCTCCGCAGCTCGGGATGAATTTTGCATGGCACCTGGAGCGATCGGGTATGTTCACGGTTCTAAGCGCATATCACCTAGCCACTCTACAACATGATGATGATTTTGCTGGCGGAGCAAGTAGCTCCCACCCGGAGGGTGAACGTCCGTTGTGGAAGGGTATATGGAATACCAAAGTGCCACAGAAAATGAAAATTCAAGCGGGGAAGGTTGTGTCAGGTGTGTTGGCAACCACAAAAAATAAACAGCACCGGCATCTAACCACGCGGGCTACTTGCCCTGTCTGCGGTCGGGAAGACCAAGGGACGTTCCACGCCCTAGTTTCATGCATGCATGCAGGTGACTTATGGGATTGATGGGTGGTGTGGCCGATTCCGCGCAAAGAGGAAGTGTTGACACAGGCAGTGATTGGCTACTAATGCTACTTGCTCGCTGCTCAGAGATTACTCGAAGCATGATCGTGATGCTAGTGTGGCGGATCTGGCAGACTCGACTGGATATAACACATGGGAAGGAGGTGGTGCCAACTCACGTTTGGTGGACTTCCTACTCAGCTACATGACATCGATTCTGGATGCTCCAAAGTACCTATGGAAGAAATTAGAGGGAAAAATGGTGGTGGCAGACTATGGGAAAGAACGAGGCCTGACGTTTGCCTCAAGTGCTACAGTGGCCTGCACCTCCCTCTAATATGACAGCACTATCCGTGATGGGTCTTTCTTGGAGGAAGATGGCACAGCGGCGGTTGGGATGATTCTACGAAGACATGACGGCTCTCAGTTATCTTTTCGGCACATCGGTTCTTATTCGATTGTAATGAGGCTTTGGAGTGAGATTCATGCGTTGATGATCGGTATGGCGCTTGCTGACCACTACTGAGCTGCCGGTTATGGTTCAGTTGATTCTTCGGTTGCTTTATCTTGTCTTTCTAATTCTAGTTTAGATCGATCACTTTTTGTCATTCAGTTGTGAAGTTAAGTCCTTATGGTTGATAGGGTGTTTATTCCCCAGAAACTTCATAGGTCTCAGAATAGTGTTGCAGATTGTCTGGCAAAGTATAGTCGCTCTGAGCGGGCTACGACTGTGGGGGCAGAGGACCTCCTTGCATTGAGGAACTCTTGCCAAAGGATTGTAACTCTACCTTGATGGAATAAACATCATTGATCTCGCAAAAAAAAGTAAAACACATGTAATTTTATAATTTGGCTTTGTTCTTTTTGGGTAAATAATTTGTATTGAAACTCTGTGCTGGAGATTATTATATGCTGGCCCACATTTATATTTGTGAGATTGAAGTGACATTATAACGACTTAATGCATTGGAATTTTTTCTTACATTTTTGTTTGAGTTATGATGGTCCTAGAAGGTATCAAGTCTCACAAAGTTAGTATAAAAATGCCTCCAATTAAGGCCAATTTTTTTAAGATATAATTAGTAGTATTAAAAATTTAACACAAGACACCTTCCAAAAAATTTCCTCTCATATTTAAATATTTAAGTTCATGGAAAATATAAGAAAAATGAAATAGATACATAGGAAATAAATAAAATTAACAATATATGGTTATTTATTTAAGCAAGCCTGCAATTGTTTGAAGTATAGCCTGGAGGAAATTTTTTACTCCCCTAACACCGATAAGGATCGGTAAGGTGTGGGTTAGAGGACGAAAACGGAAATTTTACTCCTCTAATGCCTTTGAGGGATAATTAAGTTAGATATGCTCTAAGGTTTCACCCGCAAAAAAAAAAAAGATATGCTCTAAGGTTAGTTGCGTGAATGGCACATGGCCATCGGATACTGCTTTTAGTCCCTCTCGTGGAACAATCAGGACTGCACTTTTCCCTCCTGATGTAACGACACAGCAAGCGACCGCGCGAAGCTTGGCCGGTCGCCCGATTCAGATTATTTCCCTTTTCGGGGACCCTTGCGAACAAGGCATCTCAATTGTTTGGGAAATAGCGGTTCAGTCCAATGTTCTCTTTATTATGCGAACATGTGTAGAGCCTATACATGGAAAGTCACACATTGGCAATATAATATAAATCAACTCACTACATCGTGGAAGTCTTGAGGCTTATGTTTTGTATGCAAAGTAGAACAATTTCTGTTTGAATTTTTTGCACAATGAATTTTACGTGACAATGGATTCCATGATGGTGGATATATGTGGTAATGAATTTCTCTTATCGTTGTAAAATATTTTCACTCAAATATATATTACATTTTTTAATATAAAAATGATGGCCGTATTAAGCAAAAATCCTTTAATGAAATAATCATTAATGTCTTTGCTCCAGAAATGTAAGTTATTCAAAAATCAGTGGGAAACTATTTGAGAGGAGTACGTTTGTAAACAAGTCCTTCATTAGATACAGTATTTCGTAAGTCAAGCATTTATTATGGAAAAAACTATACCTTGCACGTGTGTCTCCACGAACCCAGACCGAAATAAGGATTTTGGCGGTAAAATCCGGACACCAAGAGTCCCTCGTCCGCACGCCGTAGACCTGTGGTGATATAGAAGTCGATTCAGATTCCTACTCAGTTCGATTGGTTGCTGTCCGACCCGCGGAGATCAATTTGCACGCTGTAGTGATACATATATATAGTAAACGTGGTGTTTGAGATCAATCGATACGACAAAATAATAATGGAATCGATCCTCCTGAGGCTGCCGACGAGGGACGTCGTCCGCGGCCGCAGCGTCTGCCGGCAATGGCATGGCCTCCTCACCGACCCACCTTTCGTCGACCTCCATGCCCACGTCAACCATGTCATGCCCAGCGCCTGCGGAGCTGCGGCAGAGACGTTGGCTGTCTCGGAGACTCGGGGGCACGGCATCGGCCTCGAGATGGTCGTCCTCAACCTCGCCTCGGTAAACCCCATGTGCCAGGTATCCGATCTGGCCGGGCCTCTACAGCCCCGTCAGTGCCTGTAACGGCTTCCTCCTCCTCGCACCCCGTCCTCCCGCCAATACAAACTCTTTTGCTTCTCCTTTACGGAGCCCGACTACGACGACGAGAGCGACCTTGACGTGCTCACCTTGGGCGTTGGCAATGGCAATGGGTGGCGCCAGCACCCGCACTTGTTCCCTTACCACGTGGAGAACAGCCTCCACTCGTCGCCGCCGGTGTCCGTCGACGGCACGCTGTACGTGGTGGCCATTGAACCGTATCTGATGCTAGCCATTGACATGGCCACCGAGGAGCACTGCACCTACCCCCTCCCTGCCGAGGAATACCCTAAGGAAGTGTGCCCATTCGAGATGCGCGGGCGGCTGTGCGTCGCCGTGCGCGGACTCGGCGACCAACGGCTCTATTTCTGGTACATGCGGCCGGTGCCGACCCAAAGCAAGCTGCTCACCGACGGCGATGATGGTCCGCTGGACAGCTGGGAACTGTGCTACACCTTCTACGTGGATAACGGCGACCTCGACGAGCTAAGGGGCGTCTGGCACGACGACAGTAATGGGATGTTGTGCTACTGGCTGGGCCACGATCTCTACAAGTACGACACCAGTAAGAAGGATCAACAACTGACCACGGATGGTGTCTTGGAGTGGGACCATCGGATCCACCTGCCGGCAACTATGGCGCCACCGGAATCTTGTTGGGAGGAAATCGACGATTACAAACATCGGTGGAACGTCTACGGCAGCTACCGTCCCAGCCTAGTCTCGCCTCGCCTCGCCTTCAGCACCGTTCCGTCACTGCC